>VWYO01001984.1:0-69584 GCA_013400275.1 Rhadina sibilatrix | reverse complement strand
GAGCAAATCGCGTGTGAAACATTCACCTCCCTTGTACACCCTGTTATCATTTTTGCTGTTAAGCTTTGCTTCCTTATTTAATTTTTGTTTTCAGTGAATTGTTCTTATCTCAAACCATGATCTTTAGCTTTTTTGCCCCCAGTTTTCCTCTCCAGCCCACCACGGTGGGATGGAGCAGCACACTGGAGTGCTGTGCTGGGGCCACTGCAAGGGGGAATACCATTGCTAAACCACAAAAGGCTTGCAAGAGACACAAGGATTTATACTGTGATAGCAGTCTGATACCGACAAAGGTGGCTTAGAGAAAGAAATATCATCATCAGAAATATTCAGTGTTCAGCTGGGCATGGCCCTGAACAACCTTCTGTAGCTGACCTTGCCTGATGGGTGGCAGGCGGCACCTGCGGACACAGTTTATTGTTGAACACTGCTGGTTTAACAGCTGGACTCAATGATTTCAGAGGTCCTTTCCAACCCTATTCTATGATTCTACAACCATCCAAAGGTGTGAGCCAGGTTCAGATATGCTGTCATTCTCAAGGGTTGCAGTATGCATCATCATATTTCCCAATCCAATGGGTCGTCTTTTTACCCACATGCCTTCAACATGCTGCATGTCAAACGTTCATTTTATTATTCTGTACTGACTTTTAGCGCTTCAGAGCTGTGCAGTAGAGAAAACAAATCAACACGGAAGTCATAATGAGTCCCTCTATACTGCTTATCTGTCATGTTTATGAAAATAAAAGCATTGCTGGACTTTCAAAAAAAAAAAAAAATCTGCATTCCTGTATTTACTACAAGCAGAATTTCAATGGAAATTTGAAGCAGACTGTTGCATGGTCTGTTTTCTACATAATTTTCTTGGGTTTTTTTGACCATGCTTTTGAGTTATATTTATGGATTTTAAATCTGTGATAAATGTTTTATCTAGGCTAGATAAGAGATCAATAAAGTAGGAAAATAGCAGTGTGAAAATGCAGGACAGTCTCTCATCTTCTAACACCTCTCTTGGGAGCCAGTATTTCTCTTCCTTGCCAATATATATTCCAGTGTAAGTAAATGGAATCTAGTTCACCCACATTGTGCTAAACTCTTTGGTATATATCCCCATAAAATTCTACTTTGTCATTGTGTTTGTGTTGTGGATGTGAGACAAAAGCTGTTCTGTGCATCAAGGCACAGAAAACTTTCCCTACAGTATACAAAAGTTTTTAAAACTTTCCTTACAGTATGTGAAAGTGCAGCCCACTGCAAAGTAGATGAACTATATATACTTCCTCCATTTCCTAATGCATACATTTCAACAAGATGTGATATTGAAATAAATCTATAATAAAGGCCTTGGTAAAACTATGTAAAAACACCAAATCTGGTGTTAATTTCCCATTCATTCTACTCCCTTTCCCATTCTCACATATGTAATAGGAGTGTTCAAATACTAATTCAACAGTTAAATCTATAGTAATTGTATACTTTTGCATAGTTGGATAGTCAAGTGGAAGGAAATAAATTAGCAAAATGAAGAAGTGCTGTAGTTCTTCATATACATTGGTAAAACTCTATTAGAGATACATGGCTAAAGAGAGTGTAAGTGTAAGATGTGCAAGAAAAGAAGGAGCTTTTCTCATCTGGACACAATAGCAGTTCTGAGGAAATGCTTATCCACTTGGGAGGAGTGTAACTGAAGCCCAGAAAGGCCTATGTTGTTGTGCCAAGTTTGCAGAAGAAGTATAGACAACTTCAGTCCTAAGCTTTAACTATACTTAAAACAGCTTTTTTTTTTTCAGTGCAGGCCAAAATGAATTCAGCTAAAATTATCTTGTGTAAGGTCTAAATCTTATTAGGAAGGCAGAAAGTGTATGTAACACAGTAACACACGGCCAAAAGAAGAATAGTTGTGACCTTGAGAAAAGAAGCGACAACTCCAATAAAAAAATAGAGATAACAAAGATCCACATCTAAGAGGAAACAGGAGTCTATAGAGAGCAAGGAAAGTGAATGTGAAGAAAGCAGAGCCCTCCCCAACACCAGCTGGAGGGAATTGGTCACAGGCAAAAATGGGTCATGAAATAAAGTTCTTTAATACCTCACAGCTGTTCACAATCGCTACAAAGTACAGAAAGTACTGACTCTGAAAAGAAGATACCTAGCTATGTTTTCTCTCTTTCCTTGTCCATGCAGAAGACATGGAAAATATTGAAATCCTTAGCTGTGAAATAATTGTACTTTTCCTACTGTCTTTCTAAGGGACTTATGGTGGTGCAAACTAAGAAAGAAATATTAGATGTAAAATTTCTGCTTGAAAAAATGAGAGGGAAAAAAAAATCCTACTAATAAAATTAACAAAAAACAAAAACAAAACAAACAAACAAAAACCTACAAAAAACACACCCTCCACTAAGAAGGACAGTGCGGGGGAAGTCACATTGTGCAGGAGCACATCACCTGAAGAAGCTAAAGAACAAAACTTCCTGCATCTGATATTTCCAATTGATTGCTTCTAAGATTTGTCAGGCAGCCAATAACAAACACAAAGCAAAAAAAATTTAGGTGGAATTTAGGCTTTATTCATCAGTAGACCCCTAATTTTTTTCTTAGTTTTTATCTGCAATTAAAGTCTGACAGTTGAAATACAGTTATAATTGCTACTGTGTAAGACATTTTTGCTCTGCTCTCCACTGAGGTGACCTCACTTTGGTGAGCAGCTTTGGTCACTGCTACAAAAGAAAGACATTAAACTATTAGACAACATCCAGAGGCAGGCAATGAGGGTGGTGAAGGGCTTTGAGGGGAAGCCACATAAGAGGAGTGACTTGGTCTGTTCAGCCTGGGTAAGAGGAGACTGAGGGGAGACGTCACTGCAATTACAACTTCTGAGGGGAAGAGGAGGGGCAGATACTAATCTCCTCTCTGTGCTGACCAGCGACAGACCAGAGGAAATGGCCTGAAGCTGTGTCAGGGGAGGTTTAGATTGGGTATCAGGAAAAGGTTCTTCACCCAGAGGGTGGTTGGGCACTGGGACAGCGTCCCAGGGAAGTGGTCACAGCACCGGGCTGAGAGTTCAGGAAAGTGTTTGAACAACGCTCTTAGGTACATGGTGGGATTCTTGGGGCTGTTCTGTGCAGGGCTAAGAGTTGGGTCCCTTCCAGCTCAGTATATTCTCTGATTCTATGATAATTCTTTCCACCACTGCTCCGTGCATTGTATCAGGAAATTGAGAGGGATAAAAATTGACTGACTTGTGTGGTTTTGGGTTTGGGGGTTTTTTTAGAGAGGTCAATTTCATCATATGCTGAGGACTTCAGCCCCACAAATAATCATCTCAGCACAAATGATAAGAGAATGAGTCTCCACAACAGAAATACTGTTTTAAAATGTTTAAACATGCCCTACTACCATGACAATGAGCATGGAAACACAGTAATATTTTCTCACATTCTCTGTAGGTATCTAAGGAAGATAATGTAATGCTAGCTTTCCGATGCATAAGATAAAAAATACTTAAATTACTATTACTTAAAGTCTTCAAATTACTTTATGCCCAGCTTAGCTAAAGTAGACTGTTTTTGAAGTACTGTATTTTAGATATAGAACAGTATAATGATAACAAATGCAATAATATTATTTTTTTTTACTCTAGAAAGTAATATTCACTAAGAAAGTACCCTAAGGCCTGAAGAACACTCACAATCCATTTCATATGATACAAAGTAACCCTAATTTTATCAATACTGTAAAGAGATTTTTAAAAAATAGACAAAAGGATGCATTTGATCTATAGCTTTATTATCTAAAATCAGATCCTCAAATAACACTATTTTTTATTTTCAGCACTCAACATGATTTTAACTGTGGAACTGTTATTCATAACAGAGCATCAGGCATTTGACCACAGATATAGTCAAGGGAACTATTTGTTGGTTATATTGCAAAGACGTGATACACAAATAGATGTGTAACAGAAAAAGTCAAACAAAGTGAATTTAGAAATAGTATCTTGGGAGACACTGAAGAGCCAGTGCAATTACAGACATTCACTACCACAGTTGTCAGTGGTAGGAAAGAGTTAATGCCTCTTCAGCTCTCTCATTGGGCTCCCATCTTTTGCTTCACACATGCCTTGAGAATGCATGAGGCTTGTTAGCCTCTGTTGTGGTTTAACCCTGTCTCACAGCCAAACAGCACAGAACTCTGCCCTTATCCTCTAGCTCCCATAATGGAATGGAGGAAGAACTGAAAGAGTAAAAGTGAAAAACTAATTCATGGATTGAGATAACAACAGTTTAATAATTAAAAGTCAGGAAAAAAAAAAAAAAAAAGAAGCTCTAAAATTGTAGAGAAAAGAGAAAGAATAAATAATAAAGAGAGAGGAAAATAAAGCATTCATGAGAGAATTTGCTACAATCCATGAACCACCACAGAGATAAATTGCTGTCTATTTTACTCTTTCAGCAGTGCCTAGAGCCAGTTGGATCACTTTTCTCTGTGCTGACTAGGAATCTTTGCACACTGACTGCGTTCAACTTCTCCTACTGAAGTTTCTTCCACATCTTGGGAGACCCCACAAAGCAACTTTCCACATTTGATGTTTTCCCGCAATACAACAGGATCCACCTTTGAACATATTGCTTTTCAGTTTCTAGTAATTTATTACACAGTACAGCCTCCTCAGTGCAAGTTACCTCCTCTACCGATTCTTCGAAGTTTCACTCCTCTGGAGAATCAATGATCACTTCCAGGTTTTCTGTGCAGTCAGATTTTCCCATCTGAGTCTGTTGTATTGTCAGTGCTATCCACTTACTCCATGTACCATCACATGCACAATGTGTAGAACAGACCATCCTATTTTTATATCCAGCCCAGCACAGGGTGGATAACAAAATACTAAGATAACAAAAGAAGTTGTGTTTCTGTATCAACTACTTCTGAAGAAGTCCCAACAGCTTCATATGCTGCTAATATTTCCTTTTTTTCTGGAGTGCAATGGGCTTCAGATCCATTATATTCTGGGCTCCAAAACATTAAACATTAATCTTTGTCTTGCCAGGCACTTTCTGCCAGAAGATTCAGGTGAGGACATTATCCTTGGCTCAAGAATAATGCAAATTTTTCACATCTTGTCATTTCTGGACTGGCCCAAGTGCTACAGCACAAACTGTCTTCCACTTAATTTGCTTAAAGTCTTGCTACTCCTCAAAACCCCACTCAAAACCATTCTCCGTCCAGGTCATTCAATAGAGAGGGCTCACTATAAAGGGGAATAATTATAAAAATAAGGATATAGCCCAGAATAAGCATTCTTCAAAAGCCCACAACACCTAAGAAGGCTTATATTTTTCTTTTGTTAGTTAATGGTGACAAAGCTGTTATTTTATTGATCACATTCTTTGGGATATCATAATGTCCCTCTTGCTATTTTATTCCTAAAATTGAATCTCTTGTGCATGTCCTTTGACCTTACTTTGCTTTACAGCAAAACCAGCTTTCATAAGAATCTAGATTACTTTTCTCCCCTTCTCAAACACTTCTGCTGTGCTTTCTCCCATGCTGGTGTCATCAGTATGCTGCAAGTGCTCAGGAGCTTCACCTTCTTCCACCTGTATCAATCCATGACAAATGATTCCATTTGAGAGCCAGTAAATTTCAGGTGTAGTCCAGGATAATCCTCCACATGGAATCAAGCTGTCACTGGCACTCTGCTGCCAAAGGGATAGAGTTACCTACATCAATAGTTGCACAGTGTTTGGCAGCCTTTGGCTCAGCTTCATACCTGAGCTCTAGCATGTCTAGTTTGTCTGGTATGGCAGCACTCCATGGTGGTGTGACTCAGTGGTTACAGTACTTCACTGTAAGTCTATATCTGTTGGATTTTTGCAGTGGCAAAATTTTATCAGGTTAAACAAAAACAAAAACAAAANCAACTAAACTTTACAACACACTTCACTTACAGAAAGACAGTACAACAAGAAAAATAAAACAAAAAAAAAAAAAAAAAAAAAAGAAAAAGAAAAAAAAAAAAAAAAAAAAAAAAAAAGATGGCTCTCCGGCCAACAGAATAGTTTATGGATGATAGGCAAGGAGTCTAAGCTGATGTGATACTTTCACCTGTGCAATGTCAGGACAGCCATTTAATCCCTTCTCAAGGCAACTAAATTATCCCAAAACACATCTTGGTTCCCTTCAGTAACTGTGTCCTGAGGTAGCCTCTGGCAAGGATGTATGGAGCCTCCAGACCAGACACAATAGGATGTTTTTACCATTCATTCCCAGTTAGGCATACCTCAGTCTCCAACATAGACCATTTTTGGGATCCTCCATCACTCTAAAAATACGGATGGATTCTTCCCTATTGTAACCTTATCCTGGTACAGTAGAGCTTTATGTTCATGTGGGGCTAATATGTTAGGCCATGTCAGGTCACTGTGGCAGATCCAGGTCTGTGGGATCTAGATGGAAAACAAGAAAAGTAGGCATTGGAAAATTCCTCAAGAGAGGCATTTCTGGATGTTGCAAATCCTCTGTGCTGCTGTAACAGTGGGAGTGAGGGGGCACGGTGTTTTCTGCAGGTCAGTTCCATGCTTTTCAGAATCACAATGGACTCCAAGTTTGCAGTAGTGGCAGCCCTACGAGCAAAGCACTACAAGTCTTGCAGGGGTTTTGCAGTTTAGTTGCGCTGGCTTATGTAACAAAGGAAGAATTTCCTGCCGTCATGTCAGTTTGGGTGGCGAGTTAACTGTATAATCAGGCCTTTGTACACTGGGATGCCCTCTTACACTTGCCCTCTTTCACTTTTCAGAGTGTTGCAGCCTCTCTCTAGTGATGTGTAAGGTCTCAGGCTGTGTAGCTTCAGACCCAGCTGACACATCTGGGAGGAGACCTTTAACTTAAATGCCTATCATTGAGCTCCCTTGTGAATCCCCTAAATTTTGTAGATCATGTTGTACTGTCATTTAAGTGAGGATTATTTTCTCCACATGAGGTATCTTCTGCTGGTCTGTGCAGCACTGTGAAAGTGCCTTATTTCTTAAGGGCCTTATCTTTTCTGTTTGTTTTCTGTAGTTTGTTAACAAGTGACCTATGGATAGTAGGTGTCTGGAGTCCACTTCCTCTCCTCTTCCTCTCTGCTTCTGATCTTGCTGATGAAGCTTTAATGTCCGCCCAACACTTCAGTTCTTTTCTGACTGCAAATAGATCATGTACAATCAAGGACAGTAACTGACGAAAATGAGCTACTTGAGCAAATTAGTTATGAATTGACTGATGGATGGATTATTGTTGGTCATTCTCTTTGAGAGGTATACTCTCTCATTTCAGATGCCCTGTACCATTTCAATGGTGATGCTACGATATCAATTTTTAACCTATTGAGAGCAATTTTTTTGAGGAGAAGAGGAGCATGGAATCAGAAAAATTCATATAGAAGTAGCTTTAAAGCTTTTCTGTATTTATTTTGGAGAAGGATTTTAGATGTGATATTCAGTAGTGAAGTTTGCACAGAATTATTTTAAGAATACCGGTATAGTTTTCTTTTCATTGGGTAACTATTTTGTGTCATATTCATTTTTTTCCAAGATGTCTTGCCTTTCAAAAGTCCCCCAAACAGAAATTTTGAATTCAGCGCACACTGAAAATAAAGCAAAAAAAAACCCTGGTTAAAAGGAAGGAAAGTATGGAAAAAATTTTGGTAGGTGTTAGAAAGTTGTTGGATGGATTAGGTAAGTATAAAAAATTCATAAAAGTAAAATCACGCAAAGTTTAAATCATTTACTTGAAACAAAATTTAGCACACCCTTTATTTTATTTCTTTTTCCACTATCTGTTAGTGGTTGCTTTAGAAGTAGAGTTTCATTGAAAACAAAGTTTTTTCTCTTTGGAATTATAACACATTCTTTGTGATGAGGAAAATGTGGTTAAAAGTTGTCACTTCTTAAATGCTTATTCACTGTAAGTGAAACATATACAATTCCTTTAACCTCTGTAAGGTGTATACTTATGTGAAACTTCAGAAAACTCCATTTGACAAGAATAGACATTAACAGCTTTCTTTAGAGTTTTGTTTTTGTGGGTTGTTTGTTTGTTTGTTTGTTTGGGGTTTTTTTATTAAAAGCTTTAAAACAAATTTGAAATTATATTAAGCATGTATATGTTTCATGTCCTGGCACACCTTAAATAATCACAACAAATCTGTACTAAGTATTAAATTTGGGAGGTTTAATACCCTTTATTTTGTAGCAATTTGCTGGTACTCCTGCACAATTTTAATCTATTGATAAGTATTTTTACTTTAGGAAACAGTTGCACATCTACAGTGATATATAATCAAAGGTATTATTTTATTATTGGTGATATATTTCACTTGGTATTGAATATCATGCTAGTGGAATCATTTCAACGAGAGTGTGTTCAACCTACACTAGGATGATTTACATACTGAAATTTCAAATGCTTCCTATACAAATTAAAAGCTTGGATCAATTGCTATTTTTTCTTCTGTGGCATTTTTTATTGATGCTATTTACTTAAAATCTTATACTTTTTAGCAATAGTCTGAATTCTTATGTTAGACAAATCTGTTTTGAATTCATTAGTTCTATGCCTTTTGGTAATCATTGTACTTTAAGAGTGCCCAAGGTAGCTCTTATAAATCATAAACCATATTAAAATCCCTTCATAAAGTGAATAACAAAAGTCAAGTAAATATTTTTTTTCTGTTGCAAACTCTATGTCCTCAGTTCAGGAAACTGTTTAATTGTAAGATTAGAGAAGAACAAAATGTTAAAAGTACTTATACTTTCAGATACAAGGAAAATATTTTGATATCTTGTAGATTCTGGTGATAGATGAATTTCATGTCTTAATTATCTCAAATCAAAATCTGAATCTGAAAATTATTTTCTCCAATCCCAGTATTAACTAGAGTTATCAACGTGATGGCTACTTGTGAATTAGTCTGACTGCAATATAAATGTCAATGCAGTATGACTAAAACCTTAAACAAAATTTTTGCTCTGAACAGTACAAATGACAATAAAAATAAATACAAGAAGTCTGAGCTAGTTTTGGCTAGGTATTAAAACTCTTAGCCCATATCCAGTGTGGTGGATTTTACAGTCCTGATATACTTATTTGAATATGATCAGGCACTCATTCTGCTACAAACTCTTAATCTGAACAGTAAGGCTCTTGGGTTAATAACAAGAACAGCAAAAGCAGCCCTTGCAGAGATTAGTTTTCTTTCTGTGTGAACAGTAGGCAGATCACAGAGGTTGAGTGACCTGAGGAGAGGCAAAAATCTCTCTCTGATGCCTGGTCAGGAACCAACATGCAGACTGTTTCAGGAACAAAATCTATCCAAGACTACTATAAGCTATCCAATACTACTCTTGCATTATTCTACCAATGTGGCTTACAGTAAAGGCACAGTTTACCTTTTATTTGGAAAGAATTGCTTTACTGCATAATATCTCACCCAAACCATAAAATCCCTCCAAGGACAGAATATTTTTATATCCTTTTTATCAAATAAGCATGGCAGTTTTATTTAGTAAAATACAGAATGAACTTTGGAAATGAGCAATTATTTTCTTAAAACTAGCAAGCTGCAAAATGTGGTTTCATTAGCTGAGTGTTATACTTCGAAAGAAAAGTCCTGAGTATTATAAAATGATAATATTCTAAACTGCCCAATAAATAATCTGCAGTAAAGGAACATCTTTATTATTTTTTTTTCCTGCTTGAGCTATATTCATTGAAAGCCAGAGAATCAAAGAAAACACTATTGTATGAAATCAAATGTAATTCAATGTAATACTGAACACATATATTTATTTAATTACTGTGATGTAGATGGGCTTGTCAATTGTAAAATACATTCTGGTTTCACAGCAATAAGAAATCATACAGATAATAAAAAATTCTACAGAGTAAATTTCCATGGTACACAAAATTCTAACTCATTTTAAAATGGTACTTTTTATTTCTGTGGCATCTTCTTGCTAAAACTCTTTAATAAAATTTATAGGCAGTAAGTAATAAAACATTGTAACATGCACATGAAAAATATAATGTATCTTAGATGACTACCGACCCACAGAGTGCTAAAATAATTCTACATAACTTATTCTGAACTTTCAAGACTTGTGATGTACCAAAGTGTCAAGAACTGACTTTTTGTTTTGTGTAATTTTTAAGTTTCATTACACATTTTTTTAAAGAGCAAATATGTTTAATTCTGAATTGCTATTCTAGGCCTTTCAGTTATCTGTAAGACATATTTCTGTTGGTATCAATGATACTAATTTTCATATCTTATTGTGTTTATTTGCATGGCACATGAATATTTGTGACATTTAGGTTCCTAAAAGAGTTTTATGTGTCATCCTGTATTTGGCCTATTGCAACTCATGTTCATATTAAGTCCTCTTCATTCCATTTATCTATCCATCTACTCTGTTATACTTGACCTTTTAGATTGTAGGTCTGGGACATAAATTCCATGTGTGCATTTAAAATTTATTTTTTAATTAAGTGTAGTTGCCTCAGCCTGTGACTTCATTTCTGACTTTTACCCTTCCAATTATTTCCCTTATCCTCCTGGGGAGGGGAGGGAAGGAGTTGGTGAGCAGCTTTGTGGTGCTTTAGCAGTCAGGTTTAAACTGCATATACTTTGGTGCCCAGTATAGGGCATGGGGGTTTGAGACAATAACAGATTTGACTAGAGTGAATGGGAGGGGATTTATATCTCTAAATGGTTGCTTGTAATGATATTGATTCATCTGTTCTTGACATTAGCTTATCTGTTAGGTTTTTTGGTTGTTTTTTTTTTTTTTCTCTTTTTTTTTCTCTTTTTTTTTGTTTTTGTTTTGTTTTTGTTTGTTTTTTGTGGTTTTTTGGTTTTGTTTGTTTGTTTGTTTTTTATATATATAATAAATATTGTCTTTTGAAGTTTCCTGTTCTCTGTGGAGCTTAGCGGTGCTTTGCCTGGGAGATTTATTGCTAAAACTCTGGTTTTGAGTTTACCTGGTATTTTGGCTCTATTGCTGTATTTCAATGATCAATTAACAACTGGATAATTATCATTCTTTCACTGAGAGGTGGGTTTTGTTTGGCTTTTTTGAGGAAAGACAGAATGGCACCTTCTCCATATTTTGTGATGTTTTCTCCCTCATTACTATAAATTCTCAGCATCTACCCAATCTCTGTACTTAGGTGAGCTTTGAGACATGTGAAAATAGTTCAGCTGTGAACTAGGCAAGCAAATTCTAAGGCGACTACTCCAAAGCTGTGATATTGTGGTCAATAGTCAGGAATTAAAGGGTAAAAAATCCTGGCATCTGGAATCCCTTGCTAGGGATGAAGCCATTGACAAAGAGACTGGGAAAAGAATTCTCAGCTACTTGTCAAGTGTGAAGGACAGGTATCCCTTCAAGGAAGATCCTGCAAATTACGAAACAAATTAATATTGAGGAAGGTATCCAGTACTTGGGGGAATTACTCAAGGTGGAGGCACTCTATGATACTCTCAATGACTACCAGTTATCCTAAAACCTGGATAAAGTCTGGGGTATTTGGCAAAAGTTTATAACAACTTTGGCAGTATCATATGCCAACAGACTGCTAATAATGAGATAGACACAGAATCTATGGACAGATTGGCCAAACAACTCCCAAGAATATGAGAACAATCTCACTTCCTTATGATGACCTTGCACCTTGACTGTAGAGAAACTGATCCAAATATTATCTGAGCAGTTCAAGAATAGGTGTTCTGCCTGCACACTAGCCAAGGTCTCAACTATGAAGAATCAGCCTTTCTCTGCTCAAGGGAGAGGCTACTGATGACATACCTGTGTAACCTGTGTATAACCCCCTGATTCTTTCTGTGTGACCGGGGGAAGATATGAAGAAGTGGGGTGGTCAACCTAGCGGGACACTAGAAGCTTGGATACAGGAACTGCAAGTTAAAAAACAGCTAAGAGGCACCAATCCAGGAAAATTGCTGCTCCAGTATCAGTTGAGCAAGGTAGAAAGACTTATCATAGTTTTGACCTTGATGAAGGAACTTCTGGTTTGCAGTTACAAAATTCAGGTAATAAATGCTCCAGCCTGGAACAGAGGGGTCCTGCCTTTTGCCAGGAGAAGGAAAGGGAGAACTGGATTTACTGGAAAATGCAAACACCATGTAAAAACTTATCAAAGATATGAAATGCCTCATGCAAAACCAATTGTAGAGCATCTATAGATGTGTCTAGGCTAAACCATGTTGCAAGCTTTTCATCCTCACATTCTGTAGGAGCTTACAGAGCTTCATCAAGAGACCCAATTATTTGCTACACATTTTAAAATCTAGTGTGCCCCCAGAAACAAAGTCAGCCATCTTTAGTTTCTCTTTGATGACAAGGTAGAGCCTTCAAGATATTAAAAGACACAAACAACATAGGAGTAAGGCTAAGAACCTGCAATACAGGTAAACCATGGTCATCACAGAAAAAAAAAGGAGGATGCATGAGGATGCATGCATGAAAGACATGCGCTAAAAGGACAGTCTACTAAATTTCATATATTCTCTTTATTGACAGATCATCTTCCTTCTCCAGTGTCCCTTTCTAAATCAGAGAGATACATATTTGATGGGTGGACTGTTCAGTGGATGAGGGATTGGTTGGGTGCTTGTATACAGAGCTCAGTGTCTCAATGTATAGAAGTGGATCAGTGCCAAGTGATGCTCTTCACAGGTCTGTATTGAGACCTGTATTGTTTAATATCTTCATCAGTGACATGTACAAAGGAATTGAGTGCACCCACAGCAAGTTTGCAGTGGACNGCCATCTTTAGTTTCTCTTTGATGACAAGGTAGAGCCTTCAAGATATTAAAAGACACAAACAACATAGGAGTAAGGCTAAGAACCTGCAATACAGGTAAACCATGGTCATCACAGAAAAAAAAAGGAGGATGCATGAGGATGCATGCATGAAAGACATGCGCTAAAAGGACAGTCTACTAAATTTCATATATTCTCTTTATTGACAGATCATCTTCCTTCTCCAGTGTCCCTTTCTAAATCAGAGAGATACATATTTGATGGGTGGACTGTTCAGTGGATGAGGGATTGGTTGGGTGCTTGTATACAGAGCTCAGTGTCTCAATGTATAGAAGTGGATCAGTGCCAAGTGATGCTCTTCACAGGTCTGTATTGAGACCTGTATTGTTTAATATCTTCATCAGTGACATGTACAAAGGAATTGAGTGCACCCACAGCAAGTTTGCAGTGGACACCAAGCTGAGTGGTGCAGCTGAGAAGCCTTAAGGACAGGATGCCACACAGTGGGACCTTGACTAGCTCCAGACACAGGCCCATGGGAAACTTATGAGGTTCCAAGCCAAGTCAATTGCAAGGTGCTGACCTGGGTCAGGGCAATCCCCAGTATCAACACAGGATGAGGATGAATGGATTAAGAGCAGCTCTGCCCAGAAGGACTTGGGGGTCCTTGGACATGAGCCAGCAATGAGCACTCACAGCCCAGAGAGCCAAATGTGTCCTGGGCTGCATCCAGAGCAGCGTTGGCAGCAGGGCCAGGGAGGGGATTCTGCCCCTCTGCTCTGCTCTGCTGAGACCCCACCTGCAGTGCTGCATCCAGCTCTGGGGTCCCAACACAGGAAGTATCTGAAGCCCCCTGAAGGTGATCAGAAGGCTAGAATACTTCTCCTATGAAGACAGGCTGAGAGCTAGAGAGGTAGAGCCTAGAGAAGAGAAGGCTCCTAGGAGATTGTGAATAATCCAGAAAGAAAGGGATTATCCCTTTCCTGAATTATTATATGACACCTGGGAATTTGACAACTTTGGCAATTTTCAATATTGTGTTAAATTCCTGCACCTTGACCATGAAAGCCTTTATTTATTTTATTGTTTTTCATCTACACTGAACTCTTCCTTTTGCATTGTCTCAAATGCATTTCCCAAAATGATTATGTCCTTTGCAAAGGAGAGAATTTATTTTCAGGAACATCTTTCTTGGTGGATCTGTTGATCTGTTTCTCCACTAAATGAAAGTACTATTCAACATCTGGTATTTTTGTTTCCTGGGAAATTGCACTCAGCAATTAGATGCTATCGGGGTGGAGAAAAGTTGTCTGGTTTTCATTTATATATGGTAAATGAGTTGAACTCTTCAGTTTTTATCCTGTTAGGTATTTTACTATTCCCAAAATAACTTTTATCTCTTGTAAAACTGGAGTATAGGTCAACACATAAACTTGTTTTCCTAACAGGACTTCAGATGGAAATGAATTTTGTATGTGTAGCACCACATAGAGGCTGGTGAAAGACTTCAAGTAGAAAACATTAAATATGAGACAAAATTATCATGTGTGCATTTCAGTGTCAACATTAATTACAGCTATGTTTTTTCTCTGTTTAAATATCATGACACAAAAATATGTATTCTGTTTCTGTATAAGTGTAAATAAAGGAGCATGCTAGATGCAGTGACAAAATAAAGCAGACCCTGAAATATTTAGACAATATACAAACTGGTTTTATTTGTCCTTAGTTTGTCTGTTCTTGTCTTTACTTGTCAAATGAAGTTGTCATGATGATGGAAAAACACTCTCTGACACACACATAAGATGCTGGTTTGTTTCCAAAATTCTGCACATATGACAGAAAAAATAATGATTATATCTAAAGGTAAAGTAGCTAATTCTTTATCAGAAGGCAGAGATAAATGTAAAAAAAAAATTAATGAGATACTGATAGAAGATCAGTTTCTGTATTTGTGAAAGGGTTACCAGGCCTCTCCTCTTCTGTGACTATGCAGTCCTTAAGAATAACCATTCTCTTTATATTCTCTATCCCTTGAATCAGAAAGTTGTCATCAGTTCTCCCCAGAAGCCTCCCAGGTTGTTTTCAGTCTGCCGTGCTGCCCATCCAACAGATATCCAACAGATATGGTTCAATCCCCAAAGAGGATCAGGGCCTGTGAATGTGAGACTGCTTCCAGCTGTCTGCAGAAGGTCTCATCTGTTTTTGTTCCTGACCAAGCGTTCTATGGCAGATGTCCACTATAATGTTCCCTATACTCTTCAACCTCTTTATCCATACCCAAAAGCTCTCATTTACTCATCATCCATCCCCAGACAGTGCTCCTTGCACTCTATCTTCTCTCTCACATAAAGGAAAATTGCCCATCCTTGTGTTTCTAGCAAGTTCTTTTTGAAAACCCCTTATCCATACATTATACTACTCCAGTAATGGTTGTAATCCCATCATATTTCTGTGATCCCAACAAAGTAAGTCATAGCCCTGCAACTTCACATCAATCTCTAACTCCTCATGTTTATTCTCAATGTTTCAACCATGTACAGGCACTTCAAGAAGGCACCTCAGCATGCTGATTTACAGAGAGGCTCTGTGGGTTTCCCTGGTAATGATGGCATGAGTCACTTGCTTGCATGTAAATGTTTGAGATGACTCTGCTTAAGCCCTGTTTTGCTGACTAGGTATTCCTTTTTTTCACACAAGCCCAGGACCTTTGCTTGCTGACCTTGTTCATCACACCTTCACATGGCTGCTGCTCCTTTCTTCCCTCGTGTTTTGAACTCCTTCCTATCTAGACAGACAATTTGACTTTGTTCAGGAGAAGAGCAGTAGGACTCTGACAGTGATGACTCCTCCAGTAGAGGTCACCCTCTTTCTGTACTGCCTGAAACTTGCTGCCACCAGTATCCTGTCCCTGCAGCTGCTGGAGAACAGATGGCACCCCCTCATATAAGAGTTTCCAGTAATGAAGAGAGCAAAGAGAGAGACAAAATCATCAGACACCAGATTTTAGCACATATTCAGAATCTTCATCTTCAACCTGTCCTTTCCACAAGGGGCAGGAGGTGGAGGGAATGTTTGCTTTGCTTTTATTTCCATGGTCATCTTATAATGGAAGCAAAGAGGCCTGGCATTCCAAATACCACATACAGGAGATTGTGTGCTTTAGCTCAGTAGAATTCAAATATCCTTATGTAATGAAAAGGAAGATCTTTAAAGATATGTATAGGGAAAAGAAGAAGATGGGCTGATATTTGCTGCATTATTGTCTGTTTCTCCTTCAAGGAGGCTATAGAAGTCATGGCAGTCACGGCAGTCACTGCTGCTGTGTCCATAACCCTTCCAACAATCCATAACCCTTCCCCATTGCAGGATTTCAAAGCCACTGGACTGAGTTATCTATAGAAGGGTTTTGCATGCAGTAGCCATTCTCTGAATGCCATGATTTGCTATTAAGTAAACCATGGCATTCAGACCATAGAGGGTCACTGCTTTGACTATGCAAGTTTCAGTCATGTTGGTGAACATGAACTGCAAAATCTGGGGACCTTATCAGATGTGGCTATCTGCTTCAGATATCTGTTGGGCTTAAAAGCTCCCATGATGGGGTAAGACATAACATCCTCACTGCTCCTTTTGTCCACTTACTCAATGATGAACAACTAATCTGTGCAATTTACCTTCAGTACGATTTGTAGAACTGGGACTTGGGGGTTTGTAAATGCTTAAGCCCTGTTTTAAGCCCTGTTTTTTATGAGGTTACTCATATATAGAGGGAGCTCAACACATAGCTTATTATTACATGGATTTTTCCACTCTAATTCTACTCCAGAAGATGACTTAGACAAAAGTACCTACTCCTTTTCAATCTCAAGCATTGATTAACAAATCACCTATGTTCAGAGCTGAGTATAAGTGCCTAGTCTTTGTTAGTCTGGTCATAAAACAAAAAGGAACTACCAACAGAGAACACTTCATGATCATATTCGAAGATTATTTCTTTTACATTCTTTCAATCTATAGATGCCAGAAAACAAAGTACCAATTCAAACTGCAAATCTCTTGTAAACTTTCAAAGCCATAAGGAGCTTAGTCTCTCTTGTAGACTTCTTTGCATACAATGTGTTCTCACTTAGAATAGGAACATTGTTAGCAATTAAAAAAAAAGCAATACCCATACTAAATATAATTTTAAAAAGACAATATACAAAGAGGCCAAATATAACACTAGTCACTATCTGAAATAGTATTTGTGATACATGGTTCTAGAAATATATTTTTAATTGTGATGAAGATTTGAAGAGAACTGGAACAATAAAATAATTCCCTTTCCCCTCCCACTTTCCTTCAGTATAGCAGCTTCCACAGCCAACAAATTCTATCTGATTAGAATATCAATAATCAATAGATGATAAATTTCTCTAAATTAACAGCACAGAAAAATAGAATTGAAAAAAGAAAACCCAGCATTACACTCAGGAGCACTAACGCATACATAAGAACTTCTTAAAAGAAAGCAAAACTTCAGGAAAAATGTGATGGAATAATGTTTCACATGATTTCCCAGTATCTATTGGCAAGTTATTTTGCCTGTGCCCTTGCAATTAAGGACATATAGGTATACATACAATCCAAGATTTTGCTTACTTTTTAATTTAGTTGTTGACATTTGAGTTTAAAAATCCAAATACTTTCAGATTGGATTTTATTTTTTACAACCTGCTTTATAAACAACCTTCTGTTTGTTCAACTTTTTTCCTCATAAATTCCTATTAAAATAAAATAATTTAAATATATTATGTTTATATCGAGGTCTGAATTTATTCAAAATAGAAGTTAAATTACTTTCATTATATAAATTATATATAAAGATATTTTTAAAATACTTTATGCATAACCAAGTCATAAAATTTTAAGCTTTATGATGACATAGTAGATCCAGTAAAGAAGTCTATTTGTTTCTCCTTTCTATTTTCTCACATAATTGTTTTTATTTTCCATTACAGAATATCTTTATTGTATGAAGTTTTATCTTTTATTCACTTACAGTTGTATAAAAGTAGAACTCTATTATATTAAACTGATGATCTCCTTATGATTTTAGATAAACACAGTACGCTCTTTATTCACATAACTCATGATAAAATTTCACAGTGTGGCTCTGGATTACTTTGTGTCATTTGATCAGTCACTAAGCAAACTGGTCTGCTAATGTCATCATCAGAGACCTTTCACTGCTGTTTACGAGCTTCAGCTTACGTATCTCCTTTCATGGTTCATTATTAGTTCTTTCTCTCTCCTTTCTTTCCTTTCTTTCCTTTCTCTCCTTTCTTTTCTTTCTCCTTTCTTTTTGTCTTTTCATAATTTCTCTTTTCCCTCCCCCTCCTCCTTCCCCTTTCTCTTCCCTTTTTTTTATTATTCTCTTTTTTCTGCAACTGAAAATTGATTCCGTTTCTCTAAGGTCTTCAGTGCCATGGCCTTTTACAAGACATTTTTATTTGACATGTGTCAGTTAAGATCAATCTTTTCTTTTTGCCTTTAACCCATGCTTCACCATAGGAGTCTTTGGTCCTGTTATCCAGAGATGTGTGTCTATGATTACATCTACTTTGAAATACTTTTATAATTGATTTTTTAAACTGGAAAATTAGTGTCTTGTTGAGGTGAAAACCCTTCACACAAGACTTCAACTTCTATGGAGTTTTTTGACAGGATGTTTTCCTGACAAATAGGAAAGAGAAAAAAGGAGAGCTGAATGGAGAAATTAACTGCTTGATATGATAACAGATTTTAAAATTTTTCAACTTCTCAAAAGCAGCCAATACCTCACAGAATCTTACCTGTAACAATCTTAGAACCCGAGTTGCAAATTTGAATCGGTGTCTTCTATCATCAGTTGCAGGCAAAGCAGTCTAGAGTTGGAGAATTTATTTTACTTATTGACAGCCAATGCAAACCCCCACTCACTCTATAAGTAACTGTGGAAAGTGAATCATGATCATAAACATTTATATGAATGCTTACAGAAACACTTGTCTCCTCCCCATTTATAAACTTTTCTGCAATTTTTCTGCAGGTTATGCCTGCAGCTTAGGTGGCAGGCAGCATAGGTGGAGAGGCTGTGTGTCTAAAGGCTTCTTTTACCCTTGGCCAGCATCTCACGTCCCTTTGGTTCATCAGGGCTGTCCTTCCCCCAGCATGGGTCATTCACAAGCCTACTGGGGATATCTTGCCCTGGCATTGGTCACACATAGACACGGTCCCTCAGAGGGGATGTGTTAGAAGGTTAATATTGATGCTGCCTAAACTTTTTTTATTATTGAAATTTAATCTTCAAACTTTAGCCATAGAACCATGATATGTCTTCATGTTCTAAATTAAGGAGGCTTTGTAGCTAATTTTACCTGGAGACACCTTCCAGCTAAAGAGTCCTGAAAAAAAAAAAAATTACAAATAAAAGTTGCTTAATTTGCAGTTACAGTTACAAGATATACTTGCTTTAACAGTATGTTCTTACAGGTTTTTCTGCTTCTTCGTAAAATCTGGCAATACTAAGAAAAATATGATTAAAAAGTAAGAGGGTTTGTGTTTGTTCAATATACTGCTTTCAGCCCATACACTCCCTGAATTCCTCTTGTTTCTTCTCTGATTCACCAACAGGGTTTTTTGACACAAAGCTGTTCTCCCAGAACATTACATAGTTAAGATATCCTTAATGCTACCTTCATCCATGACATAATCTGGATGATAACAACTTCATTAAAATGCAATTTTTTCCTAGCATCGTAATCAACCATTTATCACTGATCTGCTTCTATTAAAGAGTATATCCTTGATCTTTTTATCATCCCTGTTGTCACGGAGTAACTAATTTTCTTCCAGATATGCAAGTTTATCATATTGGAAGGTGTACTCAAATAACAGACTTGAAGATGAAGAAAAAAATTGTTATATCTTATAATTTGGTCAAATTTTTAGCAAAGGTATTTCACCTTCAACTTTTATCCACAGATCTTATCTTTTACAATAAGACTGTGTGACATAAAGACGTTTTCCTTTGTAGTAATGCTTCATGTAGTCTATACCATCATTGGGTGAAAATTGTCAAGATATTAGATTATCAGATATATTTTTTTCAATCAAATACCTTTTTCTCTCTTGGTAGACAAGCTAGGTAGAGTTTTTTAGGAACATTTGTGTGACTTTGGTGACTTTCTCTCTTCTCAAGCTCCACTTGGAAATGCCTCTGCCAACACATGAGGTGTAGCAGAACAGAAGGCTCACCTCCTTTTCATTCACAGAAACCCATTAATTTAAATGAGTTTTTCATTTCTGCTCATGTCAGTTTCATGTTGAAAGGGGAATTTTCTAGAACAATGGAGAACACTATCAGAAATACCATTTCAGGCAATTTAAAAATAATTGTCAGAACACTGCGTTGGTAGACTTTATTCTCATCTACAAGTGTGTTTGACCCATTTTGAGATTCTTCTTTTTAAAGAAAATACATATTAAAAATTAATGTCACTTTTCCATAGGAATAAAGCCAGCCTGGAAAATCATCAACCCGGTTAAAGGGTTTGTTCACAGCTACATCTGATGTGCCTCCAGGCTAAGCCTTCTGTCACTCAGCTCCTACTACGTTCAGTGTCCCGAGAGCAGCTGAAAGGAACGCATAATTCTTATCAGTATACGATTGTCATCAACCAGCATTGTCATCCAAGCTGGTGCAAACACCAAGGTTTTGGCTTTTATGATCACACAACCTTTGAAAATCAAGGACTGTCACAGAGAGATGTAACAGCTCTGGCAAAGTGGGGCAAGAGCAGTTTTTTCAAGAGGTGAGCCAGCCTGGCTGGAAGAGTTTTACACTAGGAAAATGGAGGAATGAGATTGTAAACAACAGCCAAGCAAAGAAGTAAACAGTAGAAAGGGGTACAAAACAAAGGAGGAAGAGTAATGGTAACAAGAAAGACCTAAAGAATGACGAAACATGATGGAAGGGAACCAGTTTCAAATACATGTCCACAAATATGTGCAATCCAGAAAAAAACCCAGATGTGACTAGAACTCCAGCCATAAAACCAGGATGTTGTTTGAAAAACCAAGGTATGGCAAAACAGCTAGCACAATTGCACTGAGTTATGTACAGGTACAAGTTCTTAATGAGAAACAGAATAAGGAAAGTTGTTGTCTTACTGTTAAGGAGCATTTTGAATGCCTGGCTCTTCTCTCTGACTTCCACAGAAGGCAGTGTGAGAGTTCATATGGTCAGGTCAATAAGGATGGCCCATGGTAGGATTGTGTCCACCCAACCAGGAGGTGGAGGTGGACATGCTTCTTCAAACCATAGCAGGAAGTTTCTGTGTCACAAATCTCAATTCTCCCTGACATCTACTGGCAATGTAGTGCAGTGAGCGTCAAACATTCAAGATTTCCACAAGCTGTTGGGGTTCTGGAATTCATATTCATCATGATGTGGAATGACATGCAGTTGAATCTACTGCTCAGTAAACAGAGGGACAAAGACAAGGTGGTAGATGTCATAATCAACAGCTGGTTTCTCTGTAGTAAGCATGATATAGCACAACAGTTATGAAACACAATCTAAACTAATTTAATCTTCAAGAAACCATGACAATGCCAGAACAAATAGTGCAAAGGTATGTGTTAGTCTGTGAAGGCAGCTGACCTTTTTACTGTGAAAAATTGCCAAGTGATCACATAATCAGAATGATGTGCTGAGATCATGGTTTTCAAGATGTTCGAGAAGTCACACAGGATTTACAAAAGTGAAATAATTTAAGAAAATATGCAAATAAAAAATAGTATCATCTCTGACATCTCTAAGGTACTGAAATAGCAGGCCTCCTTTCTTGCTCTGCATGTACACACAGGGTGTGTGGTATTTTTCATAATTGTTATTTTAACAGCAAGGATTATTACCTTGAGATCACATCAGAATCACATGATACGGATTTTAATTTTCTTTTAGTGCATTTAAACCTTTTTCTAAGTGAAATGATCTCTGTTGACTGCTGTGTGTGAGATGTAAGTTTTCCATCTTACTTTCTGCAATAGAAATAGGACATTAATTTTGAGCCAGACACTGTGGACAAGTAAGGAAACTATTGATCCCTCACTTGACTCAGCAAGCTGCTTGCCAATAGAGAAAGTACTATCTACTGTTACTAAATAAAAAAGGCCACATATAACTATAGTGGTTTTGAAGGAAATATTAAAATACTAACTCAAAAAAAAAATAGTAAAACACTTGGAAATGCAATTATTTATGCTTACATACAACACATTATATCCCTATGTTAGATGTTTAACTGGTTGCGGTAAATTCTCAAAAGTGTTAAAAATCTAAAAAACTGTAGAATGCTTTCATTTGGAAGGGATCTTTAATGATCATACAGTCCAAATCCTTTGACATAGGCATCAACATCTTTCACTAAAACAGGTTGCTAAAAGTCCTGTTTAATCTGACTTTGAACATCTCCAAAGATGAGACATCCACTTTTGTGGGCAAGCTGTTCAAGTGTTTCAACACCTTCATAATAAAAAAATCTCTTCCTTTTATCCAAACTAAATCCACTCAACATAAAACCATTACCCCTTGTCTTGTCACTACACGTTCTAGTAAAAATTCTCTCTCAATATTTCTTACAAACCTCTCTTTAAATAATGAAATTCTAGAATGTGGGCTCTCCCTAGAGCTTTTTCTTTCCAGCCTCTTACACTTTTTTCACTGCAGGGGTGTTCCAGTCCTCTGATAATTTTTGTAATCCTCCTCTAGACCCTCTCTAAAAGGTCCATGTCATTCTTACATTGAGCTGGATGCAGGACACCAAGTGAGGTCCCAGAAAAGCAAAGGAGAGGTAGAGAATCACCTCTCTCAATCCATGCTGCTTCTGATGAAACCCAGAATACAGTTAGTTTTCTGAGCTGCAAACAGACATTGCCATCTCATGTCCAATTTTTCATCCACATGTACCTCCTCTGCAGAGCTGCTCTGAAGCAATGCATATGTCTATCATTACTCATAAAGGAACCAGAGTCATTCAGGAAGCAGGGCCTTCACCTTGCCTTGTTGAACCACATTAAGTTCTTGTGGGCTCACTTCCCAAGACTGTCAAAGTCCCTCTGCATGACATCTCTTTCCCTAAGCGTATCAATGGCACCACTCAGCTTCGTGTGATCTGCAGAGTCGTTGAGGGTGCACACAATTGCACTATCTGTGTTGGGTCCCTTGGACTTGTGTATATTTATGTTCCTCACATGGTCTTGAACCTAGTCTTCTCTTCCAATCTTCTCTCCCCCACTCCTTGGATTAAGGTTTGGAGCCTTGAAGAAGTGGTGATTACCAATGAAAACAGAGGAAGAAAGTTGTTGAGCATCTCAGTCTTCTTCAAGTCATTTTCACTTGTTTCCCTGTGAACAGGAAGATTAATTTCATTGTTAAAGTCTAAGTATTTACTCATGTTGACACCCAAACAGAAATTTAGGATAGAATTTAAACTGTTGGACACAATGTTATTTTCCATATTCTCTACGAGAGTACATTTACCTTCACTGGGTTGACACAGCCTCAGGTACAAGGAAGGTTTGAGTAGGAAGATGCTGCAACATAAGTACAAAATAGGGTATGTTCACTCAACTACAGCAATTTTGGCAAATTCCTTTCTCTACAATGAATTATACAAATGAGCTCAAGACTGCAAAAATATGGTTTTGATTTTGTAAGCATACCTACCAACAAAATAATAAAATCCACAAAGTATTTCACAATATCTATAAATTTTAGCTGCTATTACATTATAAATTAAAAAAAAAAATCCATCTGATTTGGAAGATATATTTCAGTTATGCTTATCTGTGTTAACAAAACAAAATCTCAGAGTCTTTTTGTTATGACTCTTTTATTATAGACTACATATAGTATTACATATACAAAATTATAATTTTGTATATTATAATGTATATATGTGTGTATATATGTATGTATATTATATTTTGTATATTATGTTATATTATATAAAATTATACTTACTACTATATATAGTAAGTATTATTTGTTGATACAAGAAATATACAGAGTTATTTATCATTCAAGAACTGTTGATTTTAGTTTTGGTCTCTTCTGATGTCTTTTTGTTCAGGCCATTATCAAACCCATTTTTTCTTTCATTTTCATAGTAAGTCCCAAAAGAAATTAAGTACACTTTTTTTCCTTTTGGTATTCTTGACAAGAAATCCATTTGCTTGCTTTTATGAGAGATGATGTCCTTGAGTCGAATGAGCACAGTTCATCATTCTGCTCCCCACTGAACTCATGATCTTGAAGTATTCTTGGGCACAATGATAAATCCCACATGGTGAGATTAGAAGATAATATATTGATAGTAATCCACTGTATGTATTCAGTCATGATGAAGACTAATCTAATTACACTCCCTCTGAAAAACAACTTTTTTTTTCTTGTATTATTATCAGAATTATTATAATATTCCAGGTATTTTTCCAATATGATTACTACACTAGAAACAACAATGGAATTATTTTTGTCTTCATTTTTCTTACTCTTTTGAGCAGAGTATGTTTGAAATCTCTTTATGCCATTCATATATTTGACATCTTTTAAGACTAACATATGAGATCTGAATACATTATAAAAATAGCCTCAAGCACCTCCATTTCACAAAGAAGCAGACTCTGAGCATTTTTATTTAATGGTTGACTTAATACATTATTTTAATTCTTGTCTAAAATATACACAGCTCCTTTACCTGTAATATATTTTATTATACATTGCATCTTTACTTAAATGCTCCTTTTGAATGACAGTGCAAAAACAAGCTGCTAATTGAAAAAAAGTTTGAGGTTTGAATGCTCAATATCTCTAAAAGTCAGACCATTAGTGTTGTTCAGGGAAACGAGTAGAACAACTTATGGAATGAAAGTAAAGCAGATTCAAATAAAAAGTAATCATTGTTTAGCCAGGCTCAGTTCTATCACTCAGGAAACAGTGCTCATCTTCCACCCTGGAGATGACCTCAGTGTGGATAATCATTACTGCAGAGATCTCTTTTGTGGAATGTAAGTCAGATATTATCTGACAGGCATAAAACAAGGATCTTTGTTACAAATGCCCTTTCATAAAAATAATAATAAAAAATTACAATGCCTAACTTGCTTTTCAATGGAAAACTATTTCACATGTTTTCTTTCAGTATTCTGCAATAAACCTTTTCCATGAGATAAACTCATGACTGGTGTCAATGCCTGCCCATATCTGTCTTAATACCTGCAAGAATTCCAATCTCCTACTCCAGCCATCACATGACCACCCAAAAAACTCTTAATGTTTAATATCTACAGTGAACATGTATAATTTCTGCCAGTGTTCGGGAGTTTTAGACCTAATGTGACATTTACACAAAATACTGTAATAAAAAAGTAGTGGGGCAATCAGAAGATTTATCAGCAGTTTTAATCAGCAGTTTTAATTTCAAGACTCTTTCAAATATTTCATGATGGAAAATGAAACAGAGCTTAAATAAGCTCCAATATCTTTTCTCCAAATCAGATATGTTCTAAATGCTTAAACCATTATGATATTTATTTACCAGAATTTTTATCTCTCATTGGATTCTGCCTCTCTTTTAGCTTAGCATGAACCACTTACACAAAAAATTCTCAAAATGTTAGAGAAAACCCCCTCTTTTTTCCTGTCTTAGTTTACATCAGGGAATATTTCTCCTTAGTTTCAAACTTTATTCTTCACAATCTGTTTTACTCTTTATATTCTTATCATTTGCAATTTAATAGTTGGGTATTTCAATGTTTATGAATTCTAGTGGTTCGCCTAAAGAAGTTCCCTGTTTTTCAGGTCCTATCTCTGGGAGATGGGAGTGTCTACGAGAAGATATCATATTCAAAGTGGGTGGGACAGCTGAAGGCAGGGAAGACTGCACTGATGACAGGTGCTAAATTGCCACCCTTGTAATAAGTAACATGCCAGAGTTTTTGCATACAGTTGGATTTGAAAATAAATAGGGCTTCACTGTCTTCTTTCTTGGTTTCCTGCTGATTTGTCCATTATGTGTGTGAAATATTCACAAGAAGATTCACAATAGAATATGTCTGTGAAAGAGGGTTTGCACACATTAATTTGTTACACAGATTTGGGCTCCTGCTATATAGGCCTTGAGCAACATGCTTGTTGGAGAACAAAAACCAGAACATTATAGGCTGGACTGAATATAGAAACAGTTATTTTTTTTCTCTCCTTGCTCATGTTTGGACCTGCAGAGGACCAGTTGGTTTCCCACTCATTTGCCTAAAGGATCTCAAACCACACCACTACTAACCTCTCAGTATTGACTTTATTGTGATGCTTTGATAAAATACCAATGACATTCTTTATGCTTATTTTAATATTCATGTAACACTTTGCTACCTTAACAGCAGTTTTTTTCATTTGCATATATAGCTTGACATCAATCACCATTTCTATTTTTAAAGAATATATATAGTCAGACTACTCCTTGTTTTCTTCATTTTAATGTTTTTACTTCTATAACATGATTTAGGTGAAAATCAGGTAGTTGAACATATTTCATTCCCTCAAGATGCACAGTCATAATTTCTACACTTAATTTTAAAATACGATAATGAATTACATTTGGCAAAGAAAATCCTTTCTGGAACTATTTGTTAAATTATAAATAATTTGATCAGAAACATTAATTTAGTCTTACTGGACCTAGAATAAAACAGAAAAAACTTTCCTAGAATTTTGTTGCTGTGTAAAATATGAATTTGTAATATCATTGCTGCCCAAAGGAACTCAGACATGCTGAAAGGAACAGTCTGATGAATTCTTTAAAGATTTAAGTCCAATGAATGACACTGCTTTTTTTCCTAGTCATTACTTTTGTATTATGAATAGAATACAAGTGTTGTTTATGTCAAAAAGTGTGGGAAAAAGACCACAGTAGTCTTCCTTTTCCTTTTAACTCAAACATTCCTAACTTTCAATGTGTTTCATGTGACTTTGAATAAAACTGATAAATCAAAGGACTCAAAGGATTTCCTTAAGACTAGAAGTACATGTATATGATCCTGTTTTAAGTAAAGCAACTCTACCTTTATTAACATTTCTAAGTCAATACAAAAATTCATTGCATAAATTTGTATCTCTTCCCCAACCAGGAAGCCTCTTTCAGGGTGCCTGTTCCCAAATAAAAGCTTGGCCTGTTGCTTGCTGAGAGACAGACACAGAAGAGAGCAGTCCTTGGTGTACTAGCTGAGCAGTCACAGCAGTGGGGGCTCAAGTTGAGAGGAGGTCACGGGGCTGATAAGGGGACTGAAGAAGAACCTCAGAAATTTGAGAAATTTGAGAACCTTTGAGAAATTTCAGCCTGGAAAAAAGAAGGCTGTGTGGAGACCTCACAGCAACCTTCCAATATGTGACAGGAGCCTACAGGGATGCTAGAGAGGGATTCTTCATCAGGAATGGTAGTGATCGGACAAGGTGGAATGGCTTTAAAATGAAAGGGTTTAGATTAGATGTAAGGAAGAAATTATTTTCTGTGAAGGTAGTGAGTGGTGATGAGCTGCTTGTCCAGAGAAGTTGTGGATGCCCCATCCCCAGCAGTACTCAACGCCAGGCTGGATAGGGTCTTGAGTAACTTGGTTTAGTGAGAAGTGTCCCTGCCCACAGCCAGGTGGGTTGAGTCTGGATGATCTTTAAGGTCACTTCCAACCCAAACCATTAAAAACCAACCAACCAACCAAATAAAAAACAGTCATCCTCTAGCTCTCAAGAGAGAGAACCTTTCTGGGACCTACAACTCCTAGTTTTTGTTATTCAGTAACAGCTGGAAAAGCTTAGAAAAAAACTCTATTGATCTATTTTGGAATTCATGAATGGAAATATAAGTGTCTTTTTTAGTTGAAGACTGTTCCATGTGTCAAAAATAAGGCAGCGCAAACCTCAGGATCATTTCCTTCCATGTATTTGATGTTTCAAAGCCTGTCTTTTTAAGTTAAATTGTGGTATTTAATTTTTTTCATTGGAGAGAAATTTATTATATCTAACATTAAAGACAGAATTTGATAGAAGAAAAACACCTTCAATGTCTTAAAGAATCACTTTGTACTATGATTGTGGGGTTTAACTGAATTTTTTTTAAAACAATTACACATGCAAATGGTTGTCAAATGTACAGTGTAAATAAAAAGTAAGATTTTTTGAGCAAATTTTTAGTCAGAAGTTCAATGTCCAGTTCATGTCAGTTAACTTTTATCTACTACACCTGAATTAGCTGTGCATGGATGTCATTACAGCAAATGGGAAACAGGTGGGAAACAGGTGCTGTTAGAATACAACCATCCTCTGTACTTAATATTTTTATTTTAGAATGAGATGCGTTACATTCTGAAAGTATCTGTTTCTTTCTGTAGACTGTAAAATGAACCTTATGCTTATTTCCAGAGGTAGACAGCGTAAATTCTGGCCCTGGGGCCTGATCTAAATTGACCATAATGTTGAGCCTTCACTGTTATTTCTGTTCTCTTATGTATAGTGTATCATTTTCGTTCAATTCAACACTTAAAAGTCAAAAGGAGTCTGAGGAAATAGATAATCTTGGAAAAGTACACAAAATCAAAAGACTTGGATGCTTTCAAATGGAAAATTTCCTTTCTGACTTATCATACAGTAGCTCAAAATTCAGGCATGCTAGTAACTCTCAATTTTCAGAGCCTTTTTACAAAAATTGCTGATCACTGATACACAGCTACAATTGCTGAGCTTCCAGACTAATACTGAAATACAACTATGAGAGTTCATTGCAATTTGAAGGGATCAGGGCAATGAGGGAGAGCTTCTCTGAATGAAATTTACAGCACTTCAGCAATCCTATTTCCAGTACGTCTCACTGAAGAGGTCTTCATGTAGTGGAAGAGGATGCTATTCATCCTCTGACATCTTTCACTTCCCTCTACCCCACTCACCAGAGACTCAGTGTCATAGCTTTGGAAAGGTGTGTAACAGGCCCTATTTTCTATCTCATTGATTAAACTGTTTGTGACAAAATTTCTGAATTCCTGTTCTTTCAATAAATACATTTTCTGAAAATAAAAAATGTGGTTATCAACCCTTTTGCTCTCTCTCCAGTAAGAGTAAAAACAGTACATATATAACCAATATTTGCTTATTTTCACCTTTTCTAACCATATTTACTTCTAAAAAGCAGATGTCAATGTAATGCATCTGGTGAAATATTGTGAAAAACCTCACTGAAGTCCATCTCATCATTCAGCCCTTTTATGTGTAGAACAAACCACCTGGATTTGTTACATTACTCCCGCATGTGAGCAGTACAAGATTTTGCTGTCAAAATGGCATCATTTTAATCAGAGCATTCTGAGCCCACAAAAGTCCATGACAACTCCCTCTCTTGGAAATATCCATTGAACACAATAACAAAGTACATCACTTTTTAGTTCAAACAGTTCTACCTTATTTTTTTCCTATGAAATGTTTTGCCATAGCAAAAATTAATTGCAAATATATACAAAATTAAGTGTGCCATATTTAGTCTTAAAACAGTCTTTGTCTTGTCCCTATGTGTCTTTATACTGCTACCTTAGCAGCTATTTTTTTTTTCATTTGCACGTATACCTTTACATTAATCACCATTTCTATTTTTAAAGAATATATATAATCAGACTACTCCTTGAGTTTGTATTTTTTCTTCATTTTTATTTTTCCACTATTACAAGATGGTTTAGGTGAAAATCAGGCACTTGTATGTATTTCATGCCCTTAAGTTGCAAAGTCATAATTCTTACAACTTCATTATTAAGAATTAAGTAGATTTAAAAAAAAAAAAAAAAAACCTAATAAATTTCATTTGGTTTTACAATAAATTTGTGTGACAGTACAATTTTTTCTGTCAGAGAAAAAAAATCTAGCTTTCCTCAAAATCAACAATTTTCCTTCTGCAAATCAATTATATTTTTTACTGTATTTGCAGTAGATGACAAGTGACATGTTTGAGTCTTGCTTAAAATCTAATTCAGGTTTTACATCACGGAACAACTTTTCAAATACTTCACGTCTGACATATATTCTCAACCATTCACGTATTTTTAAGATCAATAATGCCTTCTCTACATTTGGCATAACGTTAGCTCCAGCGGTATACCTCTTTGTAAATACTGAACCTCTCTATGACCAGCACATAATTAAATATATTCATCTAATGAATACATATTAATGAATACTACGTATTCTGGGAACAACAGCTAACAATACTTAAAGTAAGCTGAGAACCAAACTCCCTTGTCCTGCACATAGAGTTGTTCTATATTGTTTCTAGCTCCTACTTTACAGTCAACCATTTCACAGGGAGATGATTATGGAGATATTTCTTTTTAATAGGAACATATGAAGACTTTAGATTGAAATAATACTCAAATGCTATGTGGTATTTTGCTGATTTCACATCAATAATTTTTCATTGTTTGCATTGATTTCTCTTCTCTCTCAAAAAGAAGCTAATTTTGCTTACTTGAAAGAGGCTTCCCTGCCTATTTCCCTCCCTACTGACCATATTTCATTCCGCACTATGAATAACCATGTCACCTATTTCTATCTCCCACAGGATCAGACATAATTTTTCCTGTTCTGAATGCATTCTGCTTTTTCTTAGGCTGCCATTCAGACTTGTCACAATTACCTATACACAGGTATAATACTATTTCACCTATTTCCTACAAATTTTCATAACTGTAATGTCCACTAAAAGCACTAGTAATAGCTATCCTGCTATTCTGCTGAAATACACCCCTTTAACACAGCAAGCATTATCCTGAGGGGGCTTTTCTTTCTGTTTCTAAATATCTGTAGTTTCTTATGTCAGGTAAACCTGTCTTATGTCAGGTTTAATTTTGCTCTGTGTTTTTTGTCATATGTGACACCATTGATTCCTAGACAAGGCTTTTAAATGCAGTAACAATAAAACTTAATTGATCATTTTGTCAATGAGCCCAGCTCTGCCTTAAAAATATAATTTGAATTGTGATTGATGCATTTGCAGTCTTATGGAAGGAAGAAGCATAGGTTAAACAAAAGAGAAACTGAAAGATAAACTTATAACTGGAAAATTAAGGACGCTACCTCCAAAGAGCTACAATACATTCAGAAACCCTGGGAAAGTGCAAAGAAACCACAATATTTGAAAGAAATTTCATTCTTCCATTTTTTCAAGTTGAAATTCTTCTTTTGTTTACTAGATAAATTTATGCAAGAGCTGTCTTACATTTCTTAAATTTGACAGCATTGTTTTAGAGATTAGCTCCTTGTTTTCCCTCATCTATCCTTAGATGAAAAAGAAACATTATTTGCATACCCTGAAAAGTGTGTGGAAAGTATGTAAGCAGTTCAACTCTTTGAAAATAGGATATAGTTGGTGGTAAGAACTTTATAAGATTCAACAACAAATTGTTATTGCTACTAAAAAAAGACTGAAAAAAAATTCAGGGATCATTTCTGCTTTAGATGCTAGCAGGCTGGAAGTGTGCTGATGGTAAGATACCATACAAAACGAAAAATGGTGATGACTAGGCTGGTCAACCTAACATCAATACCGCCTTTAAAAAATACAGAAAACAGAGTATCTATTCAAAAGATGATGTGATAGAATCAATAGAAGTCTACATCAATATAGTAATCTTCAAAAGAGTGATTTTTTTTTTTCTTCTAAAGTCTATCACAAGCATAGCAACAAGTTAAACCAAAAAATGTAGGAAGATATAAGCAACCATACCTACATGTTCTGTCACTTATGTCTGAAAAAAATAAATGAAAGAAATATTAACTAAAAGATCCTCTTACTCAGAAAAAGGTGCATTTACAGTAATCATCTGTTTCATGAGTACTTCATTCACCAAATAGCTCAACATTTTCTATACTTATATCTGTCTGCCATCATTAGACACATTTCTCTTACATGCCTATTTGATCCTCTTGAGTTCTTTGTTCATTAATTCCCTTGAGAAGTTCTTCTAGTCAATAAAAAAATTTCAAAGTCTTAAAGGATGTCCATGGCATACCTGTAAATCTTTTTGCATATTGGAGCCACTAGTGTTCATGACATTTAGAAGTAGCCTGTGATCCTTGCCAGAAATGCAGACATTCAGTTTTGACTTCCTTTACTTCCAGAATATTGGAATCACATTTCATAGCTGATCTTTTTTTATTGTGATATGAGATCCCCTAGGGCTTAGAATTAGTGTATCTACTCTCTTTTTAAAATATTCATTCAGTTAATGATTTCTGAGCAGGTGGTGGTAGTTTCATCAAAAAAAAAATAAAAATAATCATGTTGCCTTTCATTAACTGGCCACAGAAGGGAAGGTTAGACAGCATTTCTTTTTGGTTTGTTCAGGGAGATTTTCTCTGAAGTTTACCCAAAGCAGAACCCTCAATCCATCTAGACAACGCTAAAAAATTAAGTGTGTGCAGGAGTTGTAACTGTATTCCTTCCCTGTTAGATTTTAATGTATAGATTTCCTACTGTGTTGCAAGGGTTAATCGGTTTTATGGGTTTTTCTGGAGAAACAAGGTTTTTGCAGGCTAATGAGCTAGCTCATAATATAAGGGATAATGTAAATATTTACACATTATCAGGTACACCAAGGATTTTTATTTGATCTATGACACTGAAGATATCAAGTATTAATGAGATTTATCAGGCCTGCTCAAAAATGAAATTCCCAAGGGTTATGTTTGACTTATGGGACTTAATACTCCTTAACATCAAATCTTATACATATATCAACTTCAGTTAAAGCTGGAATAAAACGCTGTTCCATTTTCAGAATAAATGTCTCAGTAACAGTGTGATAAAACAGTCTGCATCATGAAGTGAATGGAGCTATCTTATTTGACTTAAAATACTGTGACACATTAAATAGCTTTAATGCACTTTTTCAGACTAATGCTGATAAAGGACTCCATCATTTTGATGCAAAAAATGGGTAACTAGAACCTTCGCAGTAATAAATAATAAATAATAAATAATAAATAATAAATAATAAATAATAAATAAATAAAAACTTCAGTTTCAAAATGTATCTGCAGATAGTCCTTCCAGTAAGTAAAAGGTTAGCACTGTGTTTTGGCAACAGACAGTCTTTAAAGGACAGAATGTCACTGTTATGATATTAATATCAGCAGTTGCAGCAGCCTCCCTTGCTTTTCTTCATTCCTTTTGACACCTGTGACATCACATCTAAGGTGGTGGTAAAAATGCAAAGTAGATGTTTGTATCATGATATGTGGGTTATAAAATAACAAAAATCTCTTCTTTTTTCTCCCTAATCAGAAGCATTTCAGTCCTGTTCTTTAGTCTTGGTTGCCAATGCACCAGCATCAACTTCTACTGCTGCAAATGAAAATATTTCCCAAGCTGTTGGCATGACAAAAATGTCATGAATTTTCCATAGGACCAAAAAAATCTTTATCCATTTAACCCATAAATGTTACACAATTTTCATCGAAGCTTTTAAGCTAACTCAGAAAGTTTGTGAGGGGCTTCAACATTCTATTTCTTAGAGCAAGCCATTTGTGATTGTGTATTAGAAATCTGTCATGATGGACAAGGTCTACAATGCAGTAAGTTCAAAATGAAGAATACTGTTCATTTCAGTGGGCTCTGAGAAAAACATTGACATTGTATGCAGTAGCTATTAGTTAGTTTCCTCCTGTCAATAAATAGCTAAGAGGCTTTCCTTGCACTGAACTCTTTCCTATTTACTTTGCATATATGTCAGTGATTACCCTTTAATTTACAAAAGAAATCACATATCAGCTTGGTAGGAAAACTCCCTACAAAGTATTTTCACCTACAAAACATAAGCTATTGATCTATATTGCTCAGTGCACAATTTATTTGCTTCAGTCAAAAGGCTTTGTGTCTATCAATGGAATAATAAGAATTTAGGGGAAAAAAATAATCTTGTGCCATTTTTTTTTTTTTTTTTCATTTTTCAGGCCTGGAACAAAATGCCATATTATAGTATGTATAATCCAGCAGGTCCTTCAATTCATAAAATGATGAAGATGATTTTTCATGGAAGCCATTTCAGCAAAGAGAAAAATACAGATTCAGTTTCTTGAAACATAGAGGACTTGATTCTTACTAAATATAAATTACTGTAACTTCTTGGACATCAACAGGCTCATCCTGAACAGTGTAATTTATTGGAGCTATGGCAGTTTACTTCAAACAATAATCTGACCTCTTATGCTTTCAATTTCATGTTTTATAATGGATAAAATGTGTTAGACAAACATCATCTTCACCGTTGAAGATTATTTGATCTGAAAGGGCCGGAAAGTAGATAATATAAATTGACAGAATCATCTACCTTGATTTGGGGTTTGTTTTACTTCAGGTTTGTTTGGGTAATGGCTTTTACACTGTTAGCTTTAAAACCAGTAGCAAAATTCCTGTTTAGTTCAGTAGCTTGTAGTCTTGCCCAAAGTACTTCTACAATAAGAACAAAACATATAACACTTCTTGATTAGTTCCTCCCTAGAGTGTGGTCAGAGGATAAATTTTTTCCAAACATTGCATTGGCAGGTGCATAGATGAGAGCATGGGGTAGGCATGGCAGGGTAGCACTGTTGGTGATGGACACCTTAATTTCTGTAAATTGTGCAGAGACTCTGCAAAGACATCCTCCAAGCCTCACTGACAGCCATTCTGGGTTCAATTACTATGTGACACTATGTTAGATAATTTCCTATTCTGTAGTCCAGAGTTTTAGATGGCCCAGCTGCAACTGCATTGAGGCAATCAAAGCAGCGTGTTCACCCAATTTTCTCACAAGACTAAGCCAACTTTAATACCATGGCTGTCCCTAGGACCAGAGCATACCATCGTCCCCTCACCTTAGGCCGCTGAGAACGTCAGATTTCATCAACAGTCACTCATAAGTAAAACTCATGATTCCAGGCTCAGCAACACACTTTCCGCTTTCTGGAAGCTCTACCCAATCTTGTACCTTCGTCAGTCAAGTGTTTCTCTGAAATACTGCTTTCAAATCTTACATATATTTTCAAGAGGCAAAAGTGATGTGTGCTATTTTGCAGCTATTTCGAACTCTTAGACAAGTGCTACTTATTTTTATTTTATGCCTATCTGCAACACTCTTTTAGGTCTCACTCATTTCTCTGTAGGCAGTCATTTTTCAACTCTATTGCATAATTTTGGAACTGCAGATCTCTCTCTAGGCATTGGACTGTGTTTGGTGAAAGCAATAAAGACTCCAATTACCTATATGTTTCCCTGCTGAAGGTGAACTTTTGAACTATAGAGTAAATTTTCTGCACTTTACTTTGCAGAAGCAACTGCAGGCCAGTTTCATTTCTCAGCCATACTTCAGCTCATTGATATCATTCCAGAGTAACAAAAACATGGAAGAAATGTTCAGAAATTGTTAGCATTACTATAACACACATTCATGTACATGACTAAAACTTTAGATGAAAAGAACATATTATGGAGTAAGTTTGATTAAAATTATTTATTTTGCTTAAACTGTTTATAGCATTTGTAAGATTTACTGTGAAAAAATGATACTTTAAAGAAAAGAAGTATCAATTTGTCTAAAATATTTTTACTTGATTTAATTTTTTTCCCTTAATCAGGTTATCAAAACTTCAGATAAAAATCTTGTCCTTAGCCTTATTTGCCTTTCCTATACATGGATTTATACTTGGTCCAGCTTTCAAGAAAAGTGTTATGTATTTTCTCAAAATGAAAGCAGAATTTATCTTATTTGCAAGAAATAATAAGTACTTGATAAAAATCTGAGAGTCCTACTCTCAGAAAGTAAGTAAGAATTATGCAGCAAGAAACATGCAGTCTACTGGATGAAGATGAGAAAGTTGTTACTAATAAGAAAGGTGACTAACTAAATCTTCTTCAATTAAAATTAATCCAAAATTCAATCTCACAGTAGAGTACAATATAGTATATGCATAATTTCTTAGAAAAATGAATAATATTGCTCCATGTCAGAGATATGTCTTAGCTGCTATGGGATTTCCCATGTCTGACACAACAGAAAACACTAGGAAGGGACTAAACAATTTAACAAATATGTAAAAAACTTATGTTCACTCCAAACAAGTGTAAAAAACCCCACCTTTTTATTTCTATTGTTTGGTATGCTATTTTCAATTTTGTATGGTTGCACTAAGTGCAGTTTCATATTCACTACTAGTTTGGCTTTCAATTGTCTAACAAAAAGGGAGATAATATAGGACAATACATAGCAGAATTAACTGGGAAGTACTACAGTTGCTTGTAACAGTCAGCATTATTTTTGTAGTGTTCTTGTCATGAAATAAGCCTGCTGAAGGTTAACTTACACAAATGAGCCAAGCTTCCTCCAGCTGACTGTAATTCTATGTCTTATTAAAACCAATGAGGCTGTGTTGATTTGCATTATCTGAGTCCACTGTCTTCCTACAACAGCAAATTGGTTATTTAACAGAGCACTGAGGCTTAGATGTCCATAGCTGCAGTCATTAATTCTAGCTCGAATTAATTTGCTAAAACCTAAGGTTTGGGGGAAAAATGAAGTTATGTGCTCCTTGTGATTATGTACTTCTACAGTTTGCATGATAAATATCAGTGAGAAAATCTTGCCTCAATTTCACTGCAAGCATTAATCCAAGTACAAGATTTTCATTAATTAGTTTCTCATTGGTTGTTTTTCTGAATAGAAGCAGAAAATTAAATGCTGCAGATCAACTGTTGTTTGTTGCCCATTCATTTCACAATTTAGTTATAAAATAATATTTTTTTGCATCCACATGTTCTGTTAATGAAACTCCTGCACCATTTCCATTGTAAAATCTGCAGCTGTCTACAGATGCCTTTAGACAGTACTTTTACCTGATTATTGCTTATAGTATGCTAGAAAAACATTAACTGGTTGGCTCTTTTTTTTTTTTTCCTACTTTTCAAGAAAAAAAATAGTATGCAACTTTTGCTCTCTTTCACATTAATCTTGTGTAGTACTGCTAGAATATACCAACTAAAATAGAAGAAATAGACCAAAACTTAAAATGTAATGTGCTTATTCAAATGTGCAGAACTGAACAAGCCTATGACTACTGAATAACTACAAAGAGAGATTGCCTACCTGAATAGACAATCTTCTGCTGTATATGCTCCATGAGTGCCATTGATAATGATCTGTTTCCTGACACTGACCTTTAATGCTTCTTAAAGGTAGTGTTTCACAGGAAGAAAAATGCATGTAGCAGTATCACCACAATCATGTGTCTTTTCATGTGTTAAAGAACAGAGCTTCTGAATGAATACTGTGTTCTTATACTTTTAACAAACAGATGCCTGTATTCCAACCCTTACTAGAGACCACTGGGTAGCTCCCAGAGAGCTGATGTTTGTCTGTAGGGCTGATGGCATAGGGTGAGACAGAATTGGTACCTCAGGTTTCATCAAGCACAGATAAATAGAATGGGCTAGATTTTTATACCCTTCTCCAGTAGTTTAGGGTATAGACCACAGCTGAACCTTGTGTGTCTGCACAGAGACCTGCTCTCAGCATCAAGACCTAGTGTTAAAAAAAAGAGAATTGTGCAAGGTATATGCAAATACATAGCATATTAAATAACTCTCAGGTATTTTATATACACATAGACAATTAGTGAGCTAGGGGGTTCACACATTGACTTCTTCCTCATTACCTTGCTTTTGTAGACAAGCCCTTTCTGAACTGAGCCACAGAAACACAGCTGTTGTGCGTTTGGACATTATCCAAGATCAAATCATTCCAGGCACAGTAGGGGAGCAGGAGTCGTTAAAGGCAAGAATATCTCTAAGGGCAAGAATATAGAAATAAAGATTATAAAAAGAGTTGCATTCCACCAAACAGTTGAGCAGGATTTCAACAGGAAATCCAAGGGAACATCTGGGGGCAAAGAAGGGATATGAGTCTCAGCAGTGCATCTCTCTTGTAAAACATAGGTGTTTTCTACACAGGAGGTTTACAAAAGGTCTAAATCATGAACACAATTATAAGGGGAAGTTTTATGATGCCAGGAAACCCCAGTCAGTACATCTGTTTTACTGGGGCTTTGTCTAAGGAGCAGCATTTATCCCTTTTAAGCTTATTATGAATTTGCTGTATTTGCTAAATATTCATGGCTAAAACCTGTATGCTTCTTCTTTGAACTTTAAGTTCTTTTCAGATAAAATCTCAAGAGGTTTTATACCAGCTCTGGTTTACCTTCTGATGTAAAACAGTGAATTTTTGTCACATGTGTCCCAATAGACATGTTCAAAGAGAAAAAAAGGTTTAAGCTTGGAAAGCAGGATAATCTAGTAAAGAGGAGAATACAGGCTAAAATGGAGAATGAAGTGGAAGTCAGAATAGAAAAGAGGTTCATTTGAGGATCAGCAAATATTCCTCTCTGCAAATGGAGAATAAATTAAAGAGACAGAGAAGTGTACTAGAAATCTAGGTTCTACCCTGAAGCAAGCATGTGGGTTATACAAGGCACAGAGGGCAAGGTTCACTGCTCTGGTGCATGGCTGGTTGGCAAGAATAAATGCACAAAAATACTGTTTCTTTGTTCTGCCAGAATTGGTTGCACTCTCGCATTATGACTTGCATATAGGGAAGCAGAAAGAGTAGGTAATCCTTTTTCTGCTTGATGTCAGTTACAATGCGATTGAACCCCTTCCCAGAAAACTTGTTAATGTTTTGTCTTGATGCCAGTTGAGATGTTTCTTGACATACCTTCACCTCACTTGACACATCTCCACCTCACTGAAATCCTCCTTATTGAAAGCTAAGAAAGAGAGTAATAACTTGAATAAGGTCATCTTTGCACAGCAGGAATCATCCTTGCAAAGTTAAAGAAGCCTTTTTTTCATTTAAGAGATTTGTCAATTTCTTTGTTTAATTACCCTTCATAGCACCTGCTTAGAACTTAGTATTTCACAAAATTCCAATATGATCATTGTCATGTTATTTTAGATTCAAATAAATTGTTAAACCGAAAGCTGTAAGTTTAAAAATTTGAGTGTTTTGTTTTATAAATAACACTGCTTAGTCACTTACTTCAGACTGATCTTGAAAATGCCATCTTAAGAACTGTTTCTAAGTGTCTGTTAAATGTGATTTTCCCCACTGTTCTTTGTCTGCTTTCAAGTGAGCCTTTCTTTGCAAGTAATTAAAAAAAATACTAACAAAAAACCCAACTTCACATTTGTTCTGTTTTGAATTCAAGTATTTGTCTCTGACCTTTGGTAAAACTTGTAAAATCACAAGGAGATAAGCATGAAAGAAATCATGTGCTGTTCAAGTACTTAAAGTCCAGAGAAATGCACTGAAGTAGAAAGGGGATTAAGAGAGGAAGGAGGGTGAGGCCAAGCCATACTGTGTTGGTACAAGAAGGATTAGCAAGCAGACTGAACTGGGAGAGAAATTAGCCGTGCTTATTTCAGGTTAGACAGTCATAGGACGTGCAGAGATAGAACGAGATCTCAGCAGTGGAGAGGTACCAGGGAAACAGGTACAGTGAATGAAAGTATAGCTTCACTTTATGTTGGAGCTGGCATTGGAGAACAACAAGAAAACAGAGGGGAGAACAAGATACACTAGTTAGATGCCAAAAAGGCATGAACTGGGGGAGGGAAGGGGGGGTGAAAGAAAAAATTTGAGAAAACCAGTGCCTCAGACAGGTTTTAGAACTTTGTGGTAGTGAAGCAAATGTGTTTGGCAAGTGTAAAATGTGAATGAACACTTTGGAAGAACTTAGAAGTTCATGAGCAAAACAGATCTACTTAGTTACTATCTTTCATGCAGATAATGAGAAGAATCAGTGTCTGTGGTCAGAGCCATTTGTCTTTTTGGACAGAGTATTGAAGTGTAGAGTTAGAAAGAAACCCAGAGATTTGTATCACTTGTTTTAATTCTGCTTTCTCTCTCTCTTTCTCTCTCTTCATAGAGGGAGCTGGGTGTCCCATCACAGGAGAGGAAATCAGCGTGTGTGGACAGCCAGCTCTGGGAACAAGCCGGCTCTGCTTGACCCGCTGTCATGCGGATCCCCACGCTGCTCTACCTTTCCCTGCTACTGCTTCTTACCATGTCGGGCCGAGCTGGAGCTCAGTTCCCTCGCCAGTGCGCCACTGTTGAGTCCCTGCGGAGCGGCATGTGCTGCCCAGACTATTTCCCTGTGTTTGGGCCAGGCACCGACCGGTGCGGTGTGTCCACGGGAAGGGGCCGGTGCGTGCAGGTGACTGTCGACTCGCGGCCCCACGGCCCCCAGTACATCCACGACGGGCGGGATGACCGTGAGCAATGGCCCATCCGCTTCTTCAACCAAACCTGCCGCTGCAACGGGAACTTCTCTGGCTACAACTGCGGCTCCTGCCGGCCCGGCTGGACTGGACCCACCTGTAGCCAACAGATCAACATAGGTAAGAACATCAGAAATATGACAGGAAAATTGCTTGTTGTCAGTGAGTGCCTCTAAATGTATCTGGTGGATTTGCTCTCTTTAAGGCACAAAATGTGCATTAGCAAAGGTATTTTAGCTTTATTTTAGCAAAGGTATGCTGCTAAGGGGGTTATTAAGGCAGGTACTCGAGGAGCTATTCAGCATGTGTACAAGTTACTTATAGTTACTATATATTGAAAGGAAGAAAAGAAACCTTTAGTCAATGCATTAAAGAATAGAACATCTATACAAAAAAAAAAAAAATGTATTATTTGGATTTAAGAGTAAAACAATGTATATAGGCATGTACATGTGTTTGTGAGTGTGTCTGGGAATAATATGTATCTCAATATGTTTAATACCTTGTGACTATTTTAAATGTGACAGCAGTTCTTTTCATTCAAAGTCCCTTAATACAATTCTAAACTATGTATCTGGTAAATTTTTACTGTCTTTGCTGCTGTCAATATCTCTAAAAACATTAGTCATGACTGTGGACCATTCAAATTAATCAATCCAGGTATGGTAAGCCCTTCTTCAGTACTCCAGTTTCAGTTGAGTCTAGCATATCATTAATATTGAATTTTTTTGATCTGATTTTTTTAATGGATATGAAATCCCTGCAGGACTGGAAAACTGTTGAATATTATAGGTAAATTAAAAAAGACAAACAGGCTTGGGGACAGATCTTTGTTCTCATCTGAAATGGACAAGATTTCAATCTTTATTTTTAAATTTAAACACTTTTAACTTCAAAGATGTTATTGAAATCCTGTAAAATCCATAATCTCCCCAAAGGAACAATGAATTCTGCTGATACATTAAACGAGAGGTCCTGAAACACAGTTTTTCTCTCTGCAGAAACAGAAATCAGCTCTGACATTTTCACCAGATAAGGGAACATTCTATGAATATAAGAGCATGTTCCAACAAGGGTTAACAAAGCACCACTCACCAAATAAAAATTTTAACAACAATTCCTTAATAATAACTTATGGATGGCTATGGGAAAGATATTTGGTGGTTTTTGTTTTGTTTTGTTTTGTTTTTGTTTTGTTGGGTTTTTTTTGGTTTTTTTTTTTTTTTTTTTTTATTTTTTTTGGTTTTTTTTTTTTTTTTTTTTTATTTTTTTTGGTTTTTTTTTTTTTTTTTTTTTATTTTTTTTGGTTTTTTTTTTTTTTTTTTTTTATTTTTTTTGGTTTTTTTTTTTTTTTTTTTTTATTTTTTTTGGTTTTTTTTTTTTTTTTTTTTTATTCATCCTTTGGGCTTCAAGAACTAAACTAGAAAGCAGAAAGTATTACTTGTGAATTAGGTCTGCTAAACCAGATTGCACTCTCTGATATTCTGGCCTATTCTATTTTACAATGATAACAACTCTGAAGAATAATCAAAAGATAAATGTTGATACACAAAACTTAAAAATGTAAGACTAGAGACAGACAAAAAGCAGTTTTAGGTGACTTTCTAGAATGTACAAGAGCACATTTTATATTTCTCTCATTAAATCATTTACGTTGCATTAAAATGCCATATAAATGAGATATATCATGCATGAAAACATGAGTTTAAAAAGTGTGACTTACTTTCTCTTTATGTTTTGTTTCCACATTGAGGTCACCTTTTTTATCCATTCATAGACCTGGCTCCATCTGCTCAGATTTTAGAAATAATTACTGGATTATTGTTGGCATATCCATATAAAATTGGTGTAAAATGCAGTTTGGTGTCTTTGTATCTTCTCAGTTCCTGACTTTCTCTAATGATAGTCACAATTCTTTATTTTGGTTCAAGCATATACTTTGAAAATGAAAACATTAAGATGCCTATGTAAATCAAAATTAGCAGGACAATTATAGTTCTCTATTTTAAGCACTACAAAAAAACCTATCACAAAAAAACCAACCAACCAACCAAACCAAACAAGAAAACCAACAAAACCAACAAAACCAACAAAACCAAAACACCCAGCACTTCAGTGGTAAGGGCTAACATGTCAGTTCAGTTCTGCAAAACAAAAAACGTGTTTCAGAATACACAGTCTTTGGATGAAATTCATGTTTCAGGAAAGAATTTATTTACATTTCCCTGAAGCTAAAATATCCCTCATTGAACCAATTTTCTTTTAGTGAAACACAATTCACTTTTATTCTTCATATAGATTCACGTTGAAGATCTGTTGCTTCTGGTATAATTTGGACAATGAGTTGTGGATTTTTACAGTGGTTTTTATAATGACAATAAGTAAATATTGAATAACAATTGTGAGGACTTCTATAATCATCTTAGTCTAAACTTAGTCTGAAATTTTATCAGACCCGATCAAAGAAGGACTGAATTTATCTGAACTCAGTTCTTCTTGCTGAAATACTGCTATTTCAACAAGTCTGTTTTCTTCCTTGTTTCACTCTCTATGTGTGGACAATGATATTTTTTCATTATTTTGAGATATACTGCTAAAAATGACTAATATGTGGCAATTGTTAACAATGTTAGGTTTAAGAGAAAAGAGAAAAGATAAGAGATAATGTCTGATTAAAGAGATACTGTATTGTGTGAAATTCAGAATAATTCACTGGTGAATCTGCAATTTTTCCTACAAAGGTTTGTGAATAAAAAAATTAGTTCTTCATTAAATTGCCAAACAGAGAGTTTCCAATTATTATAAGTAGGTTTATAGTGTTAATTTCTTGTAGAGTACTACCACATGAAAACTTAAGTATATCAGATGAAGTTCTGAAACGTTTGTATGACAAGGAACTGTCCTTGTCTTTTGTCTAGCAGGATGGAAAGATAATCTATAACAGTACTCCTTAAAGAACTAAAATTGCAAGGATTGGAGCTTTATTTTAATTTATTTCAGCTTTTCTCAAAATAATAACATCTTCTATTGATGCTCAGTGAGTTTCCCCAATAAAAAAAAGAGTGAATACTTGAAGAAAAAGGGACTTACCCAAAATTATTAGGCACACAATAAATAAGTTCAGTGAGATCAGACTTCAGTGTCTATTACTTTGGTAACTTTCTTCTTCTGTATTATCACAGTCAGAAGGAATCTTTTGGATCTAAGTGCTGAAGAAAGGAATCGCTTTGTGAACGCCTTACACCAAGCCAAGGTGACAGTCCATCCTGACATCGTTATTGCCACACGAAGACGTGAAGAAATTTTTGGACCAGATGGCAACACACCTCAGTTTGAGAATATCTCCATTTATAACTACTTTGTGTGGTCTCATTATTATTCTGTCAGGAAGACTTTCCTTGGTGTGGGGCAGCAGAGTTTTGGAGGAGTCGATTTCTCTCATGAGGGACCAGCTTTTGTCACGTGGCATAGGTACCATCTATTGCAGCTTGAAAGAGACATGCAGGTGAAGTTCCTGTTAATGTTTACTGGTATTCATGCTATGTTTTGTACAGTTAAAGAACTTCACTCCATATTAAGATAGGCAAATAATGATAGCAACTTTTCCTATGTGTTGAAATGATTCTGCTTCAATTTCAGTAACTCATTTGGTATACTAAATTTAGGCTTCAGACTATCACTTTTATAGAGATGTTAAATACAATATTTTAATCAGAGCAATAGAAAATGTAAAATTTCCATAAATATCTCCTGGAAAAAAGATATATTCTAGGTATAAGACATGTTATTAGACAAACAATGTTATTTTCAGCAGTGTTTTTAATCTCAAGATATTATTCTTGAATATCATTAATCAAAGCAGCAGAAATTCTGAAGAAAGTGGTAACAGAGATGCCTTAGGGATTCAGAATTGCATTTAATTTGTGTAACTGGTTAGAGAAATTAGTGGGTTTTTTATACTCTGTTCCATAAATCAGTAATTCTCTTTTTTAACTTCTCTTATGTGGTCCTATTCATAAAAGGCGTATAATATTTTATGGACCATCATCCTTCTTAAAAAAGCAAGAATTAAGTTTTCAAGGTCAGGACTAAATAGTGTCTGAAATCACTTCAGTGTTTACACAAGCTTTAATTGCCTTACGTCAGACTGAGGCACAAACTCCCTTCCAAGACATACATTTGTCATCACTGGCATTTCTCTGTGTGGAAGCCCTGGGAAGTTCTATCTGTCTGTGATTTAATATATATTCCTATTTATGTCAGTAGACTAGATCATTAGTCAAAGTAATTTTGCCTCGCTAACTCCAGAACTGTTCAACCCATACTAGAACCAAACAATGCCAATTGGAAAAGCCAGTTTCCCTATTCTTTACATTTCCTTGAGTTACACAGTTGACATAGTTATTATGTGCACTACAAACACTGACAGGCCATTAAAAATATTTGTCCAATAAGACACTAATACTGTCTTATGCGAGAGATCTATGATTAAGTTCAGTAGAACTGCTCTCTGTTCTGTTGAACAAAGGTATCAAAGCAAAAAACTACCAAAAGCATCGACATAAATTTTCCATAGAATTGCTCTCTTCTTTAAGGCAGGATTCTGACTTTTATTTATTAAGATGTATTTAGTGGTTTTAGCATTCTTCTGCCAGTAAACATTATAGCTGCCTGTGTCACAAACTTAGTAACACCATATTTATGTGGTTCAGAACATGCTACAGGACCCTACTTTTGGACTGCCCTACTGGAACTTTGCAACAGGACAAAATACATGTGATATCTGTTCGGATGACTTGATGGGAGCTAGAAGCAATTTTGATGTCTCTCTTATAAGCCAGAATTCAATCTTCTCTCAGTGGCGAGTATTATGTGAAAATGTAGAAGATTATGAAACCTTGGGAACCATCTGTAACAGTAAGTATGAATCATGGAAGATATCTAGAGAGAAAATTCTCTTAATAATAAATAAATATAATACTTTACATTGCAGTGATTTTTTTCCTGCCCAAAGGTCTTGAAGTGGCTTTTGAATATTCTCGATACATGTTTCATCAGTCTGTTGAGATAATACATACTATCAGGAGCTTGTAGCAGAAGGAAGATTAAATGCTTTGCCTTCCCTTTTTATAGAGTACCAATTCATCTCTTGCACCATAAATGATTAAATCTGGCAGTATTATTTCTTAACTGAAGCTTAACTTTTCTTTGACTACTCCACTTATCACCTTCATGCCATTCTGCTCCTAAAATGAGGACATCCAGCCAATCCCCATAATAACTATTTGGACCATGTTTTGAAAGTGAGTAATACCAGATTCTAACATACCTACCCAAATTAAAATAATTTTTAAATACCAGTAAATTTCTTATATATTTATATAAGCATCATCATGGAAATAGGGGAAAAAAATAGGAGCCCCCCAGTATTGGGTTAGTCATTTACATAACCTTTTCTCCAGCTACTCTACCAGGACACCCTCAATAATCTTGGCCTAAGTCTCATCAGGAAATCACATTGAAAATCTGTGGGAAATTTTCCTAAATCACTTAGAGAACAACAAAGTTCAGTAAGAAGTCTCTAGATTACTTTTTACACCCTGAATCAGAGAATGAAAAACACAGGGCCCCATGAGGATTCTTTGCCTGACATAAGGAACTCACCAGTTCATTATGGGTACATGTTATTTGTGAAAGATTTTTTTTTTTCTCCATGGCTCAGTCATGAGAGTGATTCATTCTGAGGCCTACTGTTCTGCACCTTGTTTTCTCTCTTCTCTCTATTTCCAGGTACTGAGGGTGGTCCTATCCGAAGAAATCCTGCTGGAAATGTAGCACGACCTATGGTACAGCGTCTCCCAGAGCCTGAGGATGTAGCTCAGTGTTTGGAAGTTGGTGTATTTGACACTCCACCCTTCTATTCCAATTCAACAGACAGTTTCCGTAACACAGTAGAAGGTAAACATGGCAAATAAAAAGACCTGGAACAACTCCAAATAAGTCAGGGAGCAGACTTCTCACTTTTTCCTGTTGGAAGTATGAGTTTTGAGACAGGCTATTGGACAAGAAGAACACATTGTTCTTAGAATTAAGTATTAGCTCAGTATTAAGTGGAAATAAGCTTTAGGTAAATTATTTCATAGCTTATATTTCTTAAAATGCATAAAAGTCTCATAAGTCTGCTGCTGGTATAATAAACAGAAACTAACTTCAGGTCCATGATTAGCAAGTTGCCTTTGTTGAAAACATGGTCCTTGCCTGTGGATTGATGCCTCTGCATCCCCAAAGAAAGCAAGAAAGTGCTTCTAGCAGTTATTCTTGTATCTAAATTAAAACAAATTAAAAAAAAAAAAAAAGGCAAAATAAATTTAAAGCTTTGGTACTACTTAGTGCCATGGTATTGAAATAGTAATTGAGGTCTGGGTACAGGATTTACTACTAGACATGCTGGCCCTACTTTCTGGGACATAAAACTCTATTCTTCTATAAGCGCTGCACATTTAAAACTAAATTCTCTGCCACTGACACCAGAACACACGCACACATCCAACAGAGAAAAGAGCCTAAAGATTTAATTTATACTGTTCAGACAGCATCCTAACAACTTCTTCTATACCTTAATGATCCAGAGCTTTTAATAGGAAAAGATGAAAAAGTGACAGTTCAAGCCACTGCCTATCAATACCTAGATGTCAAAACACGGCCTTACAAAATTACCTGTATGTATCCCTCTCTGGAACTAATGGCCAAAGCTTGAACAATGGAGGAATTTTCTTGATGCTTCAGATCCTAACATTTGACTTGAAGTTTATGAAGTTTTGGGCACAAGCAAAGCTACAGCCTATCTTCACTGAAAAAATAAATAATATCAGACCATGTAAAGCTTTCTGATATGTGTTCCCAGTATGCATGGAAGTGATTTATGGAAATCTAGCAGCTAGCTCATTAGAATAAATGAGCATACACCTGCTTTAATAAGCAGTTAGTAAACTCATGCAACTATTATAGTACGCCGAAAGATATGTAGGGCCTAAATATATACTTCTATTTTCATGCCGTGATGCTATTTTGGCCATTTTAGCAGTAGAACCCAGCAGCTTTGCAGTCCACATTTCCAGCATTCTTTTTATAAAGGCTATTCTAATCTGAAAATTATGCATTCCAGGAACATTTCTCAAATGTCAGTAGGTAAAGAATTAGCTTCTCATTTGTTTTAAGCAAAGCAACATAACAACATGAAAGCCTTTCAGAGAAAAAGGAAGAAGTGTTCATCTGAGACTGCAGCTTCCAAACAAAATCTTCACTGGTATTTTTCTTTTCTTCTTTGTTTGCATATTCAGGGTACAGTGATCCTTCAGGAAAATATGACCCAGCAGTTCGAAGTCTTCATAACTTGGCTCATCTATTTTTGAATGGGACAGGAGGGCAAACTCATTTATCACCAAATGACCCCATTTTTGTCCTCCTGCACACATTTACAGATGCTCTTTTTGATGAATGGCTGAGACGGCATTCTGCAGGTAAGATGTTCTCATGGACAGAGGCAGGATGGGTGCTTGTTAGTCTTTGTAACCACAAGAACTCAACAACTCCTTGTGGGACAGCAAGATGCCCCTAAGTTTAGGAGAGACAACTGGAATTTTAAGAGTTAACATAGTTAACATAGACAAAGTTAACAAAGACAAGCAAGCTGTCTTCCTAACCCCATTGACATCCTATTGCAGATCACTCTGTTGAAGGGACCTGGTCAGAGACAGCAGGCACAGTTCAAGAAAATAGTTTATGGGAATACACTATATCCATAGAACAAAGACACTGTAACCCTGGAAGGACATTCCATTGTTGTGTGGAGTAAATAACTATTTTCTCCTTGTCAAAGGAAGAACATTCATTTTTACCACCTTTGTGATACACTACCAGCATTCAATAACCATAGCCATATACCTCTAAATGAGGTTACTGTTTCTGCCCTTGTTTTTTTTTAATTCCAAAAAGAACAGAAACAGGTAACACAGGAAAGAGTGAAAAAGATGGAGAAAGGAAGAACAGAAGGACGGACTTGAAAGGAATAAAGGAAAAAAAAAAATAAAGAAGGAAGGAGGCTTACAGCAATGGACGAGAGGGAGAATTCAGTCTAACTCTTATGTCTGTGCATCATGCAGCAACCGTATTCCTCTGCACAATGCAGCAACTCTACTCTCTTACGATAATCTATACTCCTCTTCCTTCTTCTACAGAAGACAGCTGTTTCTGCACAACTTCCACAACCTGCTTCACTGAATTTTCCCACATCAGCTCTCAGAGAGCAATGGTATCCCCTTGTGGTTCTTACATGATCTATCACAAGGTCTGGCATAATCTTACCACAAAGTATTTCTTTATGTTTTGAGTTTTGCTGTAGTTGTTGCTGGTTTGATTTGGTTTGGGGATTTTCTGGTTTGTTTTGGTTTTTATTTCAGCTAATTGCCTTCTGATTTAGCATAATGTTGCAAAAAAATTCCACTGGAATTTACATCAACTGTCATCCTGTTCATCACTGCTACCAGTAATGAGGCAAAGCAAGAATGTAGAAAAAAGTCTTTGCCATATTTCTCCTTTCCAAGTGATAAAAAGCCCAACACAGATAGAATTTTAAAAATCTACTGGTGATTACTCTGATTTCTATTCAAAACCAGAGATAACATCAGTGGCCTTGGTTTTGGACAATGCAGAGACTCTGCTTTGTATCTGTCACACTAGGAAACAAATTCTTCTGGAACAACTGAAAAAGAATTCTGGGGTACTCAAAACCCTGAGTTCAAAACAAAAATTAAGCGCAGTGCAAGTTATCTTGAATTTATTTTCAGAAATGTGATTTGACTTTCAATTTTAGATATCTCGACATACCCGCTGGAGAATGCCCCTATTGGACATAACCGACAGTACAACATGGTGCCCTTCTGGCCTCCAGTAACCAATAATGAAATGTTTGTTACTGCACCAGAAAACCTGGGATACAGCTATGAAGTCGAGTGGCCAGGTAAACTGTGCAGCCTAGATACTTCCTCTCCTTTATTTCCTTTGTGTCTTGAAATTTATTCAGATTTCACCAAAAATATTTGCTGTCTTTGTAAAGGCCTTTTTCTCCTTTTCTGCCTTACTTTCCAGATGTTGCTTGGGATTTGGTATAGTTACTGGTCAGAGATTGTTCCAGCATGAAGTTTCCACTACCCACCCTAATTTTAGGAGAAGTTCTCATTTGCATCTTAACCTTGCAGAACCTCCTTATTCCTGTGTCAAATAACTTCATTAACTCCCTACAGAGAATGAAAATCCTCACAAACAAGGTGGCAGAAGAAAGGTCCAGAATAGATTTTAGAGTGGAACAAGATAGACTAAATCTTCTCACATTTTTGAACAAGAATTATCAAACAAAATTTGAATTACTTCTACTCCCCAACTCAGTGAATAATGACAAATGCTGAGTTTCAGTCTGAATTTCTGATATTTACCCATACACTTGACATTTGCTTTTAATATCTTTGCCTTTTGTTTTCCTCCTTTTAGGTCGGGCTCTCCGTGTCACAGAGATGATCACTATTGCAATAGTGACTGCACTGGTTCTCGTTGCAATTATTTTTGCTGCTGCTGCATGTATTGTACGTGTCAAGAAAAATAAGGATGAGTTGCATCAGCCTCTTCTTACTGACCAGTATCAGCACTACTCAGATGATTATGATGGCATACCAACACCAAGCCAGTCTGTTGTTTGAAGAGATGGCACTTTTTTGCATCTGACTGAAACTGGGGATCTTTTTGCTTTATTTCATAAATGGTGGTCACCCACCTGCTTTAAAATAAAGAGCATAAACTGTCGCCTGTCCCAATATGTTTCCTCCAGGTTTCACTTCCACTTTCATCACATCTAGGCATCAATAAATCTTTGCAATGTTAATTCTATGTTGATTATAATAGAATCTTTCAAGGTTCACCTGCAAGCCTTTCCCATGCATATTTCTGTGTAAACTGGCAAACATTAGTTATCTGACTTCATCTAACCTTTATACCCAGAATTCTTTTATGAGGTACCTTTGTGAAAAGGTCAAGTCTAGAACAGGACCGAGGAGAATATGAAATAAAAGTAAATACCTCAGCTAGATGAGTAGAATGTGTTTCAAAATAGTCATCATGCCAGACAGAGAATGACAACAGAATTCTGAGGAGAAGATTATATTTAAAATCCAAATTTATTCACAAAATATAGTTATGAACAAATTGCTGCTTTTAAGTGGATCTATGAGAAGAGATTCATCATCAAAGCCACTCCAGTATTTGGACACATCAAACAGGTTTTCAAACACAGCTGCCTGGAAAAGCATCCAGTTGAAAGGACAGTTGGCAGTAGCCTTTGCTTAATTTTTATTTCCATTTTTGACATTCTCACTCTGTTCCTCTCTCCCACTATCCCCAGAGCAGAGCATTCTTCCGAGCAATGAGAGAGTTCGCTTCAGTTGTCTCATGCTGGAATTTAAACACACTCTTGTACTTTGAGAGAAGGCCCTAGGAATTAGGCTGTAGAAAGGTCTTTGAAAAATAGCCTTAAGCAGCAGTTATTGAATTAATTCAACATAAGCCAACAGGAGAGTAACAAACTGACACCTGCCTTTACAGCCTGAGGTAGGGCTTGAGGAATCTGGCTTCAAGCCTCACCTCCTCTCTCTCATCCTGAATAGGTACCAAAAAATCATCATACTGTCTTCCATCTAATTTAGCAGCCATTACCTGAAAACAGGGAAGTTCCTGGTTTCACGCTATCAAATCCCACACCATTGACTCAACTTTAACTGAATGTAGCATCAAGATGTCCTTTGTCTCTCTTTCTAAGCCCAGCTTCACAGAAATGGCAAGTGATTTGGACTAAGCTTCTTCAATCTGAGGCAGCCCTCCTAGACACTAAGTTACTAGGTAGAAGTAAGGGTCACATGCCACACTAACCTCAGGGGTTTAAGGGGTACCAGGTGTGCTCAAGGCACATGTACTCAGTTTCAAGGAGAATGATGCAAACAGGAAGACAAATACACTTGACTAGGTAAGTGGAAGATGGGTTGTCATCTCAACCCACTTTACCAAGCATAAGTTATGGAGAGCAACAAAAACATACACACATAACTGACACTGAGAAAGAAAAATTTCACCTGTAGCACCCATGGCACAGTTAATTAGAAACAGGAAATTTTTGTTGTGCTCTTGTTTTTACTTAGTCTAGCTGTTAACTATTTCACATATACAAGCAGCAGCTTGTGCTTAAACTTAAATGCCTTTTCCTGCCATGCTTTCTTATCCTGACTAGCAAATTAACAAGTCATCAACTTTACTGATTTCAGTGGATTAAAGTAGGATGATCCAACATACTTTGGACTGCGGTCAAGAGACCTGGATTTTATTCTTAGCTGTTACTGACCTGAGGAATGTTCTTAGCTTGCACATTTTTACCTCTGTGACTCATTTGACTCATTTATAATCTGAGAAAAAATAGTTTTCTTTCTAAAGTGCTTTTACTTCAATGGATGAAAAAAAAATACAGAAGCTTGACAGGAGAAGGAAAATATCAAGGCAAAATAAGATTTTGAGAAGAGGATGTTAGTCATTAAAGCTGTTCAGTCCTTAAAGTAAAAGCATACACTCATGCTTTGAGGAGTGCACAAGTCTTCAGGGTCAGAGATTGAAGACAACTGCCTGCTAGTTATAGCTGCCATATCTAAATGGAAGAAGCAAAGTAAATTTTCATGACAGAGACAAAATAAAGGGAACAGCAAGGACAGGAATTAGAGAAGGAAGAAAAGTAGATAACTGTGCTTGACCCACTCTTGATAAAAGTCTCTTAAGTCCTTCATTTGGTCACTGTTTTTAGTACTTGAACTATGTCTGGGTGTGAAGTTCCTGCCATTCATTGAAGCTGCCTGGTGCTTGTTCCTGAACTAATATGATGGTGAAAGAATAGCTTGGATTTGAAATCTGAAGCAGCATACGAAAAAATTAAGAAAAATAAATAAAACCTAGAAAATTTATTGTGTCATAATTGCAGCCTTTAGATTTTTTATGGAGACAAAAACAAGTAGAAAAGGTCACAAGAAAAGAGGAAAGTGTGGGAAAAAAATAGTAACCGAGAAGTCCTAGGTGCAGCAATTATGAAGCATATGACATCATTTCCCCCCACTACTTTTCCTCCCTGTTCTTCTCCTGAAGGTTTGTACACATAGGAGTTTTATAAAACAACTGTAAAGTATACCTGGAAACGATGAGAACACAGAGCTAAATTCATGGTGAACTGATGACCATGACAAGAGGAACTGTGACATAAATAGCAAAAAGTTGGCACCATTAAGGAAAAAGTGAAAGGAGTCTCAGATTTGGATACAAATACAGTTCAAGATATACTTGTATGTCAAAGATTTCAAAGATTTGTCAGGCAGGAATTCCCACACAAATTAGAATTGGGAAATTTACATAAAATTTGGAGATTACTGAATAAGTATTGACAATGACGCTAAGGGGAACAAAACCCAGGGATGTAATTGCTCTAGAGGGTAATTGCTAAAAGAGGATAGATCCTCTATCCACAAATAATTATAGGCCTAATTATATACCATATTGTTATTCTTTTGACTTATATTGCAGTGATTGTATCACAAAACAAAAGCACAAAAACCAACCAAACACACAAATAATTTAGGCCTCTTAGGCATCCCCTACAACTGGAGATATTAATGAGTTTTACATTCATTTGCCTTTTTAGCACTCTAAGTTTGGTTTCCAATATTTATTTCTCTTACAGAAAACCAAATTAGTAGACAGAAACTAGTGAATTTGAATAGTGAAAGAGTAATTCAAACAGCATTGAATTAATAGAGGTTTTGAGAATATTCAAGACAGAAAAGGAACTAAGGTGAATTTTAGAAACTAAAAGAAGGCTGACAAAGCTGCACTTGATCTTGGAAAGGAAATACTGAAAACATTCTTTAACCATCTAAATTAAAATGCAATAAATTATTGCATTTAAGATTAGCAAGATACAGATATATTTTGCTATGTCAATGATATTCTCTCTCTGTTTTTGTAAGATGAACTATGCTTCTTGAACAGAAAGAGTTAAAAGCTAATGGAATGATAGACTGCCTAACAAGACAGGCACTAAACAATACATCTGCATCAAGACAGCAGGCAGTTTTCATTCAAGAGAACAAAAATTACTTATGAAAATAAGTATGCAACTCCATCTGTAAGGTGTCTGAAAAATTTTATCAGATCACCTGGCATATTGTGCAATTGGAAGTATAAATATTTTGTGAGGAATGGAAAGTAAAAATGTTTTAATTACTTAGACTAAATTAGACTCAATAGCAGACAGTCTTCCAGTCTTCAAAACAAACCATGGAAATACGATTTGGTCCTCACATGGCAAATTTATCAAAGTTAGACCATACTACCCAGCTTACCTCTCTTTGATAAGATAAACCAAAGATTTTATTTAGGGATTATATTGATTCTGGGGGCTTCATAAAATGCCATGGGCTTATTAAGCCTGAAAAGTTAGGAACTAGAAGTGTGTGGACTGGGAAAAGAATTAGTGAGAGGAGAGCTAGCAGTGCATTCCTAAAAGATGTACCAGGACTACAGGGCTAGTTTCTGTAACAGAATTATGAAGATTGAATCAGCCTTATTTAGTTCTTTCAAGAGAGATTTGATGCACAAAAATGCACTAAGTGGATGGTTATCCCCCTTAGGACAGTACTGGAAGAGAACATACAGAGGCACAATGATAACCTGCAAAACACTTGGTGAACTTGAAATTTGAAGAAAGGTCAGAGGGAGCAAAACAGCAGAGCAATGATACCTCCTCTCTTTCTCTAGATTCCAGTAAGAAAAACTTCTATTCTCACATCCGAACTTTTCCAGTAAGGAATGAAATTATTGCAAACAGGCTTGCAACAGCAAACCTAAAGCCACCAAATACTCAAGTGAAAACAGCAAAGCCAGTTGGCCCTAAGATATAGCATTGTTCATTCAATAAATATACTGTATACCCTGGAAGTTTAAAAGATTCTGTGAGTTGGCTGCCCACAACAAAGGCAGCATCTGGTGAAAAATTTTCCTTAAGCATTGGTATTTCTACATGAAAGAAAATATTTCCAAAGGTAGATTAAAGAATTTAGTGGAAGCTGCTAGGTGATTAGGCTGTCCAGTTAACTTCCTCCTCATGGCGGGTAGTAAAATCTTTACTTTTGTAAATATTTGCTTTGGGCACAAGGCTGAACTACTTCTGAAACTTAGAGAAACATTTCTAACTCCAGAAGTCTCACTTCATCTATGTGTAGGATGGTTAAGCGGCCCTTATTAATAATAGCTTTATTGACAGAGAATGACTAGAACGATTAGAATAACTCCCAAAACAAGATTTATTGCCAAAGTGTATTCTGATTGCCACCTTATTATTTTTAGTGCTCAAAACTGCCTACCAGCTGAAATTTGACTATCAAAAGAATAAATTGCAAGGGAGCCTGAGTAAAACTGAGATGTTTAGATTCAAAATGTTAATTTGAAACAGAATGTATGAATCTCCTCTACAGAAACTAAACTCTAACTTGATATCTCATTTAACCTCCAGTTCAGAATGAAAGTGCTGGCTTTAGCAGATGCTTTGTCCAGGTAAAGTGAAAGGGAAATCACATTCATATTTGCTTCCTGATGCTCACTGGAGAGAATTAAATTAGCACAATTTCAACAAAAATAAACCTTGGGTTTATTTCTGTGTAGATTATTACAGCATAAACACATTGTTTTGTGTCATCATCCCAAACCCACCCTTAATATCCAGAGTATGCTTAGGCAAGGCATTTCCAATTCCAATTATGTGCATCTCTGTTCCCTCTTCACCCTTCAACTGCTGGGGGCAAAGGACAGGATCTAAACAGTAATTTTACAGTATGTTAAGTTTTCATGCACATAGAAAATGACTTCACGACCTTTGGAAATCAGCCAAGAATGGATTTAGATTTTATAATTCATAACAGCTCTTCAAGGAATAAGACTGGTATCTTGCTAAGTCCATGGCCCTGTTCAGTACAAGAGGGACCGGCCCATAGTTCTTGCTTGAAGCTAAAAAGTCTGCAAAGGAAGACAGAAGCAATGTTGTAGAGTCTTCCTACCTTAATCTGAGGCTGACCTGGGGATAGGATGACTGCCTAAGAGAATTTTTAAGTTGACCGTTCAACCTGTGTGTTTACCACTGATGTTAAGTTTTATTTTGCTTCAGTTCAGGAAGTTTCAGAGAAAACTACTGATACAGATAAAAGGCCTTATGTTCAAGAGAATTTCTCCAAATAAAAAAACCTCGAGGGAGAACAGAGAAGATTGATAAAGTGTTAGTATAGAAACTTAAAATTGTGTTGTAGCTGAAATGGACTCAGGGTATGAACCGTGTAGTCTGCAGGAAGAACAATATTTCTCTCTTGCACAGATAACATACTAGGGAAAAAAAGCCCCAAAAACTCTAAACCAAAAAAACACTCCAAACAATAACACTGCATCCAAGACCTCCAACTTTACATTCTTGTAACAACCTATACAAATCAATATATAGGAAGACTTCCCAGTATGAGCAGCATAGTTAAATACAAAGAATGAAATAAAATTAAATAGCATTGACTAATTGAACAATTATGTCTATAATCAAAAGCAAAGATGCTGCTTTCAGTTGGACTTTGAATGACAGGGATCATCCGTACCTCTTACTTTTTAACTTAAGTGGCGAAAAAAAATCACCCTTGCTAACAGCTACTAAGAAATTGCATTCAATACGACCACAGAGCATAAGTCTTGTTTAAAACAAGGTGACTTTTACTTACACGACGACTCCGAGTGCGCAGGCAGCGAAACCCCACCACGCTGCTGCGGGCGGGCCCCCGCGGGGAGCACACAGCGCAGGGCGCGCTGCTGCACACATGGGAGCGCTCCGCCCAAAGAGCCCGGTCCTCCTCTAGGAAGGAGGAGAAGACCGCCGAACTAAACAGGCACTTCGGGTTCTAAACACAGTTTTCTGAAGAGGCAGTTTAATGCCCTTCATCTTCCTGTTCCAAGAGAAGTCTGTCTTCTTTTTCACTGGACATTATTTATATTGCAGAGTCACTATTTTAAGAACAAAATCTTAATAGAAAGAAGTCATGCCCAAATGTCTCATGTTTGTAACTGCATTACTGGTTCACAACAGCAAGTAAAGGCTGCCCACTCAGGAATGCAATTGTTGTTGGTGTTATTATTGTTATTATTATTAATGAATAAATTTTTGACAGGGGCAGAGAAGTGATTATCAGTGTCATTTTTTTATCCCTGCATCTCAAGTGATAAGAAAATGGTGGCCTGCCAAATAGTGACATGATTTGATATTGGCAATTTATTATCTGAATTTGTTATTTTAATACTCCTAATGTGGTATTTTTTTTTTTTTTTTCTGGCAGTCTTGGAAGACGAATCAGCAGCTGAAGCAGCAGGGCCTTCAAAGAGAACATAACTTCTTCAACTGAATAAGAAGTGTCCCCATCTGAGTAACTTTTTCAGACGTTCTGTCATCAGTCTCAGGCTTATTATAATTATCCTTAGTGTCTCCTTAAAATGTCTTTTCTAGCCGTGGAGATTTGGGGTCAGAGAAAAGACTACTTCATACTTCAGTTTACAACACACAGAAAATGTGTATTCTGTTCAAAATTACCCCAAAACTATTTCTGACTGAGAGGAAAATAGTCATAGAAGTTAATTATGGCTCTTATCCTTCAGGTGTTAGTGAAGTGACAGGAAAAATAAGTCTATTTTCTTAGCTATGGAATATAAGGCAAAATGACAGACAATGAAGGATAATGACATGGAAAGCAGAGTTAAAACACTGTTCTTGGTAATCAACCAATAGTAGATATGTGGAATGAATTCTGTGAATCTTGACATCTCAGGGTCATGTCCTGTATCATCCTCAGGAGCTGCATTTTCTATGATTCTATAATTTTACATCCCAAGGAGAAGGAATCTTAGCTTTGACATTTGTTTGAGCCAGGTAAGGCTAGAGGGGCTTCTCAGGCCTGTCTAGTTGGTGACCAGTGGTTCACCTGCTTTTACTGTTTTGTTTTGTTTTGTTGTTCTGCCTCATCTCTCAGCCTTTATTCAGGTGAAGCTCAGCAGCACTAATGGGTCAGACAACAAGAACAGGGGGGCTTTGCTTTTCAAATCTGTCTCCAGCCTGTATGTTGGAAATCTGCAAAAAGCTACTAGTCATGTCAGTTATGGAGAGATGGACAGGTGAGGAGAGCTCCATAAACTAGGGAGAGCAGAAGCCAGTAATTACTTCTGGGGGGAAATTTTCTTCAGGCAGAAATTTATCTTTGTGCAGGATGTCTGTTCACGATCTATATCACCAAATGACTTGGGATAGCTTGCATCCCACCTTACTGAAAGCAGGCCCTCTGAATGTGGATGAACTTCACCTGTTCTGTCTTCTGAAAAAAAACATTTTCATCCAAAGTTTTGACTTGAAAATTTCCATTTAAAGTACAATATTAAATGTTTTGCCGACCAATGAAAAAATATGGAAAAGAAATAAAAAATGAATAAAGGAAAAAGCGCAAAAAAAGGCTACGAAGAAAGCTTGAGGGATGGGAAGCCAGAAAGAGAAATGAGAACAAAAACCTAAATGAATATTGCTTATTTTAATCAAGTTTTTGGATTATTTTTTAAAAAGGATAAATGAGTATTCCATTGTGGAAATACCTGTATTTAATCAGCTGTAGTTTTGGTTTTTTCTTTCCTTCCTGCATGGATCTTTCTGTTTAAGTAGTTCTTCCAATATCATTCTAGCACAGCCTTCTTTTCAGGATAGCAAATAATCCTGTTTAGTGTTTCATAATAATGTGTTTTATGCAAAATATAATGTGCTTTGCCTTCCATTACATTTCTCAAAAGACACAAATCCAAACTGAAAAGCAGCCTCTTCTTATCACCCCTTTCTGCAGGCAGTAGCATCTCCTACAACCCCAGGAGAAGGCAGACAAGCAGCACAGCACTGGATGTTCATGGGTCCTCCCCAGGAGCTGGTTGTAGCAGCCTGTGCAGCTATTTTGTCCTAGGCTGCTTTCATGGACACAGCCTGGGAGTCTCCAGGCCCTCTGAATCCTGTTGTACAGCTATTAACAAGCAAATCAACTTCAGACCCTGTGCTCAGGCACTTTGAGGCAGTTTCTGGTTTCTGAATCACCTTTTGTTGCTTTTCCAGACAGAGAAGAAAATGTAGCCAAGTAATTCTCAAATAACATTGTGTTGATGTTCCAGGCATGCAGAGTCTGAAGAGATGAGGGAAATTTTTACCATCTACAACCAGATGTTGGTGACATTGGAATTTCTCTTGTAGCCACCTGTAGGATGCACTGGTGGTAGTCCCTGGGAGATGAGCACATGATAGGAAGTATGTGCTGACATGGCTCCTCCAGCATCTGGGGGAGTGAGACCAAGACACCAGCGTGAGATCATGAATGCAGCTTAGCTTCCTCCATAGGAACAAGGGCCTGGTAAGACACCTGTGACACCACAGTAAGTGAGGCATCACATTTTGTTCTGGATTTGCACTTAATTCAGTAAGAAAGATCTATAGGTCAAAGACTGTATTTTAAAAATAAAACAGAATTTCAAAGTAACACTGGGGCCTCGAAAGCCAAATGCTTTCTTGACTATTTGCTTGACATCACCAAGTATTAAGTGACTAGACACTTCCCTAAAAATTTAGGTTTTTAAAATTGCTTTATCATTGTATAAGGAATACGCCAATAGTCTCTAAGGCAAAAGACCTTCCTTATGTCTAAACAGCTCATAAAGCCAGCCTGTATAATCTTCACATTCTTCTGGCCCAGACTATTTATTGGCATCAACTGTGTGCCTGGACCTCTTTTGAGGAAGTGCAGAGGGTAACTTCCGTACAAAGGAGAAAAAAAAATTAAATTCCTAAGTAGAATTAGAATTAGAATTAGGCTAGAATTTGGGCTGAAATATTCTTCACCTATGGCTAAGCATGGTGTCCCTCCATCTAAAATTAGTGGTCTCAGCCACCACCTTCCTAGGTACAGCTTTTCAAGAAACAAACATAAAACGGAGAAGATCAGCTGTAGGAAAGGCTGGTGTCAGGAGATCCTTCAATAACTGCTTTTAGGCCTATCTCAAAGACAACAAAAGTAGGCTTGAAATATTTCACTTTATTTAAGACCCTTAGCCACCTGGAAAAAATTATATCTGTTGTGGTATCATCTGGCTGCAATTAACCTGAGCTTGAACTCAAACCTGATCTTCAGGCTTAGTCACCTCCTGAGGCTGCAATTCACCTCTTCTCCTGAGACAAATAAAGTTTAGTTAGGATCAGGATATATCAGGTTAGGTGATTCAGGCTACAGTCTCTGCTGTCATCAGAGGCTGTTAATATTTTTACTTGCTTAACTAAAGCAAGCTATGGATTAGCCATTTCAATACAGTAGAAGGGTATCAACTGGATACTGGAAAGTTGGGCTTTGTAGGAGCTGCCCTGGAATTTAATGCTCACAGTACCTTCTGTTAACAACATAATTATGGGTCTAGGCCATGTAAGTGCCACCAGCTAAGGCAAAGCAGTGGGGATGATATCACAGTGCCTCTGAGTGTAATTGCAGATTACCTCTGACATTCTAAATCCAGATGGATTTAAATCTAGATATATCTACTCAGAGGTATGGGGCTGGACAATGATAGGGGACCCCAGGAAATGAGGATTACCGGCTTGAACCGTACTAAAGACTTAATGCAGAGTTGAGTAATTGTACAGTACTATAACTGGTTTGGAAGTCTTCATCCATGCTTTACCTCACTTTATAGAAAACCAATGGGTTAACTTACTGATAGCATTGGGATTAATACTTGTTTCAGTAGGGAAGACAAAAAGCAAGAATTATTTTTTTGAAGAGAAAAGTTTTCAAAACTACATGTGTGCTTTGTAGAGAGGCATGTGCTATAGAATACATGAGAAACTGATACTGTCCAAAGAGAAAATACTAAGTCAAATCACTATGAAAATAAATCAAATTATAAAACCCATAATTTACTATGAGATTAGGTTTCAAACCATCAAGGACTGATCTGTGGTTTTGGCAGTCAGAATCAGGTTTACCAGCTGAAAACATCTCACATGCTAAACTTGCATATTGTGTCTTTGCCTTCAGAGCAAATAACACTGCTAGACCCATATAAATGGCAGATAGAATGGCTAAGAGTGGTTTAGGGCTGACCATTGGGTCAAAGACCAAGGTTCAGATGAACATGCAAAATTGGTTACTGGAGCAGATCCACAGACTATGCTGCTTGAACTTGCTGGTTGGATGGAGCAGAGCCACTGGGAGGGATGGAGCTAGTGAGGTTGGAGGTGTGCTGCATGCTCTTATATTTGGAAGAGATCTCCACTTCCTGCAAAACCAAAGAGCATCACTGACAAAGAATGATATTTTGCTTGACCTCAATGGACACTGCTGATTGCCATTAGTTTGTTTATACTTAATAAGGGAAAACTGAAAGTATTCAGGTAAAAATTGTATGTTACCAAATTGGAAATAGGCTAGCGTTTTGGTATGCTTTACCAATCTAGGCAGGAAATAAATCAGCCTAGGAATTTTAGGGTTTTTTACCCCTTCCTCCCTACTCATAAGTGCTGGTGAATTTATCGTTAAAAGCTCACAACAGACTATTGCTGTTACTGTGTTAAATATTACTAAATAAATATTATTAATAAATATGAAATATTATTAAATAAAAATTAAATGTTACTGTGTTACCATGTTAAATATTTTCCTGGTAGAACTGGGAGGGATGGAAAGCAATTCAAGACACTTAAAATAATGAGCTATTTGCTCTCCTTGTAGCACTTAAAATAATTGTCTTAGGGAGGGTGAAGAGCCATTTCTGGCAATAATTTAATGTGTTCTCTTACATAATTTAATGTATTATTCCTTTCAATGATATCAAGGTTGTCTGTAATAAATGACTCTTCTACTGCTGACAGCTTTGATAACACAGTTCACTTCCCATAATAAATAAGATCAGCCTTCAGTACCACTTTCATTGACATTTATCTTGTGACACTACAGGTTTTTTAATCAGTGCAAGGCCAAACACAGACCTTAATGTGTTTGTGAGAGGTCCTGAGCTTGACAGCATAGCTGCTATTGTAGTGAATAAACAAACATCTGTTCCCTTTACCTAATAAGCAAAGACTAGCTGACATCAAGTGGTGTGCAAACGAAAAAAAGAGGGGAAAGGTTGCAATAGCAATGCCTTTAAGATGTCAAAAGTGAATATTTCAACAGCAAGATAAAAAGTAGGACAGCAATCATGACCTGCTTTGCACATACTTCCTGACCTCCCATGCTTTTTCACTGTCTGCCTGGAGACAATGAGAAGCTTTGTGCTTCAAATAATGAGTGTGGTATCTTTCTAGGAGAGCCCAGAAGATTCATGCCAGATCTGGGTTTGGGTTACTGTCATTTCCCTTGAAGACACTATTTGCAAAACTCAGAACTGGCTGAAGAACTATTAATAAGCTACAAACAAAAGGACTGCTGTTCAGAAGACAGAACCCTTCTACTATTGTCTTGAAGAAATAAGGTTTGCCTTAGCAGCAAGCCAATACACAGTATGAAATCTGTAAATCCAAGCAATTATTTTAGCTTACATACTGAAAGAAATCTACTTTAAGGCCAGATTGGATGGGCTTTGAGCAACCTATTCTAGAGGAAAGCATCTCTACCTGTGGCAGGGGGATTGGAACTAGAAGTTCTTCCAGGTCACTTTCAATCCTAACAATTCCAGGAGTCTGTGAATCCAAGAAGTGAACTTATAAAAAACTAGAATCCAGAGGAATAACAAATAAAAGAATAAAATTAAACACCTTTATTAACTTACAATTTTAATGTCAAAATTAAGTTCCATTATACTTGAATTAAAAAAAAAAAAAACCTGTTATTCAACAGAAAGTTTTTGGGACTGGAAAGCAAGTACACCTTTAAAAACTGACAAATTGACTGGTAGTGTCAAAAACCTTTTCACCCTTTTGAGCCTTCTTTCCACCACCTATTCCTCAACCCTCCCACAGTAGATGGACACAGGAACACTTGTGTAGGAAATTGGACCTATAAATCTGTTTCTTGCTGGTGTTCAAGAAAATAGGAATTCTTCCTAGTAAAGTTAAACGCAGAACAGACTCTCAAAGTTTTCAGCTATTATCTGAGAGCCATGGCCTCACAAGAGCAATCAAATGTGAGGATGGAAGATTAATGACAAGTCTAGAGATCTGTTGAGCTGCACTGCATGGAGGCCTTCCTCCAGAGAAAGGGTTAAATGGCAGAAGGAAGTAGTGTGCAACTGACAAGAAGCAACAGGACAGTACTTAATTTATGGAGTGCAAAAGTTTTTACATGGAACTTTGTGGGATGGGAAGCAACCCTAAAAGAATTCAAACAGGCTTAATGGGTGTCTGTGTCAAGCTACACAGTGTCTTCACTGTGTTAGGAGTTTTAGTGCATGGGCCTAAATAGTTCATCCACATACAAAGAACTGGAAAGCACCCTTTCTAGAGACTGAGTTAATGGATGCTGAGAATAATACACCTTAGCTCCTGTTTAAACTCTGTTGAGTTCTGGTGATAGAGTTTTGCCTGTTATGATTGTGATTCTTGCTTTTTGAGTTATTTTTGCCTTGAATACGTGACCAGCTTCTACTGTGAGAAATACAGCTAACCTGATTTTTTTTCTTGAAGTCTAGAAATATGCAGAATGCTGATAATAAATATATAATTAGGAACAATCCTATCTTCCACTCCTTAACATCACAGATGAATAGAACACCTTACATCTGTGCTGCTGGAGAAATAGGAATGAGCAGTTTGTTCCCTGACATCCTCCTGAAAATGAAAATAGGCACCTTCACATTACTCAGTTTCATAAGACAGAAAAATTTCAGGATCCTTAATGTCATCATGGCTCCAGACATTAGTAATGCATTACAATTGGCTTACAAAGCCAGAAAGCTTAAACTGGCCATCCAGGCTGAAACAAAAACAAACAAAAAACAAAAAACAAACAAACAAAAAATCTTTTGAATGGCTTTACGAGTCATGTGTTCCTTATGAATCAATCTAACAAAGAGAATCTCACACTAATTACCCTTTGTTTATTGGTTTGATGGGCACAATTATATGTGCTGTTACTGTAGCTCTCCTTCACATTAGTGCTGTCACTTCAAAGGCTTTCCTCTTTTAATTTTTATTTCATTTCAATATAATATGAAAAGATGCTTCTATTGTAAATGCTCAAGGGGAAGGTAAGGTGTGGTATCTATAGTTTACTGAGTAAACTGGACCTAAATGCCCTCTGCTTGAACACAGTGTTATACAGATGTTTTGGCATTTCTCACACTTCTAGAATGGGTATGTTCCCAGGAATAGTTACTGAGCATATGACTTCCTTTTAGCAATTCTCCAAGCTCTAAATAGAGTCACATTTTCTGTAGTTGATGCCTCGCAGCAGTGATGGCCCTTTTTGTAAAATACAGCCTTCCTTTCACCTCAGTCCATCTTGGACAAATATCTGAAAATTAATATGCACTCTTACAAGGGTAAAAATGGCTAGTTATAAGGAAAATTAGTTGTTTAAACTTCTCAGCAACCTACTATATCCCAGAAGTATAACTTCAACCATTTAATCTTAGTTCTCTCCAGGGTTAAACCACAAATCCTGAAGCCACAAAATAGTTTTTATTTCTATAAATATATTAGAAACTCTATAGTGTGAAACAATGTCTGTGAAACACCAGATATCTATCTGTCCCTTTCCATTAGCAAGACTGAAACCTGGAACCATACTGGCATCACAAAAGGAGGAAACTAGATAAAATGGGTATCTGAGGTGGCACAGTCGTGGCACTGACATTTGGTCTATTGAGCACAGCTCACCTGCAGCAACCTGGGGCAACTGTATGTAGACTGACATGTAGTAAAATACTAGATTCTCATGGCAACTACTTAAATAAGGAAAGTTTTAAGGGTTTGGGGTTTTTTTCTCTCTTTTTGTAACAGAGATGTGGAAACTCAGAGAAACACTTTTTTACCATGGGATGAAAGTGGGGAGATACTAACAAAAAATACAAAGTATAGATCCATTTTTATTTTGTTTGGATATATACAATATCTTTTCTTATTAAGTGTTGCTTCTCTTCTAGCAACCCTTGGCTTTCCAAGTAAAATATGTGCAATACACCCAAAAAGCTTATAGATATGACTGTTGTTGAAAATATTCCCTTACCTATGCTCAGCTATCTCTCTCTGCCTGAGCTCCTAAAGCCCTCAATAACTTCTATATCCTGATGCAACACACTCCTTCAATGACCAGAGGGTCTTTGCTATACCCCCTTGCAACCAAGGGCAATGAGAAGGTAGATGCACCCATTAATCCTGTCAAATGGATACAGGATTAATGTCCTGTCTGTCAGGACAGACGCTTACATTTGCTTTTGACAAGTCCAACTGTGTAATCAGATGCCAGAACTCAAAGCAGAAAACTCAAAGCAGACTCCTTTCTTCACTTTTACTGAGCCCTCCAAGCAAAACAAAACAAACCAACAACTGACAGCTCTCAGTAAGAGAGCAACCCTGCAATCATCCCTGTCTCCCCTCAAAAAGCACAAACCAAATAAAACACAAACCCCAAACCCAAGAAGTCAGGTGTAGATTAAGGAGACTGGAAGAGACTGAGTGGAAGGCAAACAAGTAGACAGAAGAGGAGTGGGAAAAGTGTTATGTGATGAAAAGTGAAGGAGATTCTGAAGAATTCGGCAGGTAGAGAGTGAACTAGAATGGATCTAGGTTCAAGCAAAGAGAGATGGAAAATAAATGCCTTCTTGGTCTTTCATGATGGTTATTAATAGCTTGGAGTTATAATGGGGAATTTAACAACTGACTGACTGTAAGTGAAAGAGGATAAAGACAAGAAATTAATTTTTATATTTGTTTTGGCAACCTATTCAGTGGAAGGTGTCCCTCCCCAAGAAAGGAGGAATGAACTAGGTCTTCTTTAATGTCTTTTCCAAACCAAACCATTCTATGAGTTGGACATCATTGGACTTCTACTGTCACTTCAGTAACAGAATGGAAATTAGACATTCATTCATAAGCTCAGGACTAGCAGAGTGAAAAAAGTAAGACTGAAACAACAAAGCTTAAAAATGGGAAGGAACTGAAACGCATGGCTGAGAGAAATTATGTTGAGTCAGGAAGTAATTGAATGTGAGAAAGAAAGCAGCTGAATGTGAAAAAGTAAGATGTGGTTGAAACTAAAGCCTGTGATCACATAATTAAATGCAATACTGAAAATACAGAGTAAGACAGTTTGAGCTGTGCTTCAAAGAGTTTAATTTCTTCTTGCAACACTGTCCAAATTTATGAGTACTTAATTTCTGGTCTAATAGCTCTATCCACCACTACTGGAGTGGATACATACTTTTTGCAGGAAAAGGTAATTTTGCTAACAAGGAAAGAGAAATCAGGCCTAAATCTTAACTGAATTCTCCTGCTGCCTTTTGTCTGCCCTTTAATTGCAGTTGTTATGGCAGAAAATGCATATTTTCTCAAAAAACTTGAACCAATGTTTAAAGCCATTGAATTCCAGTATTATAAGCCATATGGTTAAGAAAATTTTCAACATATGCTACACGAGTTTAATATTTTTTCATGTGTGTTAGTCTTGGAAATGGTAAGAAAAATTTGCAGGATTCATTGGCAAAAATATGTTTACCCCATTACTTACATTCCCAAGCCTTTTTACAGAGAAACACTTCTTATATAAGAAATGAAGTTGCACTAACAACCATGATAATTTAGATAATGAGTAATTTAAATAGCAAAGTTCAACCAAAGGAATTGTTTTTCACAGTAAAAAATTGTAGAATCATGGAATTGTCTACGTTGGAAAAGACCTTTAGGATCATCAAGTCAAACAACTCACAGCAGGGACAGAAAGATGCTCAATGGTTGAGCCAGGTGCAAGGAATATGTTCAACTGAAATTATAAAATTATTGTAGAATAGCTGCTTTCCCCCACCAGTGCTATTCATGTGGGGTGCATGGATGTTGGCAGAGATCCTACTGAGAAAGCAAGATAGGGCTGTACAACTTACCAGCATACTCAGGCTCTACCAGGGAAAGCTGAAAATTCAACAGGCACATATGGACTTGTACTCTGGCAAATGACCAGGAAGTTTAAAGCAAATAACACAATACATGAAAAACACAGACTCTCTAGAAATCTTGATCCTTGGCCCCTACAAAGCTTCATCACATTCTTGAGTCAATAAGAATTGCTACAACATTTTTTACCCAACCACAACCCATTTACTCAGCTGAGCCAGGACACAGCACAGGTCTGCTTATGGCCAAGACTCAGCTGAGTAAGGCTGAATTTGAGTATGTAGTGCTGCTGACACACTCTGAAAAGAAGGGGAATTGGAAAAAGGGATATAAGTAAATCTAGCATGTTCCTGTGTGCTCAGGACAAGTTCTCCAAAACAATTTCTGTTTTGTGAACAGAACAGCATATGGTTTCTGAGACCAGCCTCTTGTACTGTCAGCCAATTCACCTGTTCCTTTCCTTTACAAGGTGCTAAGGAAATCTTAGAGAAATATGCCTATTTTACTATTTGAATTTATCTTGCTAGAAAGACTAAAAGTTGTTCTCATAAAAACTAAATACAAACTGTTGCTGCATGGAAGAATATTTTTGGTACTTGGGTGGCCTTTTGATGCCTTCATGAGGATACATGAGTGTTATGTGAACAGAGACACTGATGTTTTGGGTCACAAAGGTGGTTTTGCTTTCAGTCACAAAATCCTTCCTTGTGGATAGAGGTAAACAGATAATATTTTGGAAGCAAAGTACCAGAAACTGAAGTAGTGATAACCTCTGATAATAACAAAATACTTCATAATTCTACATCCAGATAAGCAAAAATAAGGTTTGAAAGTTTCTTACTGAGAGACCAAGTTAAATTCACTCTACAGATAGGAACATGATACATAAAGGCCTTAAGTGATTTTTCTGAGAGCCTCAGAATACCTGGAAAGATAACTACACTCTTCTGAACACTAATTCAGTATTGACTGTGTTATGGTGATACAGCCTGCCTTTTCCCCGAAGGTTTCTTCCCCTCTTCAGGACAAGAAATTATCCTTATTTCTGAATTGATATGTAACAGACTAAAAATCGTCCCCACAAGTTTCTCTAACTAATATGTAAAATATCTTTCACCTGATCTTTCCACTATGGATACTATTTCCTCACTCAGGCTGAGACTTTTAACAGAAAAGTCTCAGTGCTTCTGTGTAGGTCCAACTCTGTCAGCAATAAGCATGAAAATGGCTCCATAAAAGTGGTGATGTTTGGAAGTGATGTCACTATAAAATAACATTAAATTTCATCACAAAACCCATCCCCATATGCAAGTTTTATGTTATGTATGATGTATCTGTGATATTAGGGCGGACAGTCAAAGGATTTATATATATGGCTAGGCAACTCTCACATGTTCCTTCTGTAGTGTGTCAGAACTGCAAAGGATGAGCATGATTCACAGGATGTTGTTACTCTTCTCCTTCCTCATGTGTCAGATCTGACCAATTCTAGAAGTTTAATTTGGTTGTTTTATGTAAATGTGATGTAGCCCACTTAGCTCTGGTGGGAGGGTTTTGGTACAAAAACATTGAATGGTTGAAAATATTTTGTCCCAAGAAAAAAAACTTATAAATTTAGATTGTTGCATTGAGTAACATTCTTTTGTTCATTTTATCTATAAAATGACACAAATTTCACAACCGCTAATGACTATGTTCATTCTTTTGTTCATTTTATCTATAAAATGACACAAATTTCACAACAGCTAATGACTATGTTCAGTTGGTGCATTGGGATCACAGCTCAATGAAATTGAAAGTTTTTCGATCAGTGGCTTGAAATCTTTGGGAGATCTGTGGCCTGTTTCTTAGGCTTCCTTTACCAGCTGGTCTGTATAAACTACTGTCAGTAGTTTTCAAACTACTGTGAAGTGATGGATCTTTTTGCAGAAAAATATTATGAAGTTCACAACTGGGAAAAAAGATTAAGCCACTGAACTTGGATGTTGTTGAGGTGGCTGCATGTTCCTGCATGTTGAATAGAATTCTACACACAGTCTCCAGTGTTGCTTACAGCTTCATAAAAAACAATATCACTGTAACTCTGAGGTGAATGTGTACCACAGCCTTTAATGCCTTTTAAAATACATGTTCCATGTATTTTTAAAGTAAAGTCTGGATTATACAAATGGTATTTACAATCTCTTCCCGGGGGCAGTAATGGCTAAGGAAATCATATATGTACATAGGTAAAGCAACAGAGAAAGAATAATAATGCTTTAGATACACTTATATGATCTCTGTGTGCAATGATTAATGCCACTGAAGTCAGTGCATAAGCAGTTGCTCTGAACACATTGAAAAACTGAACTCGTCTTCAGGTCTGATTTATCTGGGTTCTTGTACAAGCCTGTGAAACAGCAAATACAGCAGTCTCATCTCCTCCCTTTCAAACAAAACCAAGAAAATAATAATCAGTGTTTCTGAATGTTTTTCCTGCACTCCTTTTTTCTGCTCTCTTCTCCCACATCATGGCAGGGAGTTCTAGAATGGCATTAATAGCTTTTAGATGTCACTGAGACAGTGTCAAAACTGACAGAAGTAAAATGCCCTGTTACTTTCTCTCCACCATTATTCATGTTCTGCTGTTCACCAGATTTTGGAAACAGGACAATGCATAGCAGTGTCACTCCTCCTGAGGCTGCTGAGGTGGTAACAATCTGTTAGTGCAAGGTACCTTTGACAGCTATTTCAGACTTTTACAGTTTTGTCGCAGCTGCATACGGTCTTAAACTTGGGGAAGCCTGCTTTGGGCTGAATTTCTTACACAATGCCCCATAGGAAAGTTCTGGCTTTGGTTATGACCCAAACTTCTCCAATTACATAAACATGCGCCATTCATTTTGTCAGTGGATTTAAGGAATAGTCACCTTGATGATGATTATTAATACCTCCTATTAGTCTACCTGACTATACTTACTTGTTTCAGTTCTAGATTTTCTAAGGGAAACTAGAACTCCTAAGGGACTTCATTCCTCCTAAGGGAATTACTTAGGAAGCTCAGCTTTACCCTTCTGTCCTGGGTTTTGGAAC
>VWYO01001950.1:0-26291 GCA_013400275.1 Rhadina sibilatrix | reverse complement strand
TAAACACATTGTACTGAATAATAGAACAACTCTGTCTCCAGAGCAGATCGAGTTGCCACTGCTGCTTTAGTAAATTCACTTGTTTGTTTTTCAGCTTTTGTCTTCTGCAATTTCAGTTCCTCTATCTGCTGAGGCAACATCTCTGCTTGCTGCTTCTCTCCCTCATCTTGTTCTTTTCAATGCTTCTCCTCGTGCAGTTTCGTATTTGTTCTCGTACAGTTTCTTCTCTTCAAGCTCGGTCGCCTCATTTTTGTTTCGTTGGAGTTGGTCACTCCAAGCTTCTCTTCTTACACGCCCTTTGCGCAGCTCCGGCTCCGCCTCTCAGAGCTCCATGTTGTTTTTGTTCCAGCGCTTGTGCAGCAGTGACTCAGCAAACTTCCTCCCGCAATCCCCGGGGTCACGCTGTGCCGTGAGGGTTCTCCCGGCACCCTGAGTCGTCACCACTCCCTCAGGTCTGCCATCAGCGTTTCCCTCTCCTCACCTAACAGCCACTCCAGCTGTGCCGCTGCTGCTCCAGCTGCGCCAGCCGCCTTCTCCACGTCCCGCTTGTGCTGCTGCTGTGCTGCACCGCCGCGCACACCAACAGTCGGGACCCTGCTGAAATGCGACTTCACCTAGGCGAGGAGATGCAGGGCTCACTCTACCATGCCTGCGGGGAGCGAAAGCATGGCCAGCACTCTCCCACATTTTAATAAAGGCAGTTTGTATGTTTGCTCCCAAGCCACCTCCTTTATACCAAAAAAGCAAAGTGCGCAGCTTCACCTCATCTCCTTTAAAACAAATAAGCAAAGTGCGTAGTGTGCTGCTCCCCAGTGCTGAACGGCTACAAGGCTGTCAGGATAAGCCCCCCCAAAACACCCTCTCTGACCACACCGAAAACAACTCTTGGAAACCTGTATAATTGCAGCAACTTGCTTTGCAAGCTGTTCTATCTGATATTGTGTCAAAACAAGCTCAGGTTGTGGATGAGATTCGCTAGCAACTTCTGCCTGTGGGAAGCCTGCCGGCCCATCAGCAGCCTCCATGCGGCCTCCACCACAGCACCTTACTGGCTGCAGAGCACAGCCTGGAGTCGCCTGGTGATGCTGGCACAGTCCCGCCAGCCCTCCCCAGGGCACAGCAGCAGCAGCCCTGTCTGCGGCAGCGGTGCTCAGAAGCTGCTGAGCGGCTGAGTCAGCCCGGTGCCACCCTCACAGAGTCAGGTGCCCGCCAAGGGAAACCACAGCAGCCGGCAGCACCTCCCCAGCACACCTGGCCAGGCTCCTGGCCCCCGTACCTCTGCAGGCTGCTGACCTCACGCAGGCAGAAGGGTCTCAGCGTCTCCGCCATGGCTGGGCCGGGCTGATACTGCTTTCTGAGACATTTTAAAGTTGTCTTTTACATCCAGGGGAAGAGCATCTTGGGCAATACTGGCAAGACAGGACCCTTCACAGAAGGAACAGTCACAGATGGAGGAGGAGGCAAAGGGGACACGGCTGCAGTGGGAGTGTCGGCTGCTGGAAGAGATCCTGTTGCTATTTCATGCCCCCTTGTAGCTGCTGCTCATAACGCGTGCTCTGCTTCTTTCCAAGTTTCAAAAAAGACAGTCTGTGTGTTCACTCTCCTGCCGTTCTGTCTACACCAAATGAGCAAGGCATGTAGTTCCCGCTCCTCACGCTTAACACCTTTCCGCTGTAAAATTTACAAAAGAATGTCCAAAACAGATTCCTCTTCTGCTGATATTTGAATTCCCATTATTACTTTCCTAGTTGCTCACCCAGGGCCAGTGTCTCTATTTTCATCAGTCATCCAGACGTTCAGGCTCTCTGGTCCACCTGCTTTGGTTGACTGGGCTCCTCTGTCAGCTGCTCTCTGGTCTGCAGTTATCTACCCAAATTACATCAGGATCACCATTTGACTGAGGACACATAACTGACACTAAGAACGGTTTCAAGCATCAGCACTTTATTAGTCCTCAGCACAATCTTTTATATACCTTGTTTCTCCCATGCACAACACCTGTGTGTCCTTTTACTCTTTCCTGATTTGTCAATGCTCCTCAGCATTCTGCACTTCTTCTCCTTCAGTACTGTTCACTGTCTTACACAGCTGCACCGCATTAGAGATGCAGCTCAGCTGCAGCCCCATTCCTAATGTCCTGTAATCTATTCTCGTACAGTTGGGTCACTGGTGTGCCTTGCATTGCAATTCAGTGGTGCATTTTAAGAGTTAAATTGAGATATTTTTGGATGAGCTTCCTAATTTAGAGACTTTATTCAAGATAGCATAGAATGAGCTTCTAAGGCAGAATGCAGTTCAGATTACTGCAGTAATAGATCATCTGAAAAGGTGTAAATCCTTTTTATTTTTGGAAGTCTTAATACTATTGCTATTGTAAAAGTACAGACTGAGCCCACCTCTGCAATAAGTTGTACTTTCTTTTGCTGGTAAGGCTCCTTCTCCTGCTTAATTGCCAAAGCGGGATTTTTTCCTACTGGTGATGTGATGACAGCTCAGACATTTGTGTGATGCATGTCAGAGATGGCTTCAGTTCAATATTGAAAATAGTAGAAAGTACATCCCTGATTCTACTACACATGTTGGAACATCCAATTCCACAGGAATACCCAATCATTTGGTGTATTTGCTGGTCTGCCAAGTGATGAGAAGAAGATGTGATTTCTTATGACTTCTCCTTATCTCTTCTTCTTTTCCCCATTGGGTGCTGGAGGCAAGTCTCAACCATTAGCCCCTAGGATTTTCTGTAAACACATATGGTTTTCATAGTGATATTTTAGGATGAGATCATCTTAGTGGCAAAAGCATTACACAAAATCTTCCTTGTCACTAAACATACTATAAAATGTAGATGATTTCAGAGCAGGCAAGCAATTAAAGGAAAAAAATAGCGAGCTATTTTTAAATGTCTGGATTTTAATTTTCTGTTTCTTGTCTGCTATTTTAGCAGCCAAGACTGGAAGGTAGCAATTGCAATGCTTGTTTAAATGATGTGCTTTAAAACAGCTGGCAATTGACTTTAACTGTAATTACTGGCTTCTTACCAGTATTTGCAGCTGTATAGTTAAGATTGGTGCTTTGAACCTCATTTTTGGCATTTATCTATATTGTTATATTGCTTTCCTAATTACCTTTTCATCAGTTTTATTTAGCTCTTGCACTGAGATATAATTACTTGAACCCAAAAATTCTCTATAGATTGATTTCCATAAATTACAAATATATCGTGTTATTTTACCAGCAAGACAATTTTTTTTTCTCCTACTAGAGAATTTACTAAGGATTGTTCAGTGACCCTCTGCAAAAATGTGGCTTTGCTGTTGTAAATCTCATCTTCTATTCTAGGTAGAATAATGCTTTGAGTGACTGTGGAACAGAACCAAAAACTCTGTCAAAAAAAGGATTCAAAGTTTTCTAGCAGTTTGTAGTGGACATGCTGTGAATGACTAACTTTTGCAATAACTGGTGAAATAGAAGCACATACAATTGTTTTGAGAGATCAGTGGCACAGATTGATAATCCTCTTTTAAAGCATTTTAAATCTGCTCTGGTTATTACTCTGTTGTTATCTGCTGAGAAAGCTTGTATTCACTGGAAGGAAATCAGTCATGTAAGCAAAGAATTCAGGATCAGACCCTGTAGAAACAGAAAATTATTTTGTTCTCAGCTGATTAAAATATCTTTGCGTACAAGGACTAGGTTGAGAGGATATGAGTTTAAAAAGGATAAAATGGTTGTTCAGGCACTGAAATGAGCACCTCAGTTCCTGGGCTCCCCTACTGTTGAATAGATAATAGCACACATTCATCCCTGAATTTAGTACGTGCACATACCTGGCCATGCACAGTGTGCTGCTGGTCTCGTCAGCTCAATGTGTTGATATAATACAAGTGACAACACGGATAGCAGTAAGACTGGGGAGCAGGGCTGACACCTCCTGAGGAGCAGAGCCTGAGAGGCAGGAGTCCCCTCTAGCAGGTTTGACTTTGCTCTGTGACAGCAGTGTCAGAGGTGAATGAGGATGGGCTGGAGGTAGGCTGTGAAAGCTCCCAAGGCGAGCATCTGTATCTCCCCAGGGCCTAGGTGTGATGCATATAAAATCAGTGTTCAACTTCTCCACTTTAATAGGCTTGTGCTCCTTGTCCATCGCACCTCCTGTGCTGAGCTGTAGCATCAGAGTCACAGAGTCAAGGTAAAATGACTATGCAGATCACAGACAGATGAAGAACGAGTCATGGTGTTTCTGCCNCTGCAATTGTCCTGTGTCCCTAAACCTATTTATCAGGTTCCCTATTTATTGTTGCAAGCACAGCTAAGCAAACATAAAGTTGACAAGCAATCAGTTATTTGGAAAAAGTTAACTCAAGCCTAGTCTTCCTTAACTAACTACAAAGCTTTTAATTAACTTCAACAACCACAAGGCTTATTTCTAACTAAAATCTTAATTTCCCTAAAATCCTATATTCTATGAAGTCTATGTCTCATTTCAACCTTTCTGCGATTTCTCTCACTGGACCTTTGGCAATTAAAACCTTACTTTGTTTTATAAAAAGCCTGGATGCTGATTCAAAATTACAAAATTAATTGGTGTAATAGCTGGACGGTAAAATTCTGTGTTACTGGCAATCCTGCCTTCATGGCTTGAGTTCTGAGTTTAGAGTCCTGCAGTGCAGATCAAACTGCCAAAATGAGCCCAGTGGTGGAGCAACTCCTAGTTGGAGTGCTTTAAAAACCTTGTCTTGCTCTGAGTGACAACTGATAAAAATGTTTTCTCGTGCCCCAGAAGCCCGACATTGTAAGAGGTCTAAAGGATGGTGCTGTGTTAGTATTATAGACCTGAGCTTGGCCCTGCAATTGCTGCTATAACAAGCAAGCTGTGAGGCTGCCTCTGACGTCTCTTTGTCTTCCCTGCTCTGGTGAATCTTTCATGTGCTTTTTTCCCTGATTTTCCTCCCTCCTTACTGCTTTACTAATTAAAATTCTAATCACTCTGACAGCCAGAGCTAGGGGGGAAAAAAAATCATTCTTCCATGCTGCAGAAGGTAATTTCAAGGTGTTTTAGCTGCCAAAGAAATGAATGGAAATTAGACAAAGAAACTGGTTGTCAGAAGGGGGTGAGTTAGCTGCTGTGCGCCCTTCGACTGTAATAAAATATTAAACTTCTAAAGGAAAAAAGTAAAACAGGATCATCCTATATAATATTGCCATATATTTACAGATAATATAACCTAATTTACCTTTCTGAGTAGGGAAAGCTTTTGCTGTGTTTATTAACATTGGAATGATTTACTTACCTTGTAGTGAATGCAATGTCAAACATTTAACTTGGTTTGATGTGTGATTGCTGATGCTATGTGCTACTCGCTTTTGCAAGCTGTGGTTAAGAATACTCATTTAAAATGTACAGCAGCCTACAGACACTTATTTAAAATGATAAATCGTTCTTATTGCAATGTTGTGTGGTTCATGCTGCAGATATTGTGATATTAAAATTTATAAAATGTAGAATATTATCACGGTCAAATCCCACCATCTGCTTTCTCAGACATTTTTCTGGCTTCATAGAGGTAATTTTTAGATCTACGTGTTTCTTCAAAGTGTATGCTTTTGTAATGCAATTTTATAAAACACAGTTGTTTTAAGATGCAAAATACACCCCCAGTGGTCTCTCTTGTAAAAATGTATGGGCTGACTATAATGTCTCAAGATTTTGCAGCAGTTCAGTCTAAATAAACACTGCACCAGATCTTAGCTACTGCTCAAACTGAATCTGAAGCTTACTGAGATACCAACAAATATATGGCTTATTTTGTTGCTACTGTTTTGTTTTAGCACTGATAGTGTGGAGTTAGAGGGTGTTGCAGATAGTCAAATCTCATGGCATTTAGAGCCAGAATATTTTAACATATCTGAACCTTTTTCTTCAGCTTCAGGGTAAAATGGGACAAGAACATGATCATACTTTGAGTATCAGGATTGTATTGTGATCTGCTCTTTGTGTCAGAGCCAGTTTTGGACAATGTGGAAATGCTTTTACAACCTCAGCCTTGTAACCAGAAGAGCCACATCTTTCTGCCTTGCATCTGCAGATGCTCGCAAGGGCGGGTGCTTCAGGAAATGTATATCCTCTTCCTTATCATCCTCCCAACCTTTTCATAAACATACCACAACAGAATTGTAACACTTGCTTCTGCTACTTTAACAAGTCCTAAACAACTTAGCTAGGGTCCATCATCTGTCTTTTACTGATGGCTGTAGAGGATTCTCTACTCAAAGCTATATGCTTTTGCTTGTCACTCCCACAATACTTTTCTCATTTGCAAGAGCAAACATGGCTCCCAGTTTTATCTTGAAAATGTCAACTGACTTACTGGACCATTCCCATCTGGAACAGATACTGTGTGATTGAGGTAATGCATGCTTGCTATAATCACTTTTAAAAAGCCCTCATGAGACTTTTGTCCAAATCCAGCTAGTTCCACTTGAACAGCTCCCTCAGCCAGATGAAATTGTACCACAGCTACATGGTTGAACATATTTTTAATCAAGAAGCAGCAGTCACTGAATGTGCAACATACAGTAGTACCGGAAAAGGAATTGTTCGTTCTGCACAACACAACTCTTTTATTTCTGAAGCTTTTTTCATTTTCACTGAAAAAAAAAAAGAAAGAGGAAAAGAAGGAAAAAAAAAAATGTATGGAATCCTCTATTACCCCCAAGGATGCAGTGAAGCGATACCTGGGAAAATGAAAATAACAGACATGACATTTTGTTTTGGGGTTTTTTACAACTATTTATCAACTAGTTTATACTTTTTCTTCACCCTACTTGATTTTCCTCAACACAACATACCAAAAAATGGGCATAAATATGTGTACAGAAGAGGAATAGGGAAACTGAAGAAACCTAGTTATATGAACCACTTGTTTTTAAATGAAAGCGCTAACATTGACACAGGACTTATTTTACTGGAGGAGTTGCTGATCCTGCCCTTACATGCAAGTTTTACAGAATTAATGTGTGCTGCTATCTTTGAAAATGTCACTTAAGAGTGTTAAAACTGTGTGGGAAGTACTTAGATCATACCTTTATCGATGACTCAGCACTATAAGTTAATCAAAAATCTCTGGGTGGGAGGCTGTGACATGTCTTTAGGTGAAAGTTACTGAAGTTAAAATAAAAGAGCACTAGATTTTAAAAATTAGCCATGATTAAGGAAGGTATTTATTTTGACTGATCTGATTCATGCATAATGACTAAAAATTGTCATTTACATTAACATAATAAACAAGAATAACAGCCATTGAGCTGTGACCACCTGACTGACCTCTGATATTACAGTTCCTCCTAATTATAAACTGTTTCATGTTTGTATCTGAAAGCAAATAATGAATCCTACTTAAAGAGTGTTGGTGTTTATTATACAAAAATAAGTTTTTTAAGAAAATTCATTTACATTAACTTCTTGACACTCTCAGCAAAATGATATGGATGGCATGGACAACTGATGTCAACTACAAAATTTATTGCAATAGATCAGGTTCTTAGATGGTGTAAATATGGCATTGGTGCTATTTTCATGTATCAAATATCCAATGAGGATATATTATTTGTCTTGATATCAAAAACATGGTGTGCTGAACATTTAAAGGATAGCTAAATATTAATTAAGAGTGATGGAGATGTTATGCATTGGAAAAGGAGGGTTTAGACTCACTGAATTCTTAACCCAGAAAGTGGGTAGAAAAATAGCCCAGGAAAGTTCTAGAGAAAGACTTTAAGATGAAGTTTTGAGATACCAGCAGAGAAACATTTCAAAAATATTGGTCAGCTTGGCATTTCCTGGGAGATATAGGGACACTGAAGGTCTAGACATCCTAGGGACCTCTGGTGGTCATCTTTCCAGCCTGGTCAGCCATGGCATTATTTAGTGAAGCCTTGGAAGCTTCAAGAGTGGAGCTTTCACCTCCTCTTTGCTTCAAAACTATATCTGAGCTTACAAGTCCTTTTCCTTTTAGGTGTGCCCGAAGAGCATTGTTATGGGGTGTTCTGCCTAGGATACCCTTGGTTCTTTTGTCTGGAGAACTTCTACCTTTGCTCACTGAATTAGAAAGAGAAAATAAATCTCAGCAATAGTGTCTGGTTCCCCAGTCTAATAAGTATTTAATTTTTTATACTCAAGGAGAGAACACTGACACCATGACTTGAAAGGTTTCTTCCTTTTGAATACCCTTGTAGTCTCTTAGAACAGAGGGATCTAAGTGCCTTCAGGCAAAGGTGAGATTGAGCCCATCCAGGACAGAAGTCCTATTGAATAGAACAGAGTTACTATATTTCCCTCCTGTTCTTGGAAACAATGTCATTTAATTGCCCTTATTTTTCTTACAAACTGGCCAGAAATTATAAATTTCCCTGAGGATAAAATATAATATGAGCATGAAGACATGTGGGAAGAGTGGAAGCAAAGGAGCAGATTTGCAGGATAGAAAACAAAGAAAAATATGATATGATATAGTTTTATTTGAATGGTGTTTGTTTTTTTTTGGTTTTTTTTTTTTTTTTTTTTTTTTAACTTTTTTTTTTTTTTTTTTGTTTTTTTTTTTTTTTTTTTTTTGTCCATTGTTTAGCCAGCCATTTGAAAAATCAATTTTTTGCACAATCATGATCAGGGCTACTACTATATCCATGTCCCCACAAAAAGAGACAGTCCATAATGAGTATTTAAATTTTGCCTTTTTAAATATCATGTGTAAGTTTGCCTCAGTGTCTGAAGGGTTGGAGAAAGAAATCTGCAGATTTGTGTCAAATAGCAGTTGCAAGAAAGGACTTTGGCACCATTTCATGCAGCAGTTTCTGAATTCTCCTTCCCTTCATTTCCTCTCTCAGCAGCCAGCAAAATGAGTTGACACAAGGCAAATGCCTGCCAAAGAACTTTAACAGGAGGCAGTTTTTAATTAACAGGGGCCAAAGAAGGTGATAACCCCAAGGGTAGCAAGGAGAAATTAACATGGAAAAGCAGTTCCACGCTTCCGTGGGTCCCAAAAGGCCATTCGTATTAGTGGTGTCTGTTCTGATTGAACCTTTTCCATGTCTTTTTATTGATTCCCTTGTCAGAGTCTAACAAAAACACTGCTGGCCGTCAGTTGTTTGCTCGTGGTGGCAGTTTATGGCTCCAAACAGCTTCCTTGTAAAACATTCAGCATGGCAAGGTCTGTCACTGTGGTTAGCATTTCCCAGAAATGATTAATTTTCTTAAACCTAGAACAAAACCCAACAAAATTAAAGCTAAAGCCTACTGAAATGAAAGTCAGTTCACAGTTTCTCTCCAAGTAACTATTTCATCCTATTAACTGTTTGCCTGGCTTAGAGTAAAATGTTTTAATTATTAACCTTTTTAAAGTGAGATTTCAGAGCAGATAATCATGCTGGCTGTTTCAGAAAGGATTTAGCCATTTAGCATATTTGGCACTTGTGGAAAGTATTTTTAAAAAATAATATCCTGTGGATAAATATTTCAGGTTTCTCTTCCTGGGATGAAAATGAATAATACATAAAGCTTGTAAGAGCTTGAGGAAAAACCTGCCTAGCAAGCAAATATAAATAAGTAAAAAAAGAAATGTAATAAATAAATGAAAAGCTGGCACCTTTATATGTATCAGTGCCTGATCCAAATTCAACTAATGCCAAAAGATGGAGGACCATTCTTTACAACATCTCAGGAAAATCATGCTTATTTTTATATATTTCTACTGCACAGTCAACTCCAGATAATAAAGACCATAATTCAATAATATTTGAACAACTTTATAGAGGAGTCCCAATGTTTACCTTCCTGCTTCTTAGCGACATAGAAAAAGAATGTCATCATATGAAAAGTACTGTTCCTGTTTTCTTCTTCAGACTTGAGGCCTAGATGTTGATGTTCATTTGGTTAGCTGACTTACTCAAAAAAAGTGTGGTTATCCCATTTCACTTGAAAATGTCAGCATCAGCCCTTTAGACACGTTAGGTGGTTAAGTACACAGACACTGTCCTTGGAAAAGCGTGCACAGCTCCCACTGACTTCAGTGGCAATGACACCTTTCTTCTCCAGGGTACAAAGCTGGAGTCTATACCACATCCTACTTTCCCTTCAGCCCTCTTTACAAGAGGAGTGGAGACTGATTTTTGTTTATTTGCACTAATCATTTCCAATGTTTTCAGAGTGCACTTTACCAAGAGTGCACATTAATGCCAAAAAAAGAGAAAAAACCTAGTCTGAGATCAAACACTCCATCACACTGTGCGAGAAAATATTTGAGACAAATGAGAATAGGAAAAATGCCAATGAACTTGTTGGGGAAAAATCCAGTGCACACAGGAGACAATATGTACATTTAATGAGACATGTACCCATATATATCTAGCATGTTTGAATGTTTCATGTAATGATGCCGAAGTGATAACCTTTCTTGCAATGGGCTAGAAATGTAAGGCATTGAAGTCTTTTATCTCCCATCTTCTCTTTTAAAACATCACAGGAGTCAAAAATAATCTGTATTTTCCCTTGGCTGTCTGCAGACATGCACTGGATAGTAAGATCTCAGTGAAGATTTGTGATCAGCTCACTCCGACTACTTGCTGGTTACAGTTTCTTTTGGTTGCTCACATTATATTAGCTGATAATGTTCTCCTCTCTGACTGTTGGACTAAAAAGTTAAAGTGGAAAAAACACAATGGATAGTAAACTACGAATAATTAATCTTTAAATTTGATTTTCAGCATATAATCATTACTATGGCAATGAACTCTGTTTTTAGGAGTCAGAAAGAATGACAACTTTGTGCTCATGCTTTTGTTATTTACCAGGTTCACATATGTAAACATTTTAACAGGAGAAGATTTCATATTGCTCAAGAACACCATGTTGTATCAAAATATATTCAAAAGCAGCTATGGCTTTTGAGTGTGGCAAAATTTTGCATTAGTGAAAATGGGAACTGGGGGAGGTGAGCCATCCTCAGGCATCTGCAGGTTACCTTCTTGACCAGCCTGATGTCCTTTAATGACCGGGTGAAACGTCTGGTGGATGAGGAAAAGGGTCATGTGTAATCTACTTGGACTTCAGTTAGGGCTTCAGTGCTGCCACCCACATCATTCTCCTGGGAAAGCTATGAACCCACAACCTGGACAGGCCACATTTTGCTGGGTTAAGAACGAGCTGGATGGCCAGGCCCACAGAGTGGTGGTAAATGGAGCTGCACTCAGCTGGTGGCCAGTCACATGGGGTGTTCTCCAAGACTCAGTATTGGGGACAGCCCTGCCTTTATCAACAAACTGGATAAGGGGATCAGGTGCACCCTTAGTGAGTTCACAGATGACTCAAAATTGGGAGGAAGTGTTGATCTGCTGGACAGCAGGAAAATTTTGCAGAGGGATCTGGAAGGCTTAATTGATGGGCTGAGGCTAATTGAGAGAAGTTCAATAAGGCAAGGACAGGCTGAGTCTTGTCCTTAGGTCTCAAAAACCTCCTACAGAGCTAGAGGCTTGAAGGCTGAGTAGCTGGAAAACTTCCACTTTTTCCTGATGGAAAAGCACCTGGGGATGCTGGTTGAAGTGGCTGAACACAACTCAACTGTGCCCAGGTTGGCAGAAATGCCAGTGGCGTCCTGGTCTGTGTCAGCAAGAGTGTGGCCAGCCTTACAAAGGCAGAGACTGTCTCCCTGTACTGGGCATTGGTGGGGCCAGAACTTGAATGCTGTGTCCAGTTTTGGGCCCCTCACTACAAGAAAGACATTGAGAGGCTGTAGCAAGTTCAAAGAAGGGCAGCAGAGCTGGGGAGGGATCTCAAGAACAAGTCTGATGAGGAGCAGCTGAGAGAGTTGGGGGAGTTTATGCTGGAGAAAAGAAGGCTCCGAGGACACTTGATCACTCTCTACAACTGCCTCAAAGGAGGTTGTAGCCACGTGGGAATTATCCTCTTTTCACAGACATCTAGTGGCAAGATGAGACAACAGAACCTCAGGCTGTGGTAGGGAAGGTTCAGTTTGGACACTGAGGAAGAATTCACCAGGAAAAGGGTGTTTAAGTATTGGAATGGACTGCTGAGGGTGGATGGTAGAGTCACCATCCCTGTTAGTGTTCAAGAAACAATTGTGTTATGGTTATGGCGCTGTGTGTTATGGTTTGGTTGATATGGTGGTGTTTGGTCCAAGGTCGGACTCAATGGTCTCGGAGGTCTTTTCCAGCCTTAATGATTCTAAGATTCTGTGACCTTCAACCCATTCCCAGGACTGCTACAGTTTAAGTAGTTATTGTTAACTTATAGTTTGTAATTCAGCCTCAGTACTACTACAGAAGAACTTTCTGAAAATCATCTTGAACAGTGTCACTAACTGTTTATTTCCATTAAATTGCACATTATTGCCATCACTGTTGATGTTAGTATTATTTATACTATGATCCAAAAAGCATAACTCAGAAATAGATTAAGATCTGTTGTTTATCTCACATAGTTGATTAAGTATGAATTTAAATGCAGTGTTCTTTTCTTGCTCTTTTTGGAGATATTTTCACTTCCTCAGATGAGACAATCCAAGGCAAACATTGTCAATGATGCTTGGCTTACCATGACTAAAATGGCAGCTGTATGACAGCTATGTAACAAGTATTGTTTGTTTATCTATTTTTTATTTTTAAAAGAAATGGAAATTGACATTGGACAAGAAATGGATATTGACATTAAACAAGAGGGGCTATGGTAACAAGATTATTGCAGCTAGAAAGATTGTAGATATCAGCATCCATTGTACACTGGAACCCATGAGATTTCATAGATACTCTTTATTACTGGCAATACATATTCTCAGAAATAACTTTCTCAGTCCAAAGACAAGAGAGACGTTGTTGTGTTAGATTTTTTTAAGTATTTTATATTTTCCAAATAGAAACTCTCCATAGTTTCTAGCTGAAAAACCCCATAATTTATCTAGGCTGGCAGTGGTTTTTATTATCTCCATATGTCACCATTTAAATAAAGACAATGAACGCTGAGAAAACATTAATCTCGTCTTCCTCCCTTCTTGAAAACAAAAATCAGAGAAAATACTGACAAATGATACTTCAATTGTTTGACCTCTAAATTGATTAAATAATTATGAAACTTCTTTTCTTTAACAACTGGTTCAAGTACTTTATATTCTTTCCTCAAAGAGACGCAGTTTCCAGCTAGTAGCAGCATGATTGATCTTTCCATATCAGATACATTGTTATGGTCTACTGCTTCCATATCAAACCTATAACATCTGTCTTCAAACTCAGGCTGCAGTCCTACACTACTCAGTGATGCTTTATGCAACCACATCCTTCCATTACAAGTATGAGTGGATTAATATTGATTTTTCCCTCTTGTCCAAGACAGAAGGTCCATCTTAACAGTAATAAGTTACACATCTGAGATATGAGGACATGCTTGATCCTCCTTGGTCTTCATGCCACAGATTATTACTTTGCCTTGAAACCAATTTCTGATGTTTTTAACCCACTACAAGGGCAGAAATTGAAAATTGTCTCCAAGTTTAAATACTTGTTTGGGTTTTGTGGACAATAAAATTTCCCAGCCACTGGTCCTAGAAATAGCTTTTAACTCTAATCATGAGTGGTGAGAATGATCTTCCAAGGCTTGTGTACAGGCGGCTTGGAAATAAAACTGCAAACAGCGCTAGAGCACGAATGACAAGCAGTGAGAACTGACCACTTTCTCAGAAAGTCAGTCTAAGGAGAACAATGACAAAGAGAGCAGCAAAGTAGTAGTGAGCCTTGTCTAAGCATACCAGCAGCTGTTCAGAAGACAGTTCTGAAGCTTTGTATTTTCTTGAAGATTTACTATGCAGTTAGGAAGATTAGACAGAAAGCTATCTACTTACTGGAGAGAAAAATGCTTTTGAGGTCCAAGTTCAAGCTAGCAAAATATATGCATGAGGTTGGAACATCTTACCTTAGTTATCTCTGATTTCACTGGTAGATGGGGCAAAGAAGGAGTAAATGAAGAGAAATTACCAGCAATGTCAAGGGAATGTGCATTTCTTATGCTATTGTAGTGAACATGGAAGTTGAAATATTTTGTAAACAAAAACAGTACATAAAAAGCTGCCATAGTTTGAATACTACTAATATGATAAAGGTTTAGATTACACTTCTAAGCAAACAAATATCACAACAGTTTTTTATGTGTTCATAATTGGATTTTATTCACAAAGTATTTGCAAATGAGTTTTTTCATCATTTTCTGTTTGGAATTTCTTGACAATATTTTATGTGAAGAAACTTCATCCATTGTATCATGCAGGTTTTTGACTGGGAGCAACTATTTGCATATTCATATTTGTCCTGTGATATGCGTATTGCACAGGTGGCTACCCATATGTCCTAATGTGGCCTCCTGAGCTACCTAGGACAGAAGTGCCTTCCTTCTTCCCAGGAAAAGGCTAGAGATACCTTTTTCTTTGTTAGTGTTTTTTTTCTAATAAAATTATTATCATGGTGGCTAAGTGTTTTGAACACACGGCAAAGTGTTAATAGCTCTTATTCATGTCAAAGTGGTTCAAATGGGACCTTTAAAATGTTATTATTTTCTCATTTCCAGTAGAAAAAGCTAGATTTTGGTATATTAGTGTACTCAAAATTTAAAAACATCTTGCTGGTTGACAGGACTGAAACATTTGTCAAGAAACAAAGATTGGGTAACTAAGTTTTTAAACAGATATAATTCATGCAAGGACAGGTTTTGGATGATGAGTCCTTTTTGGTTAAGCCTATTGGTGTACATAGAAAAACAGATGAGATTTGTGGTACAAAAAAAGTCTTTCTTATGCCATAGAGGTTTACAGAGTGATTTTAATATGTAACTTGACGACTTCCTTATGAAAGAATTGTTGGAGCTAATAATTTCTTAGATAGGTGAAAAATGCCTCCAGTCTTTTGCCTGCAGGAGCATTTAATGGTTTTCACTAGAAATACAGTGATTATTTCCTTCACAATAATACCATACTGTGGTTTTGTATTTGATTAACATGAAAAATTATTCCAGAAGAGTCCTATTTGAAAATGTATTTGTGATATTTTAAAATATCATTAAAAAATTCTTAGGAAAACATTGTATATTATTCTATTAGATTACATTTTTCTTCATCATTACTAAACGGTTTACTTATTATCTTGTTGCATAAACTGCCAATATTCATAACTAAAATCTAAAATGGGAAAGAGTGACACAGGATAGAAACTACTTTCTCTGCAATCATAGTTTTAAAATACATCCAGCTATTTTTATTGTCATAATTGGTTTCAAAATATTTAAAGCATTAGTACATGAGATACAATATTACAATTTTATGAGTCTCATTAGAGCCTTCAGTCAGTGAAAACAGCAAGGCTAGGGTGCATGAGGTGATGCTGCTGTTTGAAGGCAGGGAGGAAATTCAGTGTCCTGAGGCAGGAGTAATCTATCACGTTTTGAAGAGGGGCAACATTTGTACTCTACTTCTATCCAGAGGAAGAGTGAGGATTCTATTATACCAGCTTCCTTTGACTTTTTATCCTTGTACATCAGCTAAAGTCAACCCAAAACCTTTCCTGCAAACCTGATCCTGGGAAAGGAGTCTGTGTCCCTTGCATTTTGTGAAGAGTTATATGCTCAGATTGGATACCAAGGACTGATCTCCTCCAGAGGCCCCTCCATGGTCCTGTGCATGCTCCAGCCTTAGTGTGCTGCCACCCAAAATGAGATTTGGCCTGGAAATTTTTATTGCCTCAAAATATTTTCAAACTCTGTAAACAGAGGTGATAATGAGGGATTTTCATATTCATGGACTCAATGCCATTTTCCTCCTAGCCATGGAAGAATAGTAAAGGGGTTATTATAAAATCAGGTCTGCCCTCTGTGTAGAAGCTCTGAAACATAGGTTTTTTATTCCTTGAATAAAGTAATTGTTTTACAGAAGTATATTTCATGTATGTTTCTACAGAAAACAAGAGCAAATTGGAATATAGCCTAATCTATCCTTATTAATATATCTTCAAGTGTGTTCTTTCACAATACCATTAGGATTACAAACAATCTGCTGAAATGTTATAGAAAAACTATGATAAATAAGGATTCCTTGTTCTTGTGCATTACAATACAATCCTTAACTGTAATGATCAAATACTACTGATGCTAAGATTTCAGTATGTATGCTGTGCTCCAAGGAAGTCTTAGCACAGTGTACAAAAGCCCTGAAAGAGTCCAATCATCTCCAAACATGCTTCCCATAATAACTTGATTTTGCCGTAAGGCAGAAGCTTCAGAAAGAACTGAATAGATCCCTTACTTATGAAAACTTTGAGACATTATAAGAAACTGGAGTGATATTTCATAGAAGGAAAAAACTGTGGCAGATTTCATACCATGTATAGGTTCCCAAAAGACAAACACCATTTCCTAAAAGGGAATGTATATACTAAGGCAGACGTTATAAATACATTACTCATTTCAATTCAACAGTGTTCCCTGAAATGACCTTGCAAATCAGGGAAGACAGGTTCAGTATTCCTTTGAGGAAACATTGACTGTGTCTATATGAGCTTTTAGTTTTCATCAGGAGTGTGCTTTTGAAGCAGATCTCCAGGTTGTCTCTACTTGCTGCACTTTAGTTCACAAGTACAGATGTCAGCTTGCTCAGTATGGCTTTCTTTTAGATGAAACTAAAATGAAATACACTTGGAAAAGCCACTTCATTCATCCCAGCCACAGCCCAGGAGGAATAGTTCCCAAAAGAAAAAGTAGGAAAGAGCACACAAAACCCCCTGAAATGTGTGTTGTGTGTGTTTCAGGTTCTTGCCATCAGCTACAGCTCCACAGAGGTGTTTGGTTCCTCTGAGTGCTCACATAGACCCAGGCAAAGCTGCTGCAGGTGCTGTTGGGGATGTACACTGCAGCAAGAATGGATCACTCAAAAGAACAGATCCTGTGGAACATTACATTTCACAGTGGAGAAGTTTGGATAGGAGGGGGGGAAACACAGCAGAAGAATATTTTTTTTGAAGAGTATTAAAGCTATAGGTAGCAGTCAGTGAACATTACAGTGGGATTACTGTGCATTATTAATAGCACTGCTTGTTTACAGTGGTAATTTTTTTTCTAATATCTCAAAAATAATTTCGAGTTGGCATATTGATAGCTTCAGATTCTATGTATGCATATTTTTCTTATATTTTTTGAGTTTTTCTTTGTAAAACGGTGAGTTAATATTTTCTTTAATTAAGACAAATGAGAATAAATTGTTGGCTAAGACATTTTCTATAGCTGCTAAAATTAATATTAAACTGCAAGTATCTGTACAGAAATGTGTATGAATTTGTGTGGATAGAAAAGAAGTGTGTCCTCTCCCACATACCTTTGTTGAAGGAGTTTCTAAAGAAAGCCAAGTACCTTAAAGGACTTTACTGAAAATATAGCAGCAAATGGGAATATGTCTATGACATTTGCTAGATTGTTGATCGTGCCCCACTGGGCATGAAACAAAACACTGAAAAAGAGAATAAATGGGAAAATCTGGTGGGTTTTTCTTGTAAGAAGACTACATATATGCTGTAGAATTCATGGTGAAACCCTTGCACTACGTCTAGTTCTCATGCTGTTATAAAAGGAGACAGACTGTTTATCCTGATGGTTTGAGTAAGTTCATGGTCCATCATGAGGTGGTGTTCCCATGTATGGTCATAGAATCATTGAACCATAGCATGATTTGGGTTGAAAGGGAATTTTTAAATCATAGTTCCAACTCATCATTTTGGGCAGGGACATCTTCCGTTAGACCAGGCCCCACAACCAGACTTGAACACTTCCAGGGATGAGACATTCTGGAACTAATCTGGGAAACCTGTTCTAATGTTTCACCACCTCCATGAGAAAGAGTTTCTTCTTAATATCTGATTTAAATCTACCTTATCTCAGTTTTGAAACATTTTCCCTTGTGCCCTTGGAAGAAGTCAGTCTCCAGCTTTTTCGTAGACCTTTCTGGAAGGCTGTTAATAAGATCTCTCTGGGTCTTCTCCAGATTAAACCCTGAAATCTCAGCCTGCCTTCAACAGAGGACATGATGCCAAAGCATTATAATTTGCTACACGTTTGAAATAATGCAACTCAAAACACTTTTTAATGGCTTTAAACATCTTTCTGCCACCTGAAAAACTACCCTACTGCCTAATCTTGTTGGGAATAGGCGTAAGTACAACAAGATTATCATATCATTTCTGCTGGAGTGGGATGTTTAAGTGATTCCCTGTCATTGAAGTCAACAAGGTCAATCATAATCATCTTAAGATGTAGCAGCAGAACTGGGTTTAGAGTTTTCCTGTCCTCTAAGAGCAGCTGGTAACTACAACAAAGAGAAACTAAACAAAATTCTCCTGCCAAGAGGCAGGAGTTGGTGAATTATACCATATGCAGTTATATATTTTCACACATAAGGGGAGAGGTGGGGGAAATTACTAAAGAAGAAGAGAGATCCAGGGTGAAATGAAGTTTGGTGGCCTAAAGACTGAAATTTTATAAAATCATCAAGACTCATCAGGAACACTATTCACTCTCAGGCAATGGTCATCACTGTTAGGAATCATTTGGCCTAACAGGAGCTCTTGGGAACCACTATTGTATAGCAAATTCTTTGCTACTCTGACTCTGCCAAAGTGAGGTGGTACATTCTGCATTTTCTGAACCTTGCAAAACTCACCATGGCTTCCTCTGGAGCATTTTAGAGCTGTGGTACCTTGAGATGCAGTGTAAAACCACAGAGTACAACAAACCCCGAAACAATTCCACAAACACAACCACAACAAATCAGGGGACTGTTTTTAATAAGGTACTTGACCAAAATGGTGTTCTTGACACTGGAATGACATCTCTTACTCATGTAGTACAAATGATTTGCATTTAGATTTTACTAAATCTGCTTCTACTTTTAGTGACACATCCTTACTAAACAAGCATCATGGAGAAGAGACAGTGTTTTGATTTTTTTCTTTAACTCTTTGAACTTCAGTGGTGTTTTTATAGAACTGAAAGAATTCTGCTAGTTTTCTGTTTGTTTGCTTTTTCCATACTGTAGTCATTAGGGCAAATATCTTGGCTCAAGTTAAATAAAACATTTAGTTGTTATCTTTGGCAGATGGATATTCTTGATGGTAGACTGAATTTGAGGCCCTGTGCTTGGAGTTCAGAGATCATGTGTGAATTTGTTATGCTTTCTGGTTAACTCAACAAAATAAATTAATCTGGTGAAATTGTCATGAAGTGTTTATTTTGTAATGTTTCTATAATATACAGTAAATTATAATTCATGAGGTGTAATTGAAGAAAAGTCTAGAGGAAATTGTGTATAAGATTAGAGGATTATTAAATCAACTTTATGGTGTTTTCAAAACTTAAAATATTTTACAGTTACAATAAATTGTTTGAGAGTGCTATCACCCCACAAATTTTAATAATTTAATAAATATTCTGGTGTAAAGTGGGGCATATGCCAAATCCCAGAGTGGTTTGTGCACAGAGTATTATAATAGTAATATAGTATTTTTTCTTTACCTAGATAGTGGAGGAATGATCTGTTTTTATCCATAACACATGGTGATTGGTCATTAGTTTTAATGAACTGCATCTAAGAACTTGCAGGAGTTAGGAGGATAGTTGACATCTCCCTCCTTTTTCTCCATCTGTTGCAGGCTGTTAGATACTGCTGTTGAATACAAGGGGGGAGTGTCACTTATTACCTCTCTTGAAACATGTTGACCTTTTAGGCTCTTGCCAAAGTGACTGCAATGTCAATATACATCTTATGGGAGACTGAAGGCAATTATTCATCTTTCAGTGCTTGCCCAAAAGGAGAAAAAAAAAAAAAAAAAAAAAAAAAAAAAAAAAAAAAAAAAAAATTTTTTTGCCGGAGAAGGGGNGTGAATTTCTTTCGCGTGAAGGAGGATGAGACTGAACAGAATGAGAAAGCAGCAGCTGCAGTGCGTATGCACATGCGTGTGAGTGTGTGTGAATGTGTGTGAGTGTGTGTTCCTTACTTTTTAAAAAATTACTATGTTTTGATCATAGTTAGGATCTTGAAACAGTACCATGAAATTATTGTGGGAATTTTTTTGCACATAGCCTTGGCAAATGGTCCTCACAGTAGAATGTAACATAATGAAAGATCTGAGATCTTCTCCAACATTAGCTGTTCAGCAAAGGATGGTGGGAGTAGTGGGGTAAAAGAGATTCAGCGCAGTTCTTTTTCCAGATCTTAATAAGGAAGGTCCCACAAAGAAAGCTGTAGTAAGATAACTGTTTTAATAGGAAGAGGAATGTGGATAACAAGCAAATCTTAAGTCCCTTCAGTTGTTGGATGCCCTGCATTTGTGCAGCATCAGTTGGAGCCCAGGTAGACTTTCACACATCATGCCGTTCAGAGCTGATCCTGTCCATGTAGGAAAGCACCCTCTCTTGGTTATATAATTTCTTCACAAGTAAACAACTCGGTTCAAATGAGAACTTCTTGCTGCCCTTTCAGGTAAAGGCAAGGCCATAAAGGTGGTCTGACAGAGAGTACCCAGTGGAAGCTGCCTACAAAATTCTCTCTTGCAAAGTGTAGGCTTAGTTCATGCTGCAGCCAAGGAACTTCTGCTGCACAGTACTGCCCCAAAGGCCTCACATTGTGTGCAGCTCAGGACAGCACAGTCCAGCAGAGTCCTGTGTTTCCTTAAGTTCCGTTTATCACTAGTTCCTAAATGTGCAGCACTGTCCTCACCAGGATCAATAGAGTAGGTATCCAACAATGACATAACTGAGTACGGAGTGCAGTTTAGAGTGACATTTGCATTAGTTGACAATATGACACCTAGAAATCATAATTGATTTTAATAATATATTTTATAATAAATATTTCAATAATCCACTGGAGGTTTTTTTTTTCTGGAAATTTAAGTAACTAAATCTAAAATAAAAACAAATCCCTCAGTTTCTTCTACTTCTCCCAGGTTAGAAAGACCCTACAGATGAGATGGATGGGATTGATGCAATTTGCAGTGACTTAATGGAGGGAAGAGTTATATGACAGCTGGTAATCTATACAGACTATTTGCATCATATATAAATACAATTTCAAAATCTACTGAAAGGATATGCATGTGTGCAGTAATTCATCCATTTATTGCAAAGGGAAATCCCATTCTCTTTCAGTTCATGCCTATCTCATACGAAAGGAATCCTCATTTATTAGTGGATGAGACCAAGTATCAAGTGACTGTTCCTACCTTTGAAGCAGTTTCATTTTGTGACTATATATATATATATATGTGTGTGTGTTCACACTTCAGATGCATTTTGACTTAATGAAGAGCTTAATAAAAATCAGCATTCATAGCTTCTGTGTAGTCAGATAAATTAGTTAATGCACAAACTGAGCTCTTATGCATTATGCAAAAGATTAGTTCTAAGATTTGCATAATGTGCTACAAATGACCCACTGTTTCAAACAGTAGCAGCTTGGATAAAAGTGGGTTGAAAGCTGAAGTGACGTCAATAAAGTAATTACTCCTAGCTTGGCACATCTCATTCATTGTCAAAAGTTCAAGTCCCTGTAGTGTTGAGAGAACAGCTGAAAGACACCTGAAGGCAGGTTAAAGCAAAAATACTACAACAATAGTCAGCAGGAAGGGCAGAGAATGGTGAGTGTGATTGGGATAGCAGGGATTCTTAGCTCTTCAGCATCTGATCTAAAATCCCATTAAAATGAAAAGCAGCCCTTGTGCCTCCTTAAAGAGTGTTATTATTCTGAACCACAAGCTGCAGATCTGAGTTATAAGATTGTACTAATTCAGACCTGACTGTGCTGTTAACTCAACTTTAAATCAGTACAATTTCTGAGAAGGGGGAAATACTTTTTCCTTACAAATCTTGAAGAAATTATGTAGTAGATTTGCTGCATGAGAAACACCAAGTGCCTGAATTTACATGACGAGTTTGATCATACCAGGGGGCAGCGCACAGAGTGGATTGGACATGGACTCCAGCCAGTCCTTCATTTGATTTCTCACATGGTCAAAGCCCTTACTTTCTCTTTCATCAGGTGTCACGTAGGTGTCAATTTTTGTGAAAATGTCTCTCAAAATTTTGTCTTGCTGCAGCAAACATCTTACAAGCACAAGTCCATGGCATTAACGCTACTCAGCATGGATTTTCTGAATCAGCATCAGTCAAAAAATATTATTCTCTAGCTATCTCTTATATAGGCACCCTCTACTGAAGACATTTCAGTCCCTCTGCACTTGTGGGGGCTGAAAAAGCTCTTGAACTCTAGAGGTGCTGTTAAAAGACCTTCTTACTTTGCTCTCAAGCAAAGGATTAAATGGATATTAGAATTGTTAACTCCAGATTGACTGAAGCATGTGAACAGAGAAATTAGGAGATACATACCACCACTGACTGAGCAATGGGCTTCCCTCTGTCAGACACTGGAAGAAGCATAAAGGCATTTTGTGTTTTATGTTGGCCAGGCATTCAGGTACATAAATTTTACTTACTGTAATTTTAATCAAATTTTAAGGGGATAATTAATAAATTTGTAAAAGAAATCAATCAATGCACAAAGTATTATCATTTTACTTATTTTGTTTTTATTGAAGGAGAAAAAAGTCATAAATATTTTTGCATTAGGGGCAAGAAGAGTTTGCAATCCAAATAACTTTTAGCTGAGGCCATCTTAAATTATGGTTTTCTCAAGGTAGAATAAAGTCTAATCCACTTTTGTAGAACAAAAATGTGTGCTGCAGCAGTTGAATTTCTGTGTTGCCAATTTGTGCAGTTTGTTAGCATGGCTCTTGTAATGTCTGACTGTTCCAGTGAAGCCTCAGGCACCAATGCTGTGTGAAAACATAAGCAAAAGAAATTAATAGGTTAAAGAAGAGAAGCTTTGAGAAATAGACATATTTGCAGAACTGAAAAAAGAAGTAATTTTTGTGGCAAGGGACAGAAAGAATTGTTGGCCAGCAGTGCATCAGCAGTGTGGAGTTGGAGCATTATGGCTTCCAGAGGAAACAGCTGCTGCATGTGTCCTGTGCTTTGCTCTTACCAGCACTCACAATGTGCCTTGTGCTTCTGCTGTCAACAGGGCCTTGTTTGGGAAGCACTGAATGGCTAAGAGCCTGTGCGTCCTCCAGAAATGTGGGCTGCAGCCTGGCATGACCACCCAGGGCTGGTGAATGTGTTGACCTGCAAGCTCCATGCAACACCAGCGCTTGTTCCTACTCTGACTTCTGCTATTCTGATTTCTTACACAGTGCTGCTCAAACGATTGACTTTTAAATAAAACCCTGTATTGCTCAAGAACAAATGGGAGAGTGAGAACCCCTTCCTTTCACAGGCATAGCAGATGAAATAAATGGACCAGCTGCTTTCAGTACTGAGGTACCTGGATTTTTATCAGGAGGAAAATCATGTGCTTGAATGTGTGGTTAAAACCTTGTTTGGGAAAGAGAAGCAAGAAATTGAAAATCGTATACTTCATTGAAAAATTATATAATTTCAATCATTGGTCATCATGGGCTAAGAAAGCAAGTAGGGCATTTAATAATGGTAATTTTTTTCAGAGGCTTAGTAACAGCCACAAGCACAGTGGATTGAAGGCAGGTCATTTTTATCAATAAGATAAAGTCTCATTATTTCACTAAGAAACAGTGTTTATAGCTATCTTTATGACAGCCAGTGTTCTGTCTTAATTAATAATATCATTTCTACTTCACCTAAAATAGCTGAAGGGTTCTCTTGGGATCTATTCTTGGATACAATTTTGTTTAATCTTATTATTAATGGTAATATTTTTTTTCTTGCTTGGATTATCATCTGTATGCCAATGATTCTATTATTTAAACAAATAATTATTACACATTACAATTCCATTTACTGCATGACAATAACAAGTCATAGTTACAGCTCATTCAAACTTAATTAGTACTAAAACACTAATAAAATTAATTGCAAGATGCTTGATTGAAAAATAGAAACAGTTAAAACAGGAGCTCTTTATCATGGTCTTTGATAGTATATTACTTACTGGAATGAAACTACTAGCCTTAAATATCTTGGTGATTGTTAGCAAACAAAGAGTAATTGAAACTTGGTTGCTAAGAAACATTATATCTCATTGTTGACAATAATGATTTTCTTTGATTGCTGCTTCTATTGTTGTTCGTTGTACAAGCTAAGTGTTTTCTCATAATATTGTGAAAACATTCTTCGGATTCCAGTTGTTGTATGTGATACCATTGGGTCTGTTTTAGAATCTTACAGCAGCATGGTATGCTCTTGGAAGACTGGTGGTGTGGGATTTTCTATGGTATATGTAAATTTTTAGAATGCCAAAGATACATGAATGAAAACTGGAATTGCAGTCTGAGGTCAGCAATGCTAGTCTTCTCTCATATACTGCAGATGGAAAAACTTATAGCAATACTTTTCTTGATTTCTAAATGTCTTAGCAGCAATAGATGCTTTTTTCAGATGCTGACACTGGCTTTTGGGGAAACAATTTTAGTAATCAAGTTTTACTTTTAAAGTTTTTTAAGTCCCCAAAAAAGTGGTTTTAATTCCCCTCGAATCATTAATCAAAATCCATATAAATGTAGCCACATTTGTAGTTGGAAAAGTATTCTTTGGCATGGGTCAGAGCTCTTTGATTGCTGATACAGGCAGCCATCTACAATTTATCCCCAAGCAATTCTGTTTGATCAGATCATGTAGTCAGCAGATTCTATTCCAAATTTCTTTGTGATTAATGCAAAAGATAGAAAATTAATAGCAAAAAACCTCACCTATGCTAGTTGATTATTTTGACTTATTAAATAGACAAGTTCTGTTTTGGGTCAAAACTCTGCTCTGTGAAAATTACTTTAATATTCAAAAGGCAAAAGTTTAAAAAAACAATTTTAAGATTTTAAATTTTTAAAAGTTTTTGAGGTTTTTTTAAAACATATACATTGTCTTTGAAATGAAATAAAATGTAATGCATTTATATGCTAATTCTAAGAGGAAATATTAGGAAAAGAGGAAAGACTTGGATTAAAGACTTGCAATACAAATTAGAAGAGCCAGTGAGGATTTTTCATCTTCAGCAGATGCATGATTTTCCTTGTAAAGAGCTGTGCCATATCCCTTTTTTCTTGTCTGCTGAGGTGTCTTTTAGTTATTAACTTCTTCAGGATAGCTGAGTGTTGCTTATATTTTTAAGAGCAAAGAGTCCAGAAGTGCAGGAAGTGCATACTACAACCATTTACATGACTTGGTTTATGGAGCAATATACAGCATAAATTTTCAGACTGGGAATGTATGCTTTGGAGAAATGCCAGTTGCAGTTTAAGGAGGAAGGAGGTATTACCTGTTTTGTTCTGACTACAGTTTTTTTCAGATCAGGAATTATAACCTTGTGTCTGTGAAGTACCCTGAAAAATTAAGTCAGAACCCATCCGGTGCTACCGAGCCCAACTGTTACATCAGTCCCTGTGCTCTAAAGAAAACATACATCATAAGAGAGATCTTTCTGCCAGAAAGAGAAATTAAATTTGTGTCTGTGTGTGTGTGTGCATATGTGCCTGATTATTGCTTTCACATGGAAACTTATTGTGGCAAACACTGTTGTCAGTTTTAGTCTTCTAAAGACTGAATTTCTGAGCTGAAAAGTTTGAAGCTGAACTCTTTCAAGTAATTTCCATGTTTGAAGATTTTTTTTTTCTTTTTGATCTGAAAATCTGATTCCTTTAATTTATTTAGAGATGGATAGCTTCTACTTCTTGAAAATGCTTGGAAGTGAGGTCTGTATTTATTGTGTAAAAAGCAGAATGTGTGGAAAAACATCAGACTTTGATTTTCATCTGAAAGGAAAATGACTTTTACCATACATCTCAACAAGGCTATCGTTTTTGTGTTTCCACATGTAGTAAATATATGCTGATGTCGATAAAATCTGTTTTCCTAATGAGTGTTTTAGTATTCTTTTGTTCTTTTGTATTAAGTTCCTATTAACTGGCTTACTGTTTAGGTACTGTGCCTAATTCTTCGTTTCTAGTTTCTAATTTGATTACTTAATTAATGGCTTCCAGAGTTCCAGAATGATGGTACTTTCATAAATGAAATGCAGCTACCACTGTTTTTGAGTGTGGCAGGAAAGGACTAAATGTCAGTCAAGTTCCTATTGAAATATTTTGGGAGAGGAGCGGAGAGGAGGGGAGGGGAGCGGAGGGGA
>VWYO01001913.1:23457-34644 GCA_013400275.1 Rhadina sibilatrix | reverse complement strand
AAAAAAAAACCCCACCCCACAAAACGCACCCCCCAAAAAAAAAAAAAAAAAAAAAAAAAGAAAAAAAAGAAAAAAAAAACCCACAGTCTATTTCATTTATAAGCCCACAGCTACTATAGAATATCATGACAGTAAGAAAACAGCACAACAGGCCTGATCCTCTAGCACCAAGGAAGCAGCAAGAAGCAATGGAAGGCAGCTGAAACTGCTTCAAACCTGCTGAGCTGAAACCAACACACACTACAAACAAGGCATAGGGAAGGCCAGTGGTGTCCTGGATGCAGCAGGAAGAGCACTGGCAGCACGTCAAAGGGGGTGATCCCACCCCTCTACTCAGCCCTCACCTGGAGTGGTGGGTCTGGTTCTGGGCTCCTCAGGACAAGAGAGACATGGAGACTCTGGAACAAGTCCAGAAGAGGGAAACAAAGATGATTTGGGGACTGGAGCATTTCTTTTACAATGAAAGGCTGAGGGAGCTGGGCATGTTCAGCTTCAAGAAGACTGAGAGAGCACCTCATCAATGTATACAATACCTGAAGGGAGGGTGCCAAGAGGATGGATCTGGCTCTTCACAGTGTTGCTAAGCAATTGGACAAGAGACAATGGGCAGAAACTGATGCACAGAAAGTTCCCCCTGAACATGAGGAAGAACCTATGTGGGTGACTGTGCGCTGGAACAGATTGCCAGGGAGGATTTGTAATCTCCCTCACTGGACATATTCAAGCACCATCTGGACTCAATCCCATGTAATGTGCTCCAGGATAGTCCTGCTTGAGCAAGAAGGTGACACACTGGGGTCACTTCCAACCTTATTCTCTAATTCTATGATTCAGTTGCAATACTTTTATGAACTGTCACATTGGAGACTTATCACCTTGGTCTTTCTCACTACAGTTAAGTAATGTGTAATACAAAAATGTACTTAGCTTTGAGAGAAGAACAGTGCTCTCAAATGTAACCCCTTGGATTGACTACAGAGTTGCACTAAGAACATTTTGAGAGATGTCTGAGCATCAATTCTGAATACAAGTGTGCTGGATGTAGTTCATATTGTCTAGTAAGCAACCAAAAGTAAAGCAAAGAGGTAGACATCTAAGTCTATCACCAGCTTTAGTTTTCAAGGTTGTATGCATTACAAACAAGAAGAGAAAGCTTGAAGAAATCTCACAAGCCAAATGAAGATCCTGTGAAAGCATGAAAAAACAAGGCCCATGGCAGGTGGTTAGAACTAGATTATCTTTAAGGTTCCTTCCAACCCAAACATTTCTATGTTTCTATGATTTTCAGACTGACCTTCACACACCAGAGAACAGCAATAATCACCCATGTCAAATCCAACTCCTAACTTGTCACAAATGCAGCACTGTTTCCACAGCGTTAGCCAGCTCCATCTGTGAGTTGTGCTGGTATGCACGCCACCAAAAAGCTTCCCCATAAAATGGAGAGTCTACTCAGCACTGGAAGACCACAGCAGAAAAGAAGAACAGTTCTTTCACCCAGTAAGCAAGAGCATGTGGATGGACTCAGCCAAAACCCACAGGCCAGACTAGAGGAAGCAGCAGGACAGCCAGAGACAAGAAAACTATGCTTCCTTAAGTTTTTCTTGAGAATTTTTAAAAGATTGTCTTAAGTTTCTTTGGTGGTTTAAATCAACAAGCCTCACCAAAATTGTGTGGGTTCCACATAAGACTCCGTGGCTAGGACAGAAAGGATTCAAGTAAAAAGTCCCAAACAAACAATTAGTAATTTTACAGATATGAGAAGTTGTTTCAACTGCATGAACCAGCTGCCACACACTAAGTGAGCTGCAGGGAAAGAGACAAAGCTGGTTCTCATGCTTATATCAAAAAGAAATGAACTTTACTAGTGGTTGAGAACTGATGACTGTAAGTGGAACACATCTCCAGTTCTTTTGAAGGAGTCTCAGTTTTAAGTGTGCTAACTGTAGCACAATTATATTGCTTTAAAAAGGTTTTCTTGGAAAACCTTTCAGAATTACATTTGTTAAAAATTATAGCCTATGCTGTATAATTTTATAGACTTTTTTTTTTTGAATAAGAATATATAATTCTTATGCATAAAATACAAGAATTTCATGTCATTAAACAGGTTGAGATGACGATGTTCTTCTGAATTATTTTAGGGGAAATATGTAGTAAAACCCAGGAGCTAAGGTGTTTAATAAAGAGTTAGGTTCTCTTATTATTTTAAAACAAAAAAAAAAAAAAAGAAAAAAAATACAGTCTGCTAAAATACATAATTCAGTGTTTGTATTTACTGCCCTCTAGTGATACTAAAAGCATTAGCTATGAATATGTAGGAACATTAAGCTTTTGTCAGATCATAAATGTCACAATGTGGTTCACTAATTTTCAACCACACCAGAGGAGGGTCTTTACAGGTATTCTCTACAGCTGCAATATTTTCAATATGCATTCATGAGCAATTGCACAGGCAACAGAAACAATATCTTATTTCAACTCTTATTTTCAATTTCTTATTTTTTCAACTCTGGCAATCCTTTAAGACACAATGTATATTAATCATTCTCTTGAAAGCTTTCCACATAATGATGGAGTATATATGTATGTAATAGTCTCTAAAAAACACCCCACAGTATATGGAGTTTAATTTCAACAAACATCAAGCTTTTTAAAATATTCTGCTATGTATTTATTTTCCCCTGAATCTGATCCTATCAAAACTATGTAAATTACAAAGAAGCCACTATTAAAAGCTAATTTAGATCAGAGAAAAGTCAACCAGGGTGTGACAACAGCTGCAGTTATGACAGCAGATTTAAGGAGACAGAAAACAGTAATGAGCAGTCCAGGTGGTCATTGCTCTGACAGAATATTGGCAGATCAATGACCCTAAAAATGCAGAATCATATGAAAACCTTATTTCTATTTTTATAGAATAAGCAAGCAAGTAAGCACCCCATAAGTATTTACCACAGCATACCCACAAAAGAAGTTTATACTCACATTACACATTTTTGCAGATAGCTATATCTAGGAAATGTGCAAAGAATTGTAATACTTAATTCAGGGAGCTACAATAGCACACTTATCCTAAGACTGATACAGCTATACCAGTACAAACTAAGCTTTACAGGGATTCCTATTTCATACAGAGAGCTATGCTATGTAAGAACAAACCTCAGTTTTTCACAGGTATTGTTAGATTAATCTTCCTTCTCCTGTAACTTGGCATTCTTATTTTAATGATGTATTCCTACTGTAGTCAAGCTTTAACAGTTCATCAGAAATACTGCTGGATGGTTGTAATTTCATGCTAAAAGAAACTAGTTTTTCATCTATCTTTGTACAGCTGTGGGAAAAAAGAAAAAAAGAAAAAAAAAAAAAAAAGAAAAAAGAAAAAAAAAGAAAAAAAAAGATTCCACAAACAAAAGCAGAGATTCGTGGAATATGAAGTGATTACTTACACTGCAACAAGCTCAATGCAGCTCTGATAAACATGCCTTAGCAAAAGCCCATAAATCACACACTGTAGATACCAACATTTTGAAAGCAAACTGCAAGTTGTTTCATGCAATTTTGTTGGTTCACACTCGAGTTCTTATTAAACCATGGGTGTTGTACTTCTTATTAAGGTGCATGTGATAGCATCATTGTTCTTTCAAGAAAGGTTATTCACTAACTAATACTCATTTCAATGCGTCCTTCATACCTTTCATTTGATTATTTATTTAGGTGCTAAAAATATGCTCTACACCTATAGAGATTCACAAAATAATGAACATCTATTCATCTGGAACAAGAGAAACAACCAGTTTCATCCATTACCCCCTTGTCTCATGCATGTAGGGAAACAAAACAAAATTTCATGCTTGTTTTTCTGTGTAAGCGAGCATTTCACCTGAATGCCTCTAGGTCAAATCGAGCGATCACAAAACCCAAATGGTTTCCAGTCCCACAGTCAGGTTAAGTTTGGCTTCTGGGTCCACATGAGGGAGATGGAGACATGATAACATAACCCGGCTAAAGGCAGCTCTGCAGTTTCCTGAACAGCACACTTATTGTCTCTGTGATTTAAGTCCCTCTTACAAGAAGTCTCAGTATTTGCACGAGGCAGCTTGTGGTATACCCATGTCTCCTTACTCCTTGCCTGTTGATAACAGTGATTTGCCTCTCATCCCTCACACAGACACCGAGCACCTTTCGGGTCTCTGCCTTCCGGTGTGGTGGGGACAGCGCGTGCTGGTCCTGCTGCACTCCCCTCACACGGACTGGATGCTCTGCTCCATTGCCTGGTGCTCACTCCCTCAGCCTGGATGACTGCACACACAGCCAGGGCTTGGCAGGCTCAGACCAGCCCATGCTGGGAGATGTTGGCCGGGTGCTGACAAGAGCCAGTGATGCACCCGTGCCTGACAGCGAACACTCCTCACTGTCCCAAGTCACCATCTGAGATTGTTCCACAAATGCACACCTGCAGCACCACTCCGTCCCGAGAGCACTTTGCTCCTTCCCACTCCACAGCATAGGGTGTTGTGAGACAGAGGGGTAAACCCAGAGCCATTCTTCTGCTACAAGGCTCACACCTCACCAGCTCAGAGTCCATGGGCTACAGCCAGAACCCTTCCAAATACAGTCAGTTTTGCACCAGGTTTTAGCTAAGAGAGCTACAACTCACACAACCCCTACATCTGTAAGTCTCCAACACAGTCATTATAACAGTAGAAATTGTTTGCAGGAGCCCTCTTGCCTGCATGAATTTCTCTTCTTTTTGTGAAATTACTCTAACACCAAAGCAAGCACCATGACTATTTCGAGTCACACATACTTATGAGTATGAACTCTCACATTTCTCATTAACATTGTAGAAATGGATTTTAGGTGGGAGGCACCTGTTTAGTCATCCTCCAGGGATCTTTTTTTCAATATTTTTATATTATTCACAACTGACTGTTCAAATGTAGAAAACGCTTTTATGGTAACTTTTCTACAAGAATGTGTTGCTCCTGAGAAACCTCAGTTTGATAATAAATTCACATTTACAAGTAAGCAGTTTGATAGTTAAATCAATATTTTCTTTTAAAATACTCAAATGTGGCTTGTATTTAGCATTTTCCACTATGTACTGTGACATCATACAGTAATCCCCTTTTGCGAACACTGCTTTTATGCATGGTGTATAATCAGTTAACATTTTGTACTTAACAGTCATCAAAGGTACATTCATAACAAATTAATTAATTTTCTTCAGCTTTGATAATTTGGTTCACTTATGAACTTGCACAGCACAGAAAAGCCTTAATAAAAATTTAATTTAAAATGAAAAAAACCTCTGTTTAATCAATGATAACCCATAAATGATCACTTCTTTTCTGAACACTAAAGTAATGAATCTAGCCATTCATACAAAATTCGAAGTGAAAAGTAGATTAAAAAACATAAAAGTAACATCGCATACTGAAAACTGATTAGGCACCACTAACTGAAATATAACATTAGACTGAGGTGTATTCTCTGATGGACTAGTAATTTGGATACAAAATACACAGACATTATTCAAGTAAAATATTGTCTATTAATCTGTCATTATTATTAGGTATTTTAACAAGAAACAATGCATTTTTTATATTTCAGTCCTCTTAAATAAATACACTTATGTCTCTGTAAAAATCATGCTAATTTGTAAAACATTTTAAAATCAAGCAAAACCTATAATGGCACCATCACCTTTGGCTCACATTTTCATTTGTTAAAAAGAAAACAACCTGGGAAATGAAACTTTGTCTTCTTTTTTGCCCATTTACAATATTTGAAGCAGCACAAAAAGCTCTGAGCAGCACACGAAACACCAGAAAGACCCCTGCAGATGCAGAAAGACATCAGCCTATCCAGCTACATGGGCACATATGCCCACTTCTGCCCTGACAAGGACAGAAATGTTAAAAATGCTCACAGTCAGCCTCTAAATAAGCTTTCTCCAGTCTTTCCAAGAAGCTCCTGTATAACAGCTGATTCTATCAGGTCTATATCAAATAAAGCTAGCTTTGGGCTCCATGCCCAGCCAGCCTGGTGAAATAAATGTAAAGACTCTCACTACACCAGCTAGTTGAATTCACACAAAGTGTTCCAATGTCCCAAGCAACAGGAGGGATGCCCTGGTGCATAAATCCTGCCCACCCTTGTCCAATGCCATCTTTTGTTCAATCTCCAAACCAGAGAAAAAAACCTGGAAGGGTTTTTTAAGTTCAGTTCATCTGTGCAGGACTGTAAAGTTAACCAGGAGTTTATGTCTAATCTAAGAGAAATTCCATTCAGAAAGAGATGCAATATTTGATAACTTCAGTGAATATTTAATTTTCATACTCACTTCACAAGATTGATGAGCCTATATTGTTAATTACTACTTAAATTACTGCTACACATTTAAGAATCATAATCCTAGCTTTAAAAAACAAAATGTTTCTCATATTTAGACTGTTTTCTCTGTGCATTAGGTGGTGAGAATTCCCAATATTACCCAGTCCAGTCTAAGCACAAGACATATTTTTCATGACTAAAATGACGATTTGCCTTGGCTATTGTCTAGTGCACCAATATATGTCACCTCGTATTAAAATATTAATATGAGTTACTAATATCAATTAAAGTCCCAAGTCTTGATTAGAAAATTTTCTGAAGAGAAAAAGGACTAAGAAGCAAAGCACAGCTATTTGTCTATGTCTGAAAACAGACTTCTCAGAGACCCTTGGTAGTCAAGAAGTACAAATCAAAATGGATCTTATCCCTTCCTGTGCTGCTACCTGTGAGTCCAATCAGCAACAATCAGCAGACACAGTACAGGTCAGTGTGACTCTCACCATTCAACAAAATTATATGCAACACTAATGGTAAGGCATCACTGCTGGGCAGGATGTGGGGGTGGAAGGAGATGCTGGAGAACAGAGAGATTTGTATACAGCACGTTATTTCACAATAGCCAAGACTCTGTAGAAGGGAATAAAGAAAGAAAAGGAAAACAAACCCCATAAAACTCTTTCCTCAAGAGTAATTAAGGTATGGTTTCATATTTAGCCACCCTATTGAAATGACAGGTTGAAATAAGATTTAAAACTCAACATCTGTCCTCTCATTCTGCCTCTGATCAGTAAGGCAGCTCTAGTTTTCTACAACTGAGATATTTTTCAAGCTCTGATAAGAATTTCAATAACAAACCAAAACTGCCTATGTACATCAGCATGCTTTTATTTGTACCACATCTATACAATCTAAAAGACAAAACACCACAACATAGTTATCAAACTCTTTTTTTTCCTGAAGATTTATTTTATCCCAACAGCACAGTTTTATTTTGTATTATCATTCCTATAACCTATCTATCTTTTGCAGNGGTTCCTATCACGGTGCCTGGGTCAGCAAGGCGAGCACTCGCAGCAGCAGCAGCAGCAGGAGCCGGCACCCTCTGCCGAGGAGATCAGCAAGCAGCAGAGGGCAGAAATGCAGAGGAATCCGAGCACTCTCCCTGCAACACCAAACACAAGGTCTGCTTCGACACACGCTACACCTCGCGCGCAAAAAATGCACCCGGATTAGGCNATTTTTTTTTTTTGCACAATTTTTTAGAGCACTTTATCATCATGTATTTAAAATCTAGCTGTTGCATTTTTAAAATAGATCTATGTACTGAAAGCTGTGCTAGAAATTCCAAGCTCTGATTACATATCAAAAACTTCTTCATCCTGAAACCTTTTCAGCAAAAATCACAAAGAGCTGCAGAAAATCCATTCTGGCTAGAAAATGCACATCAGTTTTTACTGATGATAAGAAAGGGGCGGGGGGGAATCTACCAAATTTTGAAATGCAATCTTACCTGGATCCAATATTCAGGCACGCAAAACTTTGGCCATGCTTCAGAGTAAATCAGCCATTTTAATGAGAAATCTGTGTGTTGGGCTTCAAAGTTTATATAGCCAAACAGATACTCAGTGATTTGTCAAAAAATTCATCACATAAACACCTCTAGGACTAAACATGATTATAATTTTTCCAGCTAAAACTTCCATTGCAAGCAAAAAAAAATATTTAATTTAAAGGCACTCTTACAGATTTGATTTTATTTTTTGTTTGTTTGGTTTTTGCGGGTGTTTTTTTGGTTGGTTGAGGGGTTTTTTGGGTTTTTTTTTTTAAGCCATTTTCTTGCAAGCAGCGTATAACAGAAAATCTCTGACATGTACACACAGAATACAAAGCACCAAGGATACTTTCCGGCTTCTTGCTGAGACAAAATAGCCTACATTTACTACAAAAATGCCACCCTCATCTCTGCCTGTCGCTTTGGCCACGGCCTGGGTCGGGTCAGGTTTGCACTATTTTCCCCCGGACCTGCTTGTTTAGGACAGGCCCGGGCGGTTCCTATCACGGTGCCTGGGTCAGCAAGGCGAGCACTCGCAGCAGCAGCAGCAGCAGGAGCCGGCNNTGACAGGGGGTGAGCTAAGGCTAAGGAAGAATCCCAGGAAACTACAGGTTTTTGCTGCATTTTGCAAGGTCTCAAATCTGTCCCCCTGGTTCTGAGGTGCTGCTATTGAACCTCAAAGTGAGCAGTTTAATTCACATAACAAGAGCTCAGTAAAGAAACATCCCTTTCAAACATCATCATAATTAATCTTCAGATATAATTATTTTATAGTTTCATTCATTTCAGCTACCAAACTGAAAACGTTGTTTCAAGTGTACTTGTAGAGGAGGTCACTTTGTGCATGGGGAAAGCAGGGCCAAAACCCAAGTGCTGGAGACTCTCATGCTACCCATGCATCATTTTTAACATATCAGGGTGCTCCCGCTGCATAGGAGGTAACAAAGTCAGTATTGTGGCCACAAAGCTTACCAACAACAGCAAGAATCACACTACTGCTGACATACTTAACAACACCAGCCACCTGTAAAGCCAGCAGTAGTACACCTGCATAATCATTTGCAGAAGCACAGAGCAATTTCATTTTATTTTTTAAGTTATTAAATCTTTAAAAATACAAATTCAAATGTTCTTTGTATTTGTTCTTACTTATCATGGTGCCAATAAAGTTTGGCAAACACATCAGCTACTCAAAACATTATTACATGTGTAAAAAAAGTCTGTTTTCTAGTCTGTCTTGGCAATTTTTCATTAAAACGTATTCAAAGATGCTCAGGTCCACAGCATCTATGCAGTAGCCTGCTTTTTACTTGTTTCTGTTCCATAGACTCTTTTTTTACTCTTTTAGTGAAAGAGCACTGTCCTGCTATTTCTTTTTTCTTACACTAAGCTCTACTGTGCCTTCTACTCATTGAAGTTGCACTACTTTTTCCATGTCCCAGGGACAAAGTTTGTAGAAATACTGCTAAAGAGCATAAACTAAATGAAACCTAGGATGTTTATCCTTCCTTTGTTGTGATCAGCTCTGCAAATAATTAACTGCTTCCTTGTGTCAGCAAGTACATATGAATCACATCCTCATTTACTAAAAATTGCTCTTCATTTTGATGATCCTTTGAAGCATCGAAGGGGGAGGCAATACACAATGAAAGCTGTTTCTACATAAAATAATTCTTCCGTTTGTATTTTACAATGTTCAGTATATACCACCACATTAGGAACGAGTAGGAAAAAATATCTGATGCCTTCATATCTAGTCCCTGCAACTGAAATAACTTTTTAAGCATCAACTGGTGCAGGGGTTCTGAGTCTACTGATGGGTATCAGTATAGAACAAGAGAACCATAATTTATTATAAAATTCTACCTACCCAGTTGGGAGTCCTTTTAGACTGTGATTTATGGTAACTAAAGCATCATTATTGCTATTCATTTTACTCTTGGTCATTAGAAAAAGACATCTTTGCTATAACTGCTAATTCTGGATCACAAAAATCATGTTTATGAAAATATTATTATCTCTGCTGGCAGTGTGAGGTTGTCTGTAACCCTGGTTAAAACTACTGCATTAAGGCTGTAGAGTCAACCTTGAACACAAATCAGATAGCTTGGTTTAGATACATTAATGTCTGCTTTTGCAGGTCCTCTAAATCATGTAAACAAATTCAATTAAAAACCACACATCTTTACATGCATCAAAAAATACTCCTGGACTTACATATCTGGGGAATATGACTGATGTGGTGGAATGGTTAGGAGGTTGCAGTTAATCATCTGTATTCCTGTAAGGCTTGGCTGTTTATTCCAGAATAAAACTAACATTGACATAATTTTGCATAAACCAGCAGCCTTTCTTATTGCAATTCTGAGTGGAAGGTTTAGTTGAAGGTATTGTCTTGCTGCAGGATCTTACACAAGTATTTGAACAGCTCGTTTTCAAACATTTGAACAGATTTTCATCAGCTGGCCGTATACTAGTGGTCTACAACTTAATAACAGCAGCAAGCTGTTTAAATTTTGTTTCTAGACAATCTTGGAAACAGGCCCGACACATTAACTTGATTCAGTGTTGCTCCACTGGTGCTTGGAGATGGTGCTATTGCTTGTGCAGCTCCTTTTCAACAGCTGGAGCAGGCAAACGGAGAAAACAACAGGCAGAGCCTGAACTTGCCCTAGCACAGCCGTGCCTCCCTTGGCTGTAGGTCCAGCAGTCCCCCATCACAGCACATCGTGCCCACCAGGCATGTAACAGGGCAGTCACAGGGCAGGGTCACCTCTCACCTGCCCAGAGCTGAACAAGGTCAAGAGGCAGGTGCTGGCCACTGCCCTGCTCACATGGTTTCGAGGCAGGGTGAGTAGCATCACTTTCCATCATGCCTTAGCTTGCCTAGATTCAGTTTTGCAGCTCACATGGGGACTGGTTGTGAGTTAACCAGAACTGGGATCAATTTCTACTGTGATAAGCTTTATTAAATAAATAAATAAATAAATAAATAAATAAATAAATAAATAAATAAAATCACAGGCCAGGAAATATCCATCTACAATATACTTAATCCTGTGGTGAGTTTCCTAAACATGTAAAGTTTTAGAGTTTTAGCAGGTGATACCAAAACCCCTACTAATATAACTGAAACAGGAGAACAGTTTCTTAGTACAGTGTCTTTGTAAGACAAAGTCTGAAGCGACATTTCAGCAAATACCACATTTGTTGCACCAAAACTGCATATAATAGTTGAAGCTGCCTCTTACTAGAAACACAAAATTGATTAAAAAAATAAAAATGAAAAAAAAAAA
>VWYO01001913.1:0-23283 GCA_013400275.1 Rhadina sibilatrix | reverse complement strand
CATAATTTTGCATAAACCAGCAGCCTTTCTTATTGCAATTCTGAGTGGAAGGTTTAGTTGAAGGTATTGTCTTGCTGCAGGATCTTACACAAGTATTTGAACAGCTCGTTTTCAAACATTTGAACAGATTTTCATCAGCTGGCCGTATACTAGTGGTCTACAACTTAATAACAGCAGCAAGCTGTTTAAATTTTGTTTCTAGACAATCTTGGAAACAGGCCCGACACATTAACTTGATTCAGTGTTGCTCCACTGGTGCTTGGAGATGGTGCTATTGCTTGTGCAGCTCCTTTTCAACAGCTGGAGCAGGCAAACGGAGAAAACAACAGGCAGAGCCTGAACTTGCCCTAGCACAGCCGTGCCTCCCTTGGCTGTAGGTCCAGCAGTCCCCCATCACAGCACATCGTGCCCACCAGGCATGTAACAGGGCAGTCACAGGGCAGGGTCACCTCTCACCTGCCCAGAGCTGAACAAGGTCAAGAGGCAGGTGCTGGCCACTGCCCTGCTCACATGGTTTCGAGGCAGGGTGAGTAGCATCACTTTCCATCATGCCTTAGCTTGCCTAGATTCAGTTTTGCAGCTCACATGGGGACTGGTTGTGAGTTAACCAGAACTGGGATCAATTTCTACTGTGATAAGCTTTATTAAATAAATAAATAAATAAATAAATAAATAAATAAATAAATAAATAAAATCACAGGCCAGGAAATATCCATCTACAATATACTTAATCCTGTGGTGAGTTTCCTAAACATGTAAAGTTTTAGAGTTTTAGCAGGTGATACCAAAACCCCTACTAATATAACTGAAACAGGAGAACAGTTTCTTAGTACAGTGTCTTTGTAAGACAAAGTCTGAAGCGACATTTCAGCAAATACCACATTTGTTGCACCAAAACTGCATATAATAGTTGAAGCTGCCTCTTACTAGAAACACAAAATTGATTAAAAAAATAAAAATGAAAAAAAAAAAAAAGAATGGCCGCTTCTTTCCTAAATTCTTCATATGTTACAGTCGAACTGTCTGCTTGACTAAAGCAAACAGCCTACCAGGAACACAATGACAGAATTCTTGGCTCCAAATACTGCCACAAGTATTTAGATACTTCTCATACCTTTCAATTGTCATAAATATCACCTTATTACTAAGAAGGAAGTTATTAGATACTCATACCCACGAAGAACCTTTCCAAGTAAGAGTTTCAGAAAAAAAAAAATGTAATGCCAAAAAATGGCACAATGATGTCTGCATTTTAACTAAATAATTCAACTTCTGGAAAAATGTCATCATTTTAAAATCTGTTGTTATCCCACATTAAACTCTAATTATTTACTCTGTAACATTTTGTCTGTATTTTTCTGTCCCATTATGCTAAAGGAAAGAATCTTTCATACCGTGGTATTTCCTATAATTAAAGAGGCTACAAAAAATGTCTGCTTGTATATTGGCATGAAGAATTTGTTTATATTTATGGAAAAAAATATCAAGCTACTAGGGACAGGCAAGCTCTGCAATCTTAGAAGCAGCTAAAAAGCTGAAAAGTGTTAAATAATAGCAATATTAGAGAGGCATAATTCCTCCTTTACACACCTCTTACATCCATGACCTTTCAAAAAACAGTGAGAGATGCAAAAACCTATTTTTCTTCTGAAGTTTAACATGCAAACTGAATCTGTGAGATTAAGAGTTCCTACCTTGTTTTTGAGCCTTGAAATACCAGTGTTCTTTCTATCAACTGTGATGTCTATGAACTCTGGGCTTCTTTCCACTGGTGTAGAACTGGATAGCCTGCGCTGGATAATTCTGTTGGAGAAGAGTCCCAAAAAAAGTGGAAGGGGCTGACCCCACCACAGATTTAAGATGTTCTGAAATCAAAAACTGCCCTCTTGTCACGGCCCGAGGAGGCCAGTGATTGCCATCATGTATGCATACAAAGAGTAATTGCTGCTTACAGCTCAGTTGCCTTGAGCCTCACTCCCCACATTTACTTCACTATCCCAGCAGAAGAACTATCTTTTGTGATTTTTCTCATTTGGCAGCAACTCCACAACCGCTATGGAAGTAGCAGGATTTGTACAGAAGAGATTCAGCCACAGCTGAAGTGGCACCACTACTTCATCCACCTGTTTCTGAGAAGATAAATGATAAGGTGGGGCCAGTGCAAACCATCTTCAGGAATGCAAGTTTTACTCTTTGTCATGCTGCAGCATATCTTTGTACAATACAGCATGGGAAGTGCTATCTCCTTTTATTTTTTTACATATACCTATATGTACACCTCACTCATCACTGCAGTTACCTGAGGGCAAGTCTGCTGCTCTCCAGAGGCATGAGTAGCTTGCATGAGAGCAAGTAAAGCTGTGTACAGGGAACTACACTCAAGCCCAGAGGTCATAAAATCCTTTCAGGCTGTCTTCAGTGAATGGAAAGTGAGCAGTTTTCCTAGAAAACTGGTGATTCCTTACCTCCACTATACTCTTGTCCTTTTCTTCTGCTATAAAGTACAACAAAATTGGGGAAGGCACACAAGTATGCATTAATTAAAATTCAGGCTTGCCACTTATCGGTATACCTTTACTTTGTCGCTGTACAAACTGAAATCTTTAATGAATAGAACATTTTCTCACACTGCACTGAAGATGCTAATAGCTGCCCCTTAATCATAATCTTTATCACAAGCAGCACTCTAAAGAACTAACCAAATCCTCAGATTTTCTTAGAGAGATTTGAGAATTTAAGACCCAATTAAACTATCATTCCACCAGTGAAATGCAATGGCATTGTCAGACATTATATAGGAGTACTGTTTCATAACAAACCCTATATTTACTCATGAAGATAATAAATTACTTTTCTACTGCTATGTTTCCAGTACCATATTTTTTATGTGCAGTAGCTAAACCAAGTGAATGACCAATATTTAAATCCTATGTGGATATGACATATTATCTTGTCCCTTAACTGGAAACAGGTCAATCTAACCAGTGGCTGAGACAGAGGAGACAATTTTACTCTGGCTGAGCTTCCACATTTGGAATAACTATTGCAGAAAAATTATGCTTTTACATACAAAAGGTAATTTCTGAAGACAAGCTCCCTACTGTGCCATGATCCTGACTCCAAAGCTGGAAGCAAGAACACAAAAAAGACAACGCTAAAATCCAGCCTTTTAACAAAAGACTGAGTCACACTGATCAGTTCTAGACACAGCCTACCTAGGACAATACAAAACTAGTGGCCACCACAGCACTTAAGCTTTTTCACAGAACAAGACAAAGATAAAACAGATGGATTGACTAAATCAGAAGTCAGTCTGTCACCAGCTGCATTTATTCTGGGCCTGGGTAAACTCAGAGAGCTACTGTTGGCCTGGGGTAACACAATAATGCTTCTTCATTCAGTGGGGGCTTTTGTGAAGAGCTGCTAAGGGGCTCTGGCCCCTGCTTTTTTCATCCCAGTGAGGGTCATGCTGGAATGCTGGCAGTGGGGCTTTCCTGGGAAACACAGTGAAGGTAACACAGCACCTCTGTTTGAAGCATTTTAGGGTTTACACATAGTCCATTATTTGACCTAAGTAATAAATTTAGCCTCACTCTTTCCCCAGATATTATGTTAGTCAGCTCCCCATTACCTGTGTGAGCTTTTTAGTGCTGAAAAGATGAATGGAAAAATACTTTTCAGCACCACAGAAATGTGATTACAAACCAGCTCAAAATAGCAGAAAAGGAAATGTTAAAAAAAAAGTAACTGAACAGATTTCAAGTTGCCTTCAAGTATCATTTCGTGTTACATTAAATAATTACACATCATTTTTTTAAATACAGTATTTTTAAATTACTTTAAAAAATATTATTGTTTGAATGTACAAGGTGGGTGACAAGTACAGGACTATAAATATAAGCCCTGTGTTACATTAGGGTAGTCTTTGGATGTAAGCTGGTTGATAAAATTGATGCTTTGGGTATTTTCAAATCACAGAAAAAAAAAAAAAAACCAACTCGAAAAATTTAAGAAGTAACTAGCACTAGTAACTGTCTGTAAATAGACTTCTACTCTAATTTGTAAGCATTTGCACATATTGGTATACAAGCTGGACAATTTAAAAAAAGTCTGTATTTAAAAAGTAGATTTGTAGTTAACATGGTCCGACTAAATGAAATCAAAATTTTCTCAGCTCTGATACCTAAAAGAGATCATTGGAGAAGGGTATTAACTTGCAATTGTAGTGGGAAAGAAATACCCTATAAATGACACCTTCTAAATTCTTGCTCTTTACAAACTATTAGCAAATCCTGCAAAAAACATCATCTGCAGGAACATTAAAGCTAAAACAAAAATTACTCAGCTTGAAACTTTTCCCATGTCTAAGTTCAGATATTTAGATACATAAGAGCACCAAACAAGAGATGCTTGCAAAATCAAGATTACAGAAGTGAAAATACACTTTTGCAAACAAGTTTCATTATGCATACTCCTCCATGTTAGACCAATCTACAAATAATGCTATCTAACAGAGAGCAGTTGCTACATCTTTATTACTGGAATTTTTAATTTTTGTACTGTCTATAACAGAATAACTCTCAGATCCATAAACTAGGTAGTGCTAAACTACATACTGGAAGAAGACAGTTCTTCCAGAGAATTTAAAATCTATTAAATTTTGCTTTAACCTTATTTTGCAGGGGAAAACAAACAAACAAACAAAAAACCCCCACAAAACCAAAAAAAAAACCAAAAAACCAAAAAAAACCCCAACAAAACAGGGTACTACTCATTTTAAAAAGAGAAAATTATTAAAAAGAAAAAAAAAAGGCAAAAAAAATTGCAGCTCGGAAATTTTAAAATATAATTTGTTTGTATATGTGTATCAAAGTGCAGCTGCACCTAAATTCAGAAATCACAATCCAGCTAGCAGCCTTCTAAATCCCATATTTTTCAGGAGATATTACTCACAATTCAGTTTAGCAAAAAGCGATATGGGTTAGGATCTGTGGAAATCTGAACAGTTAAATAGTAATATCTAATTATGCCTTGGGATCCTATCTTTAATGACACAGATTTGTAAACTCTTTTCTGAAATTATTTTTTATCTGTTCAAGAAAGCATTACTCAAAGATACACAACACTACAGTCCACTGATATTAGGCAATATTAAGAGTACATGATACAGAAAACGAGAAACAGTTCTCCAAAAATGATAAACATTTTAGTTAATTTTCCAAATTTAAGGTGCTTCTTATATGTTTGCTTTGGAGCCTTTTAAAGCATTTCTAGGGTAGAACGAAGATGTCAAACTTCCCACACTTTCAAAAAGCTGGGTTACTCTTGCTAGTACCCAATTTCAGAAACTAGCAATTTAAGTAAACACCAAGTACTGTAAAATTCACAACACAACAATGACAAGTGACAATACAACTGCATACTATGTCCTTTCAAAATCACATTGATTTACAAACTATACCTGTGGGTGCATCAGAGATCTATCCACCAGTTGCTCCACATGCAATGGCTGCAGGCATTTGGAAATCTTTGCATCATGGGGACGACTGGGCAATGGGAAGTCACCTGGATACTGCAGTCATACTGATGTCATGTAGGCAGCCAAGCATCACAGCAGGCTTCCTACAGAACAGACCTACAGCCTGTTTTCAAAGTTTTTGGGTAACACTTAGTCCTGCAACATGCTGGGGCTCATCCAGAGGTTGTGGACAGCACCCTGTTTATCAGTTTTAAGCAGGGAGAAGAAGGATCTTCTCATGCATCTGCATCACTCCACTCATCCAAAGTCGTGAGCTGACATGTCATAGACTACTGCTAACTGAGCATGAGAGGCATCTAAACAAAATAAATATCCCTGGATTGGGATGCATTAATGCTATATTTTTATATATTTTTAATGCTTCCTACACAAGCATTAAAGCAGTAAAGGGATTACAAACAGAAGAAGCAACTGTTCAGACTGTCAACTCACTGCCCAGAGAAGGACTGGAGATAAGACTCACTGCCAGGACTACTCCAAGCACTCAAGGCATGAAATACTGCTCCTACCCTGTTTTTTTTCTTCTACTATGGCAGCCTTTCCACAATGGGCAAAAGTTCTTACCTAGTGCAGAGTTCAATTTTTATGCCATCCCTTATGTCTTGCATGTGTTCACATAAATAAGGAAAACTAATACTGATGAAAATGCTATTGCATACAAAATAAAGAAGAGAGAAATAAGCAAGGGAAGTAGCTGAAAGTCCAGAGGGGGGGAAAAAAAAAAAATAAACACAAAAAAAACCCAAAAAAACTCACATCAACAATCAGTCAGTCAGTCAGTCTTGTGGATTGGTTCTTTAAGAAACCCAGACAAAAGGAGAGAGATAAACACAGTGACAAACTATATTCTTCTGTACTGTCAACATTCCTTTTACCGAGCTTCTCATCTGATTTTACAGCACCTACTCTTTAGGTAGAGAACAGAGTACTCTTGCATGTTCACTTCTGTACCAAAGTCTGTGTTCTTAGCCCTGAGCAAAGCTTTTCTACTTCAGTTTCTCAATAAGCCAAAATAGTTTAACTTACCTATATGCCTCACTGAAAAGTCAAAGTTTGCAGTTATATTAAAATAGGAGTTAATGTATAAATGCTGGGTATGTTTCAGTAATCAAAATTGAAATTATGCTTTAGAACAACCTGCTGCACCCCTTAAATGAAAACCCTCCAGCATTCATTTTTCTCTCACATTTGTATGGGCATGCTGGTTTATATTTATGATTGTTCACACGCTGGTTAGTGGCACAGATTAAGCTTTGTTGTTGTTTTTGTTTGGTTGTGGGTTTTTTTTTTAAATACCTTGCTAACCAAAACAGAAACCTCCCAAATGAGCACTGAAAGATGACACAAATTTGTATACAAGGAGTTAGATTTCCAAAAAGAGAGTGAAAATGCTTACTTATTCAAACAAGTATCTAACTCAAGAGCACCTCTGAGTCTACTTACAGATGCAAATCAGTTGTCAAGTTTTATTTTTAAAAATCATCTTTTTGAAAAAATCTGAAAATACTTCACAAAACTTAAAAAACATTGATTTGCAATTAATTTTATCTCATTCTAGAAACAGCTTACCCTCACTATTCATCAAATACACTGCATATCTTATCTATTATAGGGAGTTAAGAAATAAATACTTAAAGAAAATGCAGCATTTTGTGACGGAAAGGTTATACAGACATCACAAGTCAGGAAATCGACAGGTGTTCAAACTTGTTAGGAAGGAAAGACCAGGTTGCATGGGTCGGTCTGATCTCACTCCCTCTGGAAACAAAGTCTCAGATTCATATAGTGCTGAAACAGACTTGGAGACTCTTGACTTTGAAACTTACCGATGCACACACAATAGGTACCGAGTAACAAGACCTTTACAGCTGCAATAAAAACTGAAAACGCAGTTCTGAGAGTAGCGTAATATCAGGCAGGTAACTCTTAAGATAAGAGATCAAATCGGGGGTAAGAATCTCTAAAGCCAAGAAAAGCACAGGGAATATCACATTGTGGGATTAAACTCCACAAGTATAATAATACTTAATATCTGACATGCAGGTACACCTCAACAGGACCTTAACAACAGTCAGTAACAAACAGCAGATACTTGGTAAAAGCAGTCAAAGCAAGACAGTAGAGTATTAAGAAGGCATAAGCTGAGTCAAAAGAACTATTTTCCAAGTTAAAATATTGATTATAATTGAAATGGTTAAAAGAGGCTAAAATATCATCAGCTGCTTTTGCAGACATAAGAGTAGGAAAACTAGCCTGTTTAATTAAAGCTTTCTTCTCATTTCTAATTGTACATGTTGCTGTTCAAGTACTCGATTGATGAAAAAAAATAAAAATAAATCTTGAAGTAACACAGCACTTTTATTAATTCACCTTAAAAAAACTAACTCCAGAAATGTACCTGGATATTCCTTGCAAATCAAAATCAGGAAAGAAAGTCCTGATTACTTATGAGAGAAGGATGTGGAAACTCAGTTACAAATTGCAAAACCAAAGCACATACAGACCATAGCAGATCCCGGCACAGAGTTCCCAGATAATGCAAATCCTCAGCTTCCAGGATGCGAAGGAAGTGCGCACTCTGTTGCAGAAGCACACCTCTGGATGTAGGTGTCTATTGTGATGGCACTTTGGTTGAGAGCGTGTTCTTTCATAACAAATAGCGTTATGAGAGCTGTCATCATCATTGTTTACAAATAGAATCCTCCATACAGCTCCTCTGGGCTCAAGAACTGTCTTTATCACCTCTCATGCTACTTTCTACACGGTTTCTAGGAAAGATCTCTAATTCTGTATGAGGTTCTGTGAAAAGAAGGAGCAGCTGAAGAGATTATTGCGAGCAGCCCTGAACAATCTCTTTTTGTTTTTAAACTGACACGCACAGGAAAACAGCGCAGCTCTACAAGACCTGCATCACTTCCACAACTTGCGCTGAAATTTAAAAGAACGGTGCAGAAAACAACAGAAGCCTCCCCCGCTCCCAACCCCACGTTTGGGCTCTGCTTGCCCACCTCAAGCCTCCGTGCCCTGGCGCCTCCGGCCGCCCCTGACCCTACACCGCCCCGGGGGGAGCGGGGCGGCGGGGCCGAGCCCGCGGGCTCCTACCTTGTTCGAGGCCATTTCGCTGACGGAGTGCCTGGTCTGCAGGGTCTCCAGCTGGTCCAGGCACCAGTCCAGCTCCTCCATGGTCTCGCTAGCCAGCTTTTGGTAGGCCTCCTCTGTGAAAAGACAGGGAAAGGGGCGCTCAGTTCGCAAGACTTTCACCGGGCTCACGGGGAGCGCCAGCGCTCCCATCCCGCGCTGCCCGGTGCCCGGACACGGGCGCTGCTCCCTCATTCTGCCGGCGCCACCGACAGCTCTGCCCCTCCGCCGGGACACCGGGGCGGCTCGGGCGAGCTTACCTACCCACCGCGGCACCATCTGAAATTAAGGGGTTAACCTTCGCAACAGCCTGGGGAAAGGTGTAGCAAGTGCCCCGAACAACCGCTGGCCCGCCGAAGCGGCAGCTGTCAGAGGAGCGCTCAATAAATAACTGCAGTCGTATTTGTTCTAAAGCAAAGCCTGTGTGTGTGTGTGTGTGTGTGTGTGTGTGTATGCTAGAGCAGGCACTAAGTATTGCATGTTGGCTGCAGGCACGGAAGGACCAATGAAAAAGTTTTGGAGCTGGACATAGGAACACAATATGGGAAATGAACCCAATAAAGGCAAGGAGAACCATGGTTTAACCAAAATTGCTAAATATTCCATTGGAACTCTCTTACAGAAGTTTCAGATACAGACAGGAAGACATACCTTTCTTCAATAACTCCCCAACAGCACAAAATCTGTCACTATGCAAATGACTTAAGAAAAAAAATCCTAAAGAAAAAAAAATCCTTAAGAAAAAAAAAGCCTCACCCACCAAGCCTGGTTATTTTTTGTTTTAATGTAAAGCTGAAGGCAAGAATGCTTCTCCACATCGAACTCAGAGCTGAGTGAGTTTCACCCAGGTATCCTGTCTTGCAAGCTGTGCATCTGAAACACCAAGTTTTGAAACTGCTGGCATGGACACATCTAGATCAGCTACACGCACACATTACGCCAAGGCAGAGGAATGCTTCTTCGGTGGGATCATTATGGACATCCACAACATCTCCCTTGACTTCTTTCACATCAAATCAACCTTATTTTCAAAATATCAGACAAGCAAAAAATCAGGAAAACAAATTAACTAAAACTGCTTTTCAAACAAAACATCCCGGCACGGACTACTGCCAAATAGCTTCGTGCAGTACTGTACAACATTCTGGATACTAGACCTGTATCTTTTTATGTTTCTGAGCACATGCTCAGAAACTTCAAAGTTCCCTTACAGCTCTTAAACTGCACATACTTGCGGCTATTGAATAAACACCTCACAATTTTGAATAAAGTTCACTTTAATCTGAAAAAGGTAACACAAGAAGAAGTTTGAATTGAGATTAATTGGCAGAACCATTTAATGAAAACTTTGCAGTACTTGCCACTTCAGTAAATACATTAAACCAACATTCACCAAAGACCATTCCCATTAAATTGTAAACCCTGTCATTCAGATGCATACTCACTACAAACACTGTCTCATCCAAAGGAATTCCCTGGCCAATAAAGTCAGGATTTCCAGCCTGTTTATCTATTGAAAGAGAATCCATGACAGTCTATAATGCAACATACATCACAGATCACTAGTTCTTGAACACAGTAAAACAAATTTATATGATGTTATTTGCCTACTAGCCTGAAGCCTCCTCAGCAGCAAATCTTGAAAATCAGATACTGGGAACCATGTTTTTCTTAACAAGATCTTCCTTCTTAGCATCCCTTCTAATATTTGAGAGAGTATGTAGATAAGGCTTTTTTTTCCAAAAGGTATGAAAACATCAAAATACTGAAGGGATACAATATTCAGGTAAAACTAATAAAATGCTCAGTTTGCTATGTATTTAGCAAAAATATATACATTACCAATGGCACCTTACATTCAGGAATCTTTATCTACTATTCACCTTCCCAGTACATCTCACAGCACATTAGAAAGCAGAATCCATCACTCACAAGTACCTCACCCTCAGGATGCTTCTCACAATCTCCTACTTCAGACTGCCACACTTCAAGAGTCTGTGACTGCTGTGGAGACCCGACTGACCACTCGGGCTAAGTAAAATTCTGATGGCCAATGCTAGGCTTAAGACTTGCTGGACTTGGCACCTCCTGACAATTCTTAGAACTTAGAGCTGTCAGACCAATCTTAAATGGAAATAAAAGGTTTTCTAAATGATGGCAAAGTACCCATCAAACAAGCACACCTGCAGTTCCGAAGGGCAGAACAACCATAGGAAAGCTTTTTTCTGAACAGTACCAAAGCTCTAAATCTGGCCCACACTTTTGTTGTTACACAATGTGGTGGAAAATGTTGAGGTTAACAGCTTTTCAAGTATAACACTCCGGTGCCACTAAGCTAAGAATAAAAGAATAATTATCAGCTGTGCAGCTTTGAGAGCCTCACAACACTGTTTCTGAGTTCTCTGTTACCTCCAAGATAGCACCCTGTAATTAGATCCAGGACTATCTCTAATCGGTTTTTTTGTTTGTTTGTTTGTTTGTTTTAGATACACGATCAAGCTTCCCCAACCAGATGATGAAGTCTTAAACCAGATTAACTTCTGTAAATGAGAGGCATCTTGAAAAGTCAAAGGTTCTTTTTATGTCTCATTAGGCTTTAATATGAGGAAGAGAACATTTTAACACCAGCTGCTTTAAGAATTTGCAAGGTATTTTGTATATGCTTTTAGAAAAAAGGAAGTGACAGCAAGCATTCCCTTTTCAGTTTACAGATTACAAGCAATTCCAATATATGTATAGTACATAGAAAAAAAAAAAACAAAACCAAAACCAACAAATGAAAGGCTAGCAGAAAGAAAAAGCTCTACCATAATCATCTGGCACTGCATAGCTATTTTTTTAAAGAGTGCTCTGTCTGTGTTTATAAAAGACTTGATTCTTAGCACAGCGCCTAATTCACCACCATAGATGGCTGCACTTTAATTCACATCGTTATTTGGGAACAATTTCTGTTCAAAAATTTTGAAGGATAAAATTACTATATGGCAATACTTATGTAGAGTGTCCATTTTATGTAATGTTTTGGCATGATTTTCATATACACTGTTCTGTTATTCCTGGAGAACAACAGCAATATTACACTTTTCTACTCAGGTAGAAAAGCACTCAAGTGTATTTGTACTGATCTTTGTAGTAGTTTAATGAATTTCAGAACAGCAAAATCAAAAAATAAGAACAGATTTTTCATTATTGTCTGATCAGTTGAGATCATCTGAGTGATGAAAAGAGACTGGAAAAGAGTTGACTCAGCAAGTACACAGCAAAGGGCTTTGACCACTTGCCTTAAAATGGGAGTGTCTTGGAGGCAGGACAAGAACTCTGCTGAGCAGTGATGTGATCCAGATAGTCTTGGCATGTCTACTGTCTTTTTGAGCTGCAGGCTGCTGGAATAAGCTCTGAAAACCTCCAGGCTATTCTAAATGAACTGAAGATCTAACCAGAAAAGGAAGGTCAAAGAAGGTGTAGATCCCCTGATAAACAATGCTAAAAACAAACTGGTAATAACAGATGAAAAGAAAGCTGAGTACTCAACAAATTTTTGTCACAATCTTCATTTCTCTCTTTGCACACCTCTTGAGAGGATGGACAGATGGATGGAGACTGGGATGACAAAGTCCATTGTAAGGGAAGATAAGGTTTGTGACCATCTAAGGAACCTAACATAGATAAGTCTATGGGACCCAATGAGATACATCCCAGAGTCCTCAGCTAAATGGATGATGTAGTTACCAAGCCACTCTCCATGATATTTGAAAAGTCATGGCACTCAAGTGAGAAGCCCTTTGTGACTGGAAAAGGGGAAACATTGTGCCCATCCTTAAAAAGGGTAAAAAGGAGTACCCTGGGAACCACTGACTTGTCAGGGTTACTTCTGTGACTGGGAAAGATCATGGAACAGATCCTCCTAGAAGCTGTGCTAAGACACATGGAGGACAGGGAGGTGATTTGAGACACCAGCACAGCATCACCAAGGGCAAGTCCTGACCAACCCAGTGGCTTTCTGTGGTGGACTGACTGCATCAGTGGACAAGGGAAGGGTGGGGATGTCCTGGACTTCTCTAAAGCCTTTGACATGGTCCCTCACAACATCCTATTCTAAATCGGAGAGAGATGGATTTGAGAAGTGGACTGTAGGATGGAAAATAAATTGGTTAGTTGATCACATCCAGAGGGTGGTGGTCAAGGATTCAGAGTCCCAATGGACATCAGTGACAAGTGGTGCCCTCAGTGGGACCAGTACTATTTATTATCTGCATCAATGACATAGACAAAGGGATCGAGTGCACCCTCAGCAGATTTGCAGATGACCCCAAGCTGGGGTACTGTTGACACACATCATTTTTATTCCTGTAACAGTTTTTTATTTCTCTCATGGTCTTAGAACAAACAAAATATCTCATGAAACAATATCTCTGTGTACTAAGACTCTATGTCAAGGGCAAAAGGATGAAAAGTATGTGTTTACATTGTTGTAAAACCAGGTAACAGAAACATTACAGATATCTAGGAAGAAGCTATGGGGCTTTTGGAACAGGAGTATAACAGTTAGTTTAGAGTAAATAAAACACTTTTGATTCTTTTAAATAGCTACATATCATTAGGCTCTCTCTATGTGGTTTGGTTTCTTTGTGTCTCCTAACTTGCGCTTNTTTTTTTTTTTTTTTTCCTTCTTTTTGTTTTTTTTTTTTTTTTTTTTTTTTTTTTTTTTTTTTTTTTTTCTCCCCAGGATCATTTACTGTATTTCTTAGAAAAAAAGGTCTGGAACAAAGTTGCTCATACTGACATAATTTGCCCCGAACTCTAGAAGAATTTCTGTATGAAGTATTTGCAAATAAATAAACAGCCTTGAAATGCCATAGTAAGGCAGAATATCGAAATAGTGTCTTCAGCCGAAGCCAAGCAGGAAAACATGCATTCAGTACAGACAGTATATTTAAATTTACTGCCTCAATGACAAAGCACACCAAAATTTTGAAGTGTGAATGAAATCTGTTCTTTGCTATTATCAAATATTCAGCAAGGCCAAATGAATATTCTGTTACCACTCATCCCTACCCAGTGCTCCTTTCCCCTCTGACTAATTTGGCAAAGTACTAACACATTCCTTACTCCACTGCCTGTAAGAATTTGCCAGAAGGACCACTGTCACTTAATCACTGGAGAAAAGAAGCAAGCTTTTTCATCAAGAAATCAGCCTTGCCAAAATGAAGAAAAGGAGGGAAGCTCTTGATTTTTAACTAGCTCAAGTAGCACAATGTCCTTTTAATGTATTTTTATTGCTTTCTTGAACAAACTGCATTTTGAGGACAGGTCTGTTTATTTTTTTAAAATCTCTTTTTCTCCCAACAGTTGTGAACAAATTGTGTCAATTCTATTCTCTTCTAGTGGACAGGATATATCCTCAAATCAGTTTCCTCTGTAGCTGTATGAAAGTTTTGTTCCAAGAAGGGTACTGCTTTTGGCTCAACAGAATGGGAGAAGTGAAAGATTTTCAAAGTGGAACAAAATCAGAGGCAACAGGTACAAACTAAACTACAGGATGTTCCCTTCAAACATTGCAAAATTTTTACTGTGGAGGTGACTGAACACTGGCACAGGTTGTTCTGTGGAGTCTCTATACTAGTAAATCTTCAAAGCCATCAGGACAAAATCTAGGCAACCTGGTCTAGCTGGCACTGCCTGAGCAGTGGCATTGAACTATGTGGCCTGCAGAAGTCCATTTCAGCTTCAACCATTCTGTGATTAAATTAGCAATTGAAAAAAAAAAAAAAAAAAAAAAAAAAAAAAAAAAACACATTTTTTTNAAAAAAAAAAAAAAAAAAAAAAAAAAAAAAAAAAAAAAAGCCATTTTTGTAAAAAAGTGAGTGGCTCAAATGGCCATGCTGTCATGTTTGCAATTCTGTAACAATCTTTGTCTCTGCTAGGATTTTGCTGAAGACCTCATTTCATGTATATTAATATGGACGTTATGATGAAAACAAGAAATACGAATCACTAATTGTAAGTGCATAAAATTTCACTGTTAAAAAGACCAAGCTACAGTTTTGTTTTCCTGCTTTCTTAGGACATATAATCAGAACATGAAGGAACAGCTCCAGTTTTTGTCAATAAGTGCCCAGAAACCATCAGCTTCACTTTTAAGCAGATTACTGTTGTTTTTGCCTGAGATGTCAATAGTTCTAAAACCTAGAAACTCTGATTTGTAACAAAATGTTTATTATCAACTGGAACTTGCTTAGGTCAAGCTGAAATGTGAAAATTAGGGGTTCTTTCTGGGAAAGAATTGTATTATTTCTGTTTGGTTTTGAGTGTCCTTCAGAAAACTTATGAAGAGATATTCAGATATCACTGTATAATAAATAAAATAAAAATAAAAGTTATCTGTAAGTACCAAAGCAAATAAAGTATGTTTCCTTAAGCTTTTGTGTCTGTGTGGTTGACTTAACTGCTGAACTTCCTGACATGCAATGATGCAGACTGAGCTTACATTATATCAAAAAAATACAAATGCCAAAGTTTTTAAAAAAAGTTTAATCTGTCTTTGCCAAAAAACCTGAGTAGAATTCCTATTGTCTGATAAAGTGGGAAAACCAAATAAAAGGTTTTCAAGAATTAAGGCATTTATTTATCTGTTCTTCATATAAATCCTCTGGTGTCTAATAAGAAATGTGCTCAAACTTCATGTTGTGGGGTTTTGTCTGTTTATTTGTTTGTTTAAAGACAGTGTTAATAGGCTCTTCTATAAATTTGCCATTTTTGCATGATTTATACTTAATAAATTTAATAAATCACTACCTCGCTATCAGATTTAGCTGGCAGTGGTCAGTGATTTCAAAAGGTGGCTGCTGGTAATATACCCCTATTTCCTAAGGGAAGCACTCTAAAATGTTCAACTGTTTTTGGTGCTAATTCTATTTTCAAACAAAGATGCATGATACTTTGCTAAGATAAACTAATTCAACTGATGGCAAGAGTGAACAGATAGAGAGAGAATCTCAGATAATGCAGGAGAGAGGAAAGTTCTCAGCCTTGTCCCAGCTCTGGAGCAGGAAGAATGCTTTCTTTCCAACAAAGCAAAAGGAGAAATACAAGAACACACAACTTCAATCATCTTCATTCCTGAAAGCAGAAGAAAGGGCAGTAACATGAATGAAGTTTCCTTCTTTCCCTTTGTTGAAGCTGTTCTTCCCTCCACACACAATTGGCTGGGTTGTATTTACATAGCACAGAGAGGTTACACTTTTGCACTCTTCACTAAGCTAAGAACAGAGGTAAACATCTCTTTTAGCTTCAGTATTTATTTAGTTTTTAAAGCTTTGTTCCCAGGTCAAGTGGTGTCTGAATCAACCTTTGGGTTAGCAGCACACTCCTTATCACTGACTCTCTACTAATGACCATGGGAAAAACGTGGAATACTTGTCTGAATGGATAATCTGGATGGATTGTTCCCAGTGAATTTGTGCTGAATCAGACCCTTACTCTACAAAATGCTCAGATCATCTCCTCCATCTCTTGTAAATTACTTCTCTGCAACAGTGCTGAGGAAGTGAATAATCCTTTTGCCTACAAGTTATAAGACTAAGATGGTGGATAAACCCTGGTTTTAGTTAGGTAATTCTAACAGAACTATTATCTAACTATTGTCATAAATATTTTTATAATGTCCTTGGTTTTAGCATAACTACTTATAAATACATTCAAAATATTATTCTAATTGTACTCAAGAGATGTAGTCAGGATTAGATGGTAGAAATCTGTCAAAACTCTGGGTCTTCTCCCCTAGTTTTTTCTATTAATGTTCTTCCGACATGGATAAATAGGAAACTTCTCCCTTTCTAGTCCTGCAAGTGACCACTATAATTTTTCTTCTCATTTTGCTTTTTGTTAAACCACAGGAAAATATAAAAGACAAAGAACACAAAAAGTAAAAATTAAAACAGAAATTAAAAAGAAATTAAAATCTAAAACACAAAATTGAACCATGGAAGTGATTTTTTTTTTTCTTTTTTAAAGAAGGAATTAAAAATAAGTAACAGTTTTAGTCCCAGTAACAAAAGTCATAGTTGGACTTTAACTATTCCAGTGACTGCATTTTAAAAATCAAAATAAAATGTCCTGAGATCTGGGGGCCAACACCATTTTTCTTCTGAAGAATTAGAGCATCAGAAGCTGATTGAAGTAGAGATCCTCTGTATGTTACTGGTGAAATCAGTTCACCCAAAAGAAATATAAGTCTTTCAAAATCCTTTGGGGAAGCATAGGCATTTTAAATGCCATCAGTTAAAATGCAGGTACTGGAAAATAAGATACAGACAATTTTTAAACTATAGTATGTCTTTTATATTTTACAGATGGCAATTCATCTTTAAGCTTGTGCAAAAATACACTACCTCCAGTTGTTTTTTGAGGGAAGAGAGACTGAATAACATGAAAGGGAAAGTGATAGTTTGAAATCAGGTATTGCATAAACTATTAAATAATTTTAAACAAGACTGGTAAAGACAGTGAAAGAACACATTAAGAAGATGCAGAATGGGATGGCTGAGTGACATTCTTCTTGAAAGAAGCAAATTTAAAATATTTCCAGGGAGGGCAACCCAAACTCAAGGCATCCTTTTCATTGCAAAAGAAGCTTATTCAGTTTGTGAAGATAAGATAGATCAGCGGTGTATGTCCTAATAGAGCAGGTTTGGTAGGCAGTGGTGTTCAGCAGCATGCACATCAAGCTTACTGTATCTGCTAGAGGGGAGTCCCTCATTTGAGGAGTTAAAAAATACCAAATATTGTTATGATGAACATTTTTATTGATTCTTTTGGAAGTCACTGTGGTAGATAATGAAATTCCATGAAGAATAATGAAGAATATAGGAGCTGATTGAAAAAGAATAAGATCAGTGATAAAACAAGAAGAGAAGCTCAGTTTGGTCAGACTCCAGAATGTGACAATGAAGTTTTCAAAGGGAAAAATGTTGTAAACTGGAGAATACTCATTTGATTATAAAACTTTTCAACAGGAAAAGAACAGTAGCTAAAACCTAGCTCAAACGAATTCTTGTGCATAAGCCCCACTGACTGCAACAAACCAGAATTTCCCTGAAGAGTCACTCCACAGAGCTGTCAGGAGTGATAGAAGGAGTGATGAATAGGGGTTGTAAAATGACAGTGGTGGTTTTGTTTTCTTTTTTGATCTCTTAAGGTGTGGCCTCCCCAGTGCCCAGCACAGGGGGACAATCCCTGCCCTGCTCCTGCTGGCCACACCATTGCTGATACAGGCCAGGATGCCATTGGCCTTCCTGGCCACCTGGGCACAGCCTGGCTCATCTTCAGCTGCTGTCAGCAGCACCCCCAGCTCCTTTCCAGCCACTCTGCCCCAGCCTATGGCACTGCCTGGAGTTATTGTTGAACCCCATACTGTCAGCATTTGGCCTTGTTGCATCTCATACTGTCAGTCTCAGCCCATCTATCTCACCTCTCCAAACCCTTCCAATACTACCACCCAACATGATGTGGTTCCCAAACTTATCGAGAATACACTCAATCCCCTAATTCAAATAATCAATAAAGATATTGAACAGGATTGGGCTCAATTCTGATCCCTGAGGAACACTAGTAGTGACCAGAGTCAATTAAAAATGGATTATTTTAAAAGAAATGTGTACTCATTAGAAACAAACATATAGCAAGATAGAACAAGTAGCTAAATGTTCTACCATAAGAAACATTATATCGAGCTTTGATTATCAAGTAAATTCTCTTAACCTCCATGACACAACTATTGTAGGAACTCTAGATTGCTTCTTAATGGGTTTCACAACCTATTTTAACCTTAAATACAGAAGAGTGTTCTGATTCAAATTCCATTTGGTCTGGTGTAAAGGTCACTCTTTCTTTAAGACAAGGAAAGTTTTTGTACCCAGAGGTATAATTTTAACACCTTTTAACTCTAAAACACAGTACATCTCTGCAAAGGAAATCATAAAAAAATAAATGGCTGCATCATAGCCAATAGGTGGACATCAGATTTTAAAAACATCACACTGATTTACTGTAGGTGAGGATGTGGCCTGTAGCGTAGATCTGTTTATACAAATGAATGCAAACTCAGGAGTAAGAAGATAAATCTGTAAAATGAGTCTACCAAACAGGACAAGCCATGTGTTCCAGCAAGTTTGGACAAGTGGTCAAGGTAATCAAATGTGAAAGGCAAAAATGAGTGTTTTACATAATCTACAAAGTTACCTCATAATAGCACAAACCTTTAAACAGTTCATTGTCAATACAGCATTTGTTTCCCAAAGAGAAATAACAGTCCCTGAGCTTGGTTGAGTGCTGATGGCCCTGCTTGCCAGGCACAGGAAGCTAGTGAGCTGCAGCTTGGGCAGCCCTGATGTGTCTAGCAGGATGGGACCTGCTGGTGTGCTGTGTGCTGCAGAGCTCATGGCAGGAAGCTATGTGCTGTGTACAAAATTGGACAATCTGATGTCCTCCTCTGGGATGGTTCAGTGAACTACATGCACCTTACAATCATCAAAGCTGTATATTTTTTTATCTCCTGCCAGAGATGCTTCATAGAATCATGGAGCAGTTCAAGTTGGAAGTGACCTTTTAAAGGTTGTCTGGTCCAAAACTCTTGCAATGAACAAAGACATCTTCAACTGGATCAGGTTGTTTAGAGCCCTGTCAGACCTAAATCATCCCCACAGAAATTCCATCCTGTAAAATTCTGAGGACAACTCTTTACTTCTGGGATTCAGATGACCTTTGCTTTGACTGTGGATAGGTGAAGACCTAAGTAGTTTAAAGTCTTTGGGTTTTCCCTTCAGGATGAGGAGAAATGCACCTTCAATCTCTCCCAACCTATCAAACTGAAGGAGAAAAATATCAGAGCACAGTTTAAAGGAATATATATATATAGATAGATAAAGAGTAGGAGAAGCACATAAAAAGTGTTTGGAGAAAAGAAAACTAGACAGATTCAACCAACCAAAGAACTCTAATGTCTCTCTACGTTACAGATGACAAATCTGAACTAGCAGATACCTGCTTTTGAGAACACTGCTACAGTTTACTAAATAGTATGCATACAAGGATATAACAATTCTTTTACCAGTGCACAGAGAGCTTCACAACTACTCTTGACGTCTACATCCATGTGCCAGTAAAGAGGTTTTTAGATTTAATAGAAAGCCACAAGAATGACTGGCAGAATATGACAGTCATTAGAAAAAAAAAAAAAAAATGGAAAGAAAAATACTCAGATTAGATTCTTTATATTCCAAAGAGAACTCCGTCCATAGCTGGAAATGAGAATCCCTTTCTCAAGTGCTGCATGTAGCTTGCTCAGTAAATATGTAAGGAGGCAGCCCAAAGGAAGCTCAGCTTGCTGCTGCAGATTAATGAAATGCTTTGAACTACAGGCAATATGCACACCCAAATTATATACTGTAATACAATATTGGAGCTGCTCCACACAGTAGAAGCCAATTATTCTTGGCAAGCATCCTCATCATGCCTTCCAGCTCCCCATCCTTAACATGCGGAGCATCGTCACATGAGAAGCACCCAGCCAAAAATTCCATAATTCCTTACAGATGAAGATCAAGTGAAAGAAATACTCAGTGTTTTAGAGTAAGATTTCACATAAGACTGGCATTCATCTGCTCACAGGTGTTATCAGTATAGCTTTTTGCAAGCAAGAATAACAGCTGAAAATTCAGTTTAGATAAACTTATGGTGCCTATCAGTTTAACAACTCTTTGTTTTACTACCGAGAAATAAACTGAGGCAATGGGAAAGATGAATTACATTACATGAAAAAATCAGATCTAGTTCTTTTTATAGACTTGTATATTTTTACACAAGTTTGGTCACTAGCTGGTTTAAGATGGAGTAATTATATATATATACCGTAGTAATGCAAAAGAAGTTAAAAAACTGAACTTCAAGACTCTACTAATACTTACAAAAGAACATTGTTTTAGAACACAATCTGCAACCTCAAGTATCTGTATTCCAACAGAGAGACACAGAGGGGGAAAATAAGTTATGAAATCTATATCATATATCTTCCTTATGCACAACTGTGACAAGAAATCAGATCTCTGAAATTCAGCTCAGGATTCCACCTAGGAATCACTCTTATCTAGAAGTAATGTGATTAAGAATGGTTCTCAGGTACCCTGTTATCTCCAAAACCTCCTATTTTTCCTTCATAAAACAAGAATCATTTTGGGGCACAATTTGACTTACATCACCAGTTACACGAGAATAATTCTGGGGCCAAATATGACTTGCAACTAAAGTTAATATAGTAGGGATGGCAAGCTCTCAGAGAAAATAAAAGGCATATCTAACTCAAGTGTTCCATTACACTGCACCACTAAGGGCTGTGATACTTGAATGATAGTCCTCAGTGTACCCAAAAGAGCAAAATGTTATGCTTGGGAGGAGAGCAAGTGTTCCGTTCACAGCTGCTGCAATAAATAAAAATATAGGCATTTTCGGGTTGAGTCTGCTAGGGAAGCAAATTAAAACACATAAGATCTGCTTGCTTATCATAAGAAAAACTTTACTATTAGCAAAACAGTTAAGTAGAAGAAGAAATTCATGACGGAAGAGAATGTGAGAAGAAACGCAATCTCCCTAACATTCGGGCAGAACATGATATGCTGTGTGCTTTTAAAGGTCACAATTTGCTGTTACAAATACAATCAGTGGCCCACAATACAGTCATCAGCCATGAGTCCTGCATCAGGTCGGAAAAAAAAAAAAAAAAGCAAAGTTTGGGCAAAGCAAAAAACCACATTGTTGCCACGTTGTTTAACATGATAAGGAGGGCTGTGTAATTAGCTCTGTTTGAAAATGAAACTTACTGGTAAGAAGGAAAGGACATGATTATAATGCTTTTAATCATCATCAACACAACAGAAGTCCTGACATGCTTGGGCTATGCAGCCAAAATGTGATAGAGGAGGAATATGCTGAAGGAAGTGTGTTCCTAAAGGAACTTTTCTCTCTGTTGTTCTGTGGAGAAATTTGACTGCAAGAAAACAGACAGTTCTGTCATATTTCTTTTAAATTCTAAATTATCATTCCACCAGAAATAGATTAAATTTATTGCAGCAAAACTCCTAATGTTTGCTACACTTTGTTTTATATTTAAATATAAAAGGATACTTTTTCATACATCACTTACGTAGGAAATTTTGGATGGGGGTAAGAGCACACTACTCAACAGTGAAGGACAAGGCCAAAACAAAAGTGTTTCTTGGAACCAGGGATTATATTTACCTAATCCATCACAAATGAATCTCCTGCCTACTGAAACTGGTCTGAATTATGTAACTGGATATAAAAAACTGTTATCATCTCTCAACAAATTCCCAAATGATTCAGTCCTAATACATAGCAAAAAGCATATTCCATGCAATTAGTTGCTCGTATTTGAAATTATTTTGGAAATTTATAGACAAATTTTACCCAACAAGGAAAATATTGTCATGGTGAGCTCAGTACCACTGCATCTGACATAATTTTTCTCACAGATGAGTGCAGCAATAGGGTATGTCCTTAGATCCTCACACTTGGTGATGTCCTGAAAAAGACTAAGGTTAATTCTCCCTTCATTCATATTTTCTCTCCTACTTTAAGATAAATGAAAGCAGATTTGGCTTATTCATGACTTAAAATAATTTGGATTACTTCTGTTTACTATTTTCAGATGCAAATAATTCAGCTAGTATCTTTAACAGCTCTAAGTTGCTCCCAAAATTCAGGTTTATCATTTTCTTACTTTGTTTTTTTTTCTGTGTTTTACATAGATGTTGGTTTATACTCCCTACATATAAACTACAAAAGAGTTCACTGCACCACTCTACTTGACAAATACCTGTTGAGAAGCACTTCACAATCTGCCCAGATCAGCATTTTTAATCACTATAAAGAGACTGGTGTAAGGACACTCTGTTAAAGTCTCTAATATGCATAAACATTCAGAACCACTCATCCAAATTCATGACATCTGCAGCAACCAAGTACATGAAGGTAGTCAGTGATGAGATGTTAAAAACAAAAAAAACCTGGGCTCCACACTATCATTTAAAGATTTGAGATCAGAGAGTTGTTTATCACTCTGCATCTGCACACATAAATTCAGTCTGCCCTGCCATGTCTTTCTAACTCAGAATCACAGAATAAGCTGAGCTGAAAAGGACCCAAAGGACCATCAAGTCCCACTACTGGCCCTGCACAGCACCATCCCCAAAAATCCCACCATGTGCCCAAGAACATTATCTATATAAACCTCCTTCACTTAAACATTAATTACAAATCTCCATGAACATTCATGAATGGTGTGCAGCCAAGTTAACATTAATATCCCATTTGCCTCAGTTTTGAATATTCTTTAAAAAAGATTTTAACTTCCTTTTTTTTTTTTTNNAAAATTTTTATTTTTTTTTTTTTTTTTTTTTTTTTTTTTTTTTTGGTGGAAGACTGAAATACAAATTCTCACCAAAGAAGTATAAACTATCCTTCAAGTTCCTGCATTCCAGCCAGGTAATACTCAAACAAAGCTTTTCACAGAAGGCTATTTTTTTTTTTTATTT
>VWYO01001905.1:0-11951 GCA_013400275.1 Rhadina sibilatrix | reverse complement strand
ACAAGACCACTTCATCTGGACTGGTACCACCACCTTAACTAACAAGGTATCAGGTTGTATTCTGACTTTGTCAGTGGTCTTCTCTACTGTTGCATTTATTTTATTTTATTTTACTTTTTTCCCTCCTATTAAATTGTATTTCTGACTTGAAGTCTCTCACTGGTTTTGTTTTCAAACTAGTACATGTATAATGCTGTGTCAATGTAGATTCCTGAAAATCATGTTGTGTTAGACAATGGGATGCATTAGTGTTGTAAGTTACATTAATGTTGCATTAATGCTTTAAGGTTGAAAGACTGGAGTCACCTTAGTTCCAATAGTTGAAGACTTCAGCACATCAGGTTGATGTCTGTCTGCAAACCTCTAAACAGTTTGGAAAGAATGTTTTAGAGAAGTTACGTATCTTGCTAAGGAGACTTAAGTCAGCAATAGACCGTGCTTGAGGATATAAATTTAGATCAATGAGCATCAAAACCCCCCACATAATTTTAAAAAGAAATGTACTTGGATGTGTGAAAGCACTCTATGAATTTCTCCTGGACAACCTTTAATCACATAACAATTCACTGGTACATGTAAACAATAGAATTCGTTCAGAAAAAAAAACAGAGATGACACAGTTGAAGTAACTACAGCCTTAAGAGAGTAATTTAATAGAAATGTGTAAACTGTTCAAATTAAAAATCCGCACTTAAAATTTTTGGACTTCAAATTTGCAATTTAAATCCCAAATTCAAAATTTTCATTTCTGAATATTAAGATATGTAAAAGAATATCCAATAGCTGGAAAAGCAGGGAAAAAATATGTTTGTTATCTCTTTTTATTCAGTGAAATATTGTTTGACTTGAAATTAAAATTGAAGTCTCTGGAATACATGACCTCAGTAAGATGCTGCAGGATAGATTTGAACTGTTGTGCAGGTAAAGTACAAGGGAGACAACCAAAACAGTCATGATCGCAAATGAACTTCAGGCAGGGATAACTTGACACAAGGGAAACCAAACCAGACTTTGCCCACAAGAAACTGTTGAAGTGTTTGTGCCATAAAGAAATTGAACTGTAGGAATGATTCAGATTTCCATATGGCAGAGGGAGAGAAGTGTTTAATATAAGGGAAATAAGGGGGAGATGAAAAAAAATTAAGAAAATTTATTAAAGGAAAAAAACTTGCACAAAAATACAAGGTAGATGGGGACTCACAGTCACATTATTATGTGAAATGGCAGTACCTGATTGAATAACACACTACCTAATTCAAAAACATATTTTGGGTTTTCTGTCTGTTTGAAGTAACTTTAAAATTATCTGTTAAATATTGTTGAAAGAGGTAATGTACTGTGGCAAGTAGCTTTAATACCAGTGGAAATTTTAGGTCTTGTGAATGTAATAAAATTTCAGATAGCAAACATATCTATATCTATACATGGCATATATTTGGCAGGAATATACAAAAGAATCAGGAACTCTGGCTACTTTGCAAACCAGATGAAGAATGTTGGTGAAGCTGCTTCATTTCTATGAGGAAATGCAACCAATGGGTTAGACAGAAAGGCTCTAGAAAAATTTCTCCTCTCTACTGAGGTATTCTTCCTTGAAAAATACAAAGTTATGCATGAACATATGTTCCATGAGCATCTCTCATTGACCATGGATAGAAGTCAAAATGCAAATTTCAATAAGTTGGTAATGGGCATAAAGAGGTCAGTGGTCTTCCTCTCTGTCTGGATAACTAGCTGGAGCACTGGACAGCAGGTCTCTGTTTTGCGCTGGCCACCACTTCACCTTTTTTGTTGGAGTGAGGACTTTGGTGGGGTGTTGTCAGCAATCACTCACCCTCACTGATTTCAAAGATCTCCCTGAGCCACCATGGACAGCAGAATCATGGGTGTATGTTTTGCTGAGCCCTCAGTACCTGCAATGGGATGAGAAAAGACCACAGCATGTTTTTCCAAAAGCTTAGGGTTTTGGAAAGGCTGAAATTTGTATACTTCAAGCCTCCAAATCTTTACTTCCTAATGACATCAAAACAGGACTCAAAACTGCTGAAATTGATCCTATCATTTTTGTCACTGAATATGACAAATTGGTCTGGTCTACTACTGATAGTCTAGATTTATCAGAGGAAGAACACACGTGCCTCACTCTTTAAGAGAAATGAAAATGCTTTACAAATTATCTGTTATTAAATACCTATTATTAGTAGATATTTTGAATAGAGTCCTGACAAGGTAAAGGCCTTGTCAAACCTCTAAAGGGGGGAAATGATGCCTTAAGTTTTAGCTTTCATATTTTTTTAGATTTTGTGCTGCCTAGGTGTGTAGCTCTGAGCTTCTTATTAAGTGTTAGGCAGCTCTCTTCACAGAATAGGTAGAAAAAACAGTTCTTTTCCAGCTTGAGACCAAGAACAGCCATTAGAAGGTTTCAGGCCCTAAAGCGTAAACAACAGAGAGCACAGAAGAGAAAAAACCAGAAGGATGGGACTTCATAACATAAAGCTATAATTGGACAATTAACCCCAATAGGTAAATGGACCAAAACTTGTAAAAGTGTAAGACCTCGTGACCAGTCATCCATTTTGTGACCATTTTGGGTCCATCTTGGGTGTAGCCCTGGCCAGGCTCTTGTACTGCCCAAGGTGTGTACCCCTTAAGGCCTTTTAATAAATATCTACTTTATTCTCTATCTCTGTCCAGTCTCTGTTCCAGGTCAGCCTTCTCAAGGCATCAGTTCAATGTTGAATTTTCTTTCCTACTAGTGTCTGATACAAGTATAAAAGTCAAGGCTTTGTTTCTTTGCAATTTTCATTGTCAAGCAAGTAATTTTGATCTATCTTTTCTGAGTACCTACTTTGTCTGATGTGTATGGTAAATTTTTTAATAAATATTTAATACTTATTTTTCAGAAAGAGAGCAAAATAATCCAAAATAATTTATGGTGCATATACAAAAATGTTATGAAAAATTATTTCAGTATACAATAAAGAATACAATAATTCTTATATTTCTTCAAATTTTTGAAATTAATACCTGCATTTACACATAAAATCATTGTAGTACAAATGACAGAGGAGCATAATAAAATACCAAGAACTTCTCACATGTAAACAGCTTGTCTAGTGAACAAGTTCAGGATAGGCAAGCCAATTTAATTCTGCCCTTTGACTTTCAGCAATAATTGTTGAGAAGTTACATATAATTCAGCTTTCAGAATATTATTCAGTGTTTCTTCTGACTTCTTGTTTCAGAAATATAGCACAGTAATTATTGGTGCGAATTGCAAAAAGCAATTATAAATGAATTCTTGTACTGCAAAGCATGAGAAAAAAAAAATCACAGTTATGTGGCTGTTCACTGTATGTCACTGCTTTGATATTCTAGCTTAGTATTGTTGCATAGCATAATTTATATAGGAATAAATTTCATGAGAATAAAAATTTAACACCACCAAAATCATCAGCACCTATGGATGGGGGGAGTTTATGCCCACTGAAAAAAAAATATGATAATATGAATTTGAAGATAGCTGGGGTTACAGTCTAAGGAAAAAATAGAAAAAAGTAGAAAATCTCCTACCTTGGACATATTCAGAAACTGCTGGGACATGGTCCTGGGCAACTGGCTCTAGGTGGAAAGGAACCTTATTGGAGTCTCTTGCATTTTTTTCTGTTATATGCATATGAAAAACAGGACAGAAATTATGGAAAATTTGTGAGGTTTTGTCTTCTGTGTGTCATCCAGTTGTGCTGTTCATACTTTGAAAGCCTTTGTCCTCAGTGTCTCTCCACCTGCCTTGATCCTGGAGTGGATGTGATCAGCTGGGTGAAGGAAATTCAACACTGACCACTTTTTTTGTACTGCAGCTTTAAGGAAACCAATTTCAGTATGCTTATGGAAGGATGCTAAAGGTACTCCAAATTAACATTTGCTAATTTTCTTTTTATTGCTCTGTATTCCTTTCTTACTTTGTCTGTTTCTCTTTAAGGTTTGATCCATAGAATTCTTACATTCCTGTCAGAATCAGTTTATTGCATTTCAGATGTGCATTTCAGATGTGCATTCAGCTCAAAACTACAGTGCATATGCTTTTATGGTAAAGACAGAAAGAAATGTTTAAAGCTCCTATTGCAATCAGGTAAGTTAAGACAGTTGTGTAGTGAAAACTTCAAATCATCTTTCAGTCTTACCAAATGTGAGGATATGATTATTTCTTGCTATACTCAGTGCCCGTATCTTTAATTCCTTTAAAAACAAATTGAAAATATAACATTTAAACACCTAAATAGATACAAAACAAGAATCTTTTGGCCTTTTAGAATTTTAATGATGCAATAAAGACTTAAGTGTTTAAATAACTTCAACAGAAAAATCTGTCAAGCCTTTGGGGTTTGCTTTATGTAAGAATTTATCATTTGGTTCCTGCAGTGAACATGCAGGCTGAACACAACTTCCCGTGAGTGGTGGTGTTTTCCTTTGAGAACTTGCTTTGAGTGAGGGGGTTACTCTAGTTCTTTTTCCACATCAGGCAAGTGCACTTCTGTGACAGACTCTTCTCATGCTTTTACTTCAGCTTTAGGACTTCTTTTAGGCCTTCTCACCAAGAACAAAAGAAAAGTCAAGCATCTCAGGTTCTTAAGGTGACTCTTCTCTTGTCTGGGATGACTGCTCCTTGCAGCTGTGCTTAAGTCAAAGGCAGAACCAAACCAGATTATCCCTGTGTAGCCAAAATGATTCCTGAAAATAAAACTGAATTACAGGTCAGGTTCCTGCTGAATGTCTGAGTGTTCACACCTGCAGACCTTTGCCTTTCACTAGCAGCAATGAGAGAAAAAAGCAGACCTTGTTAGGTGATTAGGTAATTCAAGATTGATGTCAGGTTAAAGATTAGGTTAGGTGTGATTGTGATGATATGATGCTCATCACTGTATTGGGGATTTCATCCTGCATGTGATAGCCTCTGAAAATTAATATTTTATTAGAGCAAAAATGTGTTTGATGGGAATTTTTCTCCTGCTAATGACAGAAAAGAGCAGACCACATCAAAAAGCAGACTATAACAATTTCTTGATATCTTACATTTGAGTAAACAGAGTGTCATGAATTATGCACTTTCATAGTAAATGAATGCAATTACACCATATTTCTGATTTTCTGCAGAAAATAATTCAAGTACTTGTTGCTCCAATACTAAATACTACATCAGTCATATAAAGATTTGCTATTTGAAGTACATTTCTATTTTTTTTCCTGTTATTCATACTCATATCTTTGGCATCTAGACTTACAGAAAAGGGTTTCTGCATTATAAACTGTATAAAAATGAATAATTTTCTCTCACTTTTTATTTGAGTCTTCTGTAATTATGGAAATTAGTGAACACGGCTTCTCAATCATAATTTTCTTTCTCTTTAATGTTCAAAATATAACTCAAATAATATGTGTAAATTAGTTTTTCATCAATTTCCACTTACATTGAGAGTTATGTATATGTTTTTTAGACGAGTACTTGCTTTTATCTTCAACAAAAGCCCATAAGATTCCACAGCAATGGAGAACAATTCAATGTGGAATAAATCATATAAGAGACTAGCTGTCTGAGACATGATCTTCCTGTCTTAAAAAGGATGCTTAGCTTTTTAAATGCCTATTAACATGACCTGATCTGTTCAAACATCTTCAACCACAGAGGTTTCTGGGAAAACAAATCTTGTGAAGATCCTTGCTTTTGGTGTGGCAGCATGTCCTTTGAAAATATTGGCAATGTTGTGGGGATTCTCTCTCAGAGCACATACAGGGCAGTAATAGCTCTTTCCCCACGCCTTGTCAGTTTTAGTCTTTGGGATACTAATGGACGTATCAAATGGCATATTGACAGTTTCAGTTTGGTATTTATTATGTGTACCTCTCTCAACAAATCCAGCTGTGGACCCTGTGGGAAAGATTACCTCAGTGGTATCATTATAGATACCTGTAAATCCACTAGGTTCCTCTCTTCTTAGCTTCAAGGCAGAACCTGTGATTTATACATAACTAATCTTTTCCATGGTTCACCCTGTCACTCTTTACAATTCATTAGAGTAAATTTCATGCTTTACATCTTTTTCAGTGTAACTGGATTTTTTATTCTTATGTAGACCACAAACTGATATCAAAACTATGCATGAGATAAACAGAAAAATAAATATTTTTCCCTAAGAGCCTTTCTATCAAAACACAATGGCATATCAATTTTATCACATTGAAACTGAAAGTTCTGCATTTATAGGATTTATAGGATTTTAAGGCAAGTGATGCTTGAAGAGTATAATTGCACATTGCTCTGTAAATGTCTGAATAAATTACTGAAAGTATCCTATGTCCCATTAAGTCTTTTTATTATTCTGAAATATAAAAAATTTCTGGAAACTTTGTAGGAGTGATTGTGTACTGGGAGAAAATACAGTAGTTGCTGAAAGTGTCAAGCATTGTGTCCACCTACTCTGTGTTCTTTATTTTTAATTGGACAGAAATCACATTAAAAAGTACAATATAAAATTGTAAGTAATATATGATGTCTTATGTTAAAATGATGGTGTGGAGATATGCTGATTAGAGAGACATAAATTATTTATTTCACATTGTTTTTTGAACCTTTGAAATACAACCTCAAAGCCTAGACATGGAATAGGTAAGTTGTAAGATTAGCAAAGCATTTTGTGCTTGTTAGGCTTCTTTAGATAAAAAGTAGTTTTTAAACAGAACTCTTGTAATTCCTTTCCAGTCATGCCTGATGTACTAATTTCTGGGAACCTAGAATATAAACTTTCTCTTCCAACTTATAAACAGAGTCAATAATTTTATATTTGAGAATGACTTTATTTTTCTTTGATTAAACTTTCTTAAAAGCCAAGAAAACTCCAGGAGACTTAAATTACATCATGTTTAATGGATCAGGCAAGCCATGGTAATACTCAGGATGTTTGCATTGTAGACTATCTTTCACAACATAAACTTGTTTTTGTCTGTTGCTGCTTCTATTTACTATACTTCTATTCTCATACTATAGTAACACAGAAGGAAAAGATGTTTGTTTTCTAATAACACCTGAAATCTTGAAGTAATGTTAAATTATGCAAATATACAATTAGAAAATAACTCTTGTAAGACAGTCTTTCAAGAGATTAATTGAACGAAGATTCAAAATAGCTCAAAATACAGCTTGACTTTTTCTGTGAGATTGTCCAGGAAAGTTACATGCTAATTAGGTTTTCATATAGGCAAGAGATAAAAGGCACTGTCTGTTCTCAAGTTCTCTATGTTTTAATGTTATTTTGGGTAAACAAGAACTATCTTATCCAAGATATGGAAAATATTCAGCAATTTTGTTTAAGGCTGTATAAAAATTAAAATATATTACAATATATTATATGTGGACTTCGTTGTTGCTTTATGGACAAAAAATATTAGCCTTTATTTTTGAAAGTATATAATTAAAATTAATTTCTTTGGAAGTTTCTTCCTTCTCTGCAGCAAGAAAATTTCAACCTAGCTGTCTGGCAGGTATGAAGCCTTTTTTCACAGATTGAAATTCAAATTTTCTTGTTTCTGTATCAGTAAAGGTTCAAATATTAGTCCAGCAAATAAATGTTGCACTTGGCTAAATCTTCATTATCTCAAAAGAATCTTGAGTGAATTTCCAAACCAAAAAAAGCAACCAGCAATCAAACCAAACAACCCCCTACCCCAAAACATAAGAAATCCTCCCTATATAAGCAAGAGAAATAAAAATTATATGGGTAAACAACTTTAAAAGAAATTTTATCTCTTCCTTGGGCTAAAAAACGTGCCAACCAGTCTGTTTCTATATTGTGCCTTTTTCATGGAGATATTACAAAAGATTTAAATCAATGTTACAACTAGAAAGACTCAGAAGGTGATGTATATCATCTAATTTTACATGCAGTGTTGAAAAGAAAATTAATAATGTTGGAGCACATCTACTGTAATCAAAGACTGAAAGATAAATATAGTAACTTGAGAATAGAATTTTTGTTGTCATACTTTAGAAATGAAAGACTGTGGTTAAAACTAAACTATTGAAAATAGCAGTAATAAACATTGTGAACTTTCACACCTTGGATTTTCTGTGGAATATTAGTGTATGCTAACTTTTCTATTTCAATTTAAATACAACTAATTATGCATGAAGATAAAATACTGCAGTTGTCGAAATGAAACAGAGGAGTTTCTTTTACTAAAATTGCTGTTGTTTCAGGACATGTCTTTCTTCTCTTTTAGATTGTGAAAATTCTTTCATCATTGGTTTAAATATTTAGCAAGTGGCCCCTAACTGTAGCAGAAAAAGTTTAGTAGGCCTTTTACACTGTGCATATTTCCTCACAGTAGAGTTCTTAGTGTGGGTCATTGTTGTAAATTGCTTTCTCTGTTCACTTTCTGATATTTTCATCAATATGTTGACTTCTTCACCGGCTGTTCTTCTCCTAGCTTGCTGCTTGGTGACCAAAGGGCAAACAGCACTTTGACTTTGGTAGCTGCTAAACAGAGCAGCTGAGTCTCCAAATGACTGTTAAGGCTCTAAATATTGGAATTTAACAGTCTAGGGTAAGCCCACCCTCGAATTATCCATTTCTCAGCAGCAGCAATAAAACTAAATCTGTATTTATCAGCCAATTGCCATGTTGTGTGATAGCCTGGTAGAAAGCTGGTGCTATCAGTGCAAAAACACAGCAGAGGAGACTGGATTTGTGGCTGTGTTCTTTAGGATGATAGTTGAGACACTATACCAGGTATCTCTAGGGAACTTAATCTGTTACTGTCAATTCTCTATCTGTTTCTTCCAAATGTACATTTCTGTGATAAGTAACAAAGAAAAGTTTTACAATGTGAGGAACTTATTTGTATATCAATACAGATTAAAAAAAATCTCTGGGAAAAGATTTATGAAGGTTTTTAGGATGTGTTTCATAACACAGTGTTTTTAAATAATTAAAACTTTTTACACCAATTACATAAGCCTGACTATATAAGTTTTTTCAATTTGTTTATTTTTATGAAGGTACCATTGAAATACCAGAAAAGTATTCTTGAATAACCAGAACAAGAATAAAATTTCAGCAATTCAAATAATCTTTCCAATCTCCTTAAATAGCAATGAGGTTAATTTTTGCATACATCACTGTGTCTTTCATGTAATCCAAATACCCTAACAATGAATTTTGTTCTATTTTCATGGGAATTAGCCAATGGAGAGATAAAATATGTATTAATGAAGTCTTCCTTTATAAAAAATATTTAGTTTGAACACTTCACTGATTGGGAACCTCTTTACAGATCATAGGGTATCTATGTTTAAAATTTTTATTATTCAGATCTTCACACAGCATGACTTTCAGTTGGAAAGATCAAAAGAGATGCTGTGTTCTGTGATTCTGAAGAGATTCTTTAGGTCCTGTGTTTGTGTCAAAATACCTGTACAATGACAGAATAAGGGTCAGGGAAAAGAAGTGTAACCTTAACTAGCTAAGGTGCAGTGTTAAATTATTATACTACTTTATACTATGATTGTTTTCCTGTTTCTTAATGTCAGAAACCAGAACTGACACCTCACATGAAGCATTCAGTCACAGTAAATATAGTGTTTAATAGTTGATTGTAGTAGTTAATAAATATACACATTAATTTTAGTTTTGTATTATTGTTTGGAAGCTCTACTACATTTTAAAAATTCCAGGACAACCATCTTTACATGAATCAGTAATTCTTTCTCCACTGGGAAAAATAAATACACTGTGCCTGTTTTTATCAGTCTAATTGCGATCAACATCTTTATTCATGTGGGTTTTGCTGGTGGTAATATATTTAAATTTGTGAATATAAACCCTTCCTTCTCCGTGCTTGTGAAATGCCAATTGATTCTGGAGAGAGAAACACATGGGTATACATATCAGTATAATTGACCTATAATGTAGATATGTATCTCCTAAGTAGTGTGGTTGTTATTTGTGCCAGTGTTTGATGAGTGAATATTCTCTCAGTGCAGCATTGAGGAATGAGCAGTTGATTTAACTAGATATGTTTACATTTTTAAAAGATGTATGTGGAAGTTAAAGCAATATAATTAATTCCCAAATTGTTTTTCAAGCTCTGAATCTTCACTACCTGCTATAGTAAGGCCACTTTATGAACACCAGAAACTGTAAAGGCTAAAGAAAACTCTAGGTGAGCTATTAAGATCTATCTTTTTAAGCCAATGGTTACTCTTCCACATTACCTTGGTATCAACAGGTACTGGTTGTAACTCAGCTTATCCCTTCAGAAATGTCCCCTTAAATTATCCTTGCCAAAGTATGCTCCATCTAAAATTTTGTATTCACATAGAGAGTATAGAAAACCATTTTGCAGCACTCATATATGAAACGATGGAAGACTTTCAATGTTCTTGTAGTCCTAATAAGTTATAAATTGGTTTATTAATTATGAACTGCTAATTTATATAAAACTCCAAGTATTCCTCAGCTTTCACTTGAAATCTAATTGTTTGTGTTGAAGATATGCGTGGAGGGAATCGCTGCTGATAGCTGTAAAATCTGCAAGTTTTTGGTTGCCACTTTTTGTGTCAATTTTGTCGATTATGTAGTAAAAACCTACTGGATATTTCAAAATAAATCACATTTTATACCTTTAGTACAGTGCTGTGTCACAGAACTGCTTTTTGATTTTTTTTAATTAGAATTGTACAATCATTCAGGTTGAAAAATAACCCTAAGATCAAATCCAACCATTAAGCCAGCACTACCAAGGCTGTATCCCCAAGTGCCATAGCTACACAACTTTTAAATGCCTCCAGGGATGGTGACTCCAACACAGCCCTAAGAAATCTGTTTCAGGGCTTGACAATCCTTTCAGTGATGACATTTTTTCCTAACATTGAATCTAAATCTCCCCTGGCACAACTTGATACCATTTGCTCTTTTTCCATCACTTGCTGGACAGAAGAAGAGACCAAATCTCACCTGGCTACATTCTCTGTTCAGGGAGTTGTGGAGAGCATTAAGGTCCTCCCTGAGTGTCCTTTTCTCCAGACTGAAGACTCCTAGCTCCCTCAGTGTAGCAGGCAGTCTTTCTTCCCCTAACTTATTTTTCTAGAAATACCTGTAATCCAGACCAAAAAAATCCGGTCAATGCCTTGCTAAGTGCCTTGTTCTGTTTGGATCTTTTAAAGTTTGACAAGTGACAGTTTGCAAAGTGCCTTATTATATCTGGGTATTCTAAAGTTTGCAAGTAAAATTTGTTATTGAACCTACGGGGAATTTTGTTGTTTCTCCCATGCACCACCCACAATAAATCCTCTAAAAATCTGCTGAGTGGGCTAGGGCATTACACTCAGAGGCTCCTCATCAGATTTGTACCTCAGACCCTTCCCCAGCTCTGTTGCCCTTCTCTGGACACACTCCAGCACATCAATGTTTGGCTTGGATTGAGTGACCAAACTCTTATTAAAATTAAGATTTTCTTTTTCCTTTGAATGCTTTGCAGAACTAACAATAATTTGTATCTTTTATGCCTCCAGGGAATGCCTCTACTTTTACCAGAGAGAGCACGTGGCAAGCAAAGTGTGATGAGTTAGAATTTTTTCTTTTTATATATGTCTGTTCACTTGTGTGATCATTTTAAATTTCAGATGGGAAAAAAAGTTCTTCTTTAAAGAAATATATAAAGGTATATTGTGTATGTGCATCTAGTTACTTGAGCTGATATGCTTTATAAAAGCTTCCATTATTTTCAACCGTCAAGGAGCTTATATATGGTGTTTTTATAGGATGGTTCTCTGTTATTTCAGAATATACTCACAGATCTGAATTAATTTTACCTGAAAAGCCATTAATTTTAAGTACTCTCAAAAATCTTCTGCTTTTATTGCTCAAAGAAATAAACAGCTCTGTACTTGAAATTCT
>VWYO01001901.1:49927-100121 GCA_013400275.1 Rhadina sibilatrix | reverse complement strand
GAAACAGCAGTGGCAAACACCAATAAATCCTTGCTTTACTCAAATATATTCTGGTGAACTTGACTGTGCTTGTAAGGAGAGGTGAACAATAAAGCAGTGAGTGGCATAGACAAAACTTTCTCCACTGGCAAAGCGACCCGACCTTCTGAGCTTTGTCACCTCAGCCTTGGAAGATTCCAGCCTTGGCACTGAGGACTGCTGTGTGCCTTGGTGAGTTTGTGAGGTAAGTTACATGAATGGACATGGAAAAGCTCTGTTTGCTGCAGATATCACTAAGTTCAACACACCCTCAGATTTCTGTGGATAGAATCTATTTCTCCTGGAACTGAAAAGGCCCATTTTAAAACACTCCCACCTCACTGAGTCCAGCAGTGCCCTGCTGAACAATAATCCTGCCCAGAGTGGTGAATACTCCTGCAGGCCCAAGCCACAGCATTTGGCCATTGCACCTCCAGCCTTCAATAGCCCCTGGGGAGCAGGTGAGAATTCCTGTTTGTGTCTGGGAAATGTTCTCTCCTGGAAAGGGAAAAGCAGCATTTCCTTGCCCACCATTGCAGCCCTGCCCCTCTGTCTGTCAGCACTGACACTGGCACTGCTATGGCTCAGGAAGAAGCAGAGGAGAGGATGGAAGATGCTGCTCCAGTGTGGTACCCACAGCTCCTGAACTGCCTCTGGTCTTTCTCAGGAGAAATTATGGGATCTAAATTCAGTGCCTGATGCAGTCCTGTCCGACTTCCCGGGATTTGAGCTCATTGAGCAAAGGGGAAATCACTGCAGTGTGAGGGTTGCCAGGCTGATACCAGCAGGAAGGAAAGAACTTAATGAAATTGAAAAAATACATATTTAACCAGCTGCTGGGTGGTAATAACTGTTTTAGGCCAACACTGAATTCTGTCTGGGGCCATTAATTACATGAGTCAAGCTGCTGATCTGAGTGGGAGTGAGGGGTTTGTAAACCACAGACAGCACAGAAAGGATCCCTCCCACCAACAGCCTGTTCAGTGCCCTTTTAAGGGGTTTGCATAGAAAATCCACTGCTGAACAAGGCTGGAGGCAGCAGGGAACCACCCAGCTTTTATTCAGGGAGTCTTCTCTATTTCCTGTGCTGTGGAGCATGAGGCAGCACTGCTTTATGTTAAAAGACAAAAAGGAGCAACCTAAGGACAGGGAGTTACAGGAACACAAGGAAACTCACTTCCAAAGGCAAACTTGCCTTGTTTTCACTCTCCAGAGTAAAAAGGCAAGCCTATGTTTGCTTCATTCCCCTCAGAAGTGCCAACCCTGGCTCTGCTGAACAGGATCCAGCTGACCTTGCTCTGAGAATGATGCAGCTGAACATCACATGGGTGACACACACCCCAGAACAAGGAGCAGTAATGAAGCTGGACTAGCAAAGCTGAGCCCTAAGTGAGGTTCGATTCCTACCATGGAATCACCAGGGTTTATGAGCTCAGAGGCTTGGAGCTCTCCATTATCTGACAAAAGAGGTCACAAAAAGCCCCAGAGCTGAAGGAGCCATGGAGGTACCTCAGCTCGAGGTTGATGCACTGCCAGGCTGTTCCTGCCTGGGGCACTTTGGTGCCAGAGAGGAATTTGGGAAGGGTTCTGTCTTGGTTTGGGACAGGTTCCAACACTTCCTGCCATTACCAACCCCACAGCAAGAGCATCCCTGCTTTTCCTAAAACACACACAATCCCTTTCCCAGAGCTCCATGGGAGCTCACCATGGATCTCTCCCTGTGCAAGGCACTCAGGAAGGCTCTACAGCTCCAGCCTGTTCTCACTGCCATGTCCCGATTTGCTCCAGGAATGTCTCCATGCCCCTCCACTGTCATCCCACTGCCAGGACAGGCTTGGGAAATTACCCCTGCATGGGATTTTCACTGCCTCTTGTATTCCAGGTTTCCTGGTACTTCCTTTTTCCCACTCCTGTGTGCTGACCAGCTCCTCAGTGTTTACAAAAAAAAAAAAAAAAAAGTCCTTTTCTCTGTTCCTTAATGAAGTTTGACACCAGTCAAACTGACCCTGTTAGCCCAGCTCAGTCTTTGAAAACACATCCCTCATTAATGCTGCAGACAAATCACAGCAAACAGAAGCAGCTTTGAACTCTGCAGTCATCGTAATCCACAGTCATAATTATGTGAAATAAAGAAATTAAGCCGGATTAAGTGATGATCTCTGGGCAGGTGCCAGAGAGTGGCGCCAACAGTTATCAAAAGGAATCAAAAATCAGAGGAAAATACTGGGCACTGTAACTTATGTTCCTTGTAGTTTTTGTGATACAGAGATTATTAATTTTTCATTTACCATTATATTGATGAATGCCTCCAAACTGCACATGGAATTTCCACCACAATTTCCACAGTGCAGCTTTAGTATCTATTTCATGCATTTCCATCCTACAATCCTCTTCAAACACAAAACTCTTTCTTCCAAACTGGAATTCAGGGAACTGCCAACCAGTCCCCATCCACCCAGAATGAGTGTGATTGTGAGGCGCCTGATGCTAATTCTGGGATAAACACTGTTCCCCATCTGCCTGGCCTCAGTTTAGAGCCTTCTGGCTGTGCTAGGGCTGCTCTGTGTCACTGTCCCGTGCAGCTGGAGCAGCTTCTCCCCTGTCAGAGCACACTGATTCCCATGGAGAACGTGTGCATCTGGATTTGTGTTCAAGCATGTCTGCAGCTCCTCGCTGGCAGCCTCAGGGACATTTCAGTAGAATGAACTCCTTTACCTACAGGGCCAGAAAAAGAGGAGTTAACAAGGGGCTGTGAAGTGTTAGGGCAGAGGTGGTGAGGTGCCTTTATGGGACCTCTGCAAAGTGCTTGACACCAGGCACAATTCCTCCTCTACCAGGGCTTTGGGGAAGGTGCAAACCTCAAGCTTTTCCCAAGCATTGCTCATTGCTCAAGTGTGTACAGAAGTCTCGAGGCACCGTCTGTGGCACGTTCAGTGCTCTGTGCTCAGCCAAGGTTCCCTGTCCCTGGCTGGAGGCATGTGGAAATCCACTGCTACCACACCTGAGGCAGAACCTGACACCTGTCAGTGATTTTGGCCATTACCCTCAGTCATATTTACCCTATTATTGGTAGCTCAGTCTTAGGAAAGACAAGCTGTGCCACCAGTTTTGGTTCCAGGATGTGCTGAGAGGGGCTTTGCAGCATGCAGAAATTAATGCTGCGTTTCCAAGAGAAAAGATCTGTGTTTCCCAATTTGATTTGTAAAAATCTGTTAATTTTAATTTATTAATCCTAATTTTAATGCAAGATAAAATTAAAAAAAAAATAAAAGGCAATATAAAATAGATTAAGATGGAAACATTAAAAAATATTAACAGCCTGTGAGTGAATCAGCAGCTTGGCCTTGCAACACAGGTGTTGAAGGTGCCAGCTTAAGGTAAAAGATATCCTTGGAGGCAGTGTTCCTAGACAGTGCCCAAGGGGTGCTGTGTGTGCAGGGGGTCTCTTACTCACATGGCCAGAGTTGTCATACTCTAGTCAGGACCAGAGTCACTATCGCTGCTCCAAGGCCGCTATGTGAAACCAGACAAGAATTATTTGACCCCAACACTGAGGCAACAAAAGCACCATGGAAAAGTGTTGTTTCCTTGAAGCAACTGTTAACAGCTATGAACACAACAGACCAGGTGTTTGTATGACAGTGCTTGAAGCTGTGTAAAAGATAATGCAACAGTTAATTTTCTCTTTTGTCAGGCTTTTCCTCATCATCAATTGCTACTAAATAAGTCCCTAACATTTTTCAAGGGCATAACTTGCAACAAGACAGCAATAACCATAACATATTGTTTTCAATAAGATGCCATTTTCCTTTTTGGCAGGCAGTGACAGGGTTTTAATGAGTAACATTTGTTTCATAAAACTCCCAGATGCTGCCTTGACAATTGCAAGGGAAGAAAACAAACCCAAAGCAAAGGCAGAAAATACAAAGAGCAAATGAAAGATTCAGTTTCCATTGCAATTAATTATTTTGTGTCCCAGGCTGATGTAGAGTTTTGCTGATCAGGCATCGCTGGTGAACCTGTGCTGCAGAGCTCCACTGAGATCCTGGCTGGCTCCCCCAGCCATTCTGAGCCATGATAGGAAATACTGGGAGTTACCGTACAAGTGGAACCAGTGAAGTAAAACCAAAAATTATTGGGGATAAGCTTTCCAGACTATAAAAACCCCAACAAATATAGAAAAAAATACAGAAGACAAATAAATGGCACCACCCTCATTCCAGAAGATGAAATGCACTGTGAAGTAGCAGCAGTTTAACCTGAGGAATGGGAAAGCCAACATGTGTAAAGAACTGGGACAATAGCCATGACCATTGCTTTTCCATGTCTATTTTTTGAGCTGTCCAACATATCTGGTGAGTGGCAAGAAGCACTTTTTTCCCCCTGCACAGACCCAGACCATGAGACTTTGAAAAGTCTGTCAGCAGTGCCTCATGGCTGGTGCCAGGGAGCTAAAGACAGGCAACTGAATGCCTTGGTCTAAATGATTGAACAAAATCCAGAGGCTGCACATATTCTGTGTTACAAAAGAAAACTGGAATTGCCACCACGTATCTTTGAAGCAATCTTGCTTATCTACAGAGGTTCTGTTCCCCAGGTTCAGGGGGAGGAAAGCCATAGGAGATGGATTTGCTTGCACAGCCCTACGTCAAGTTCAGCCAGCCATGTTCCCCCTCACCGTCCCACACTTAGTCCAAACAGACTGGAGAGGGAGCATTTCCTCACTCGCTGCTTCTCTGCTCCTGTTTCTTCTTTTATACAGAAACAAGAATTTAAAGACCTAAAGGGTCATGACTAGCATATGTCCACACCTTTGTTTTGGATGGTAAAATCTCTCACACAGTGTGAGGTGTCTGAGTGTTACACAAAGCAAGTTTGTGGATTTTCCCTCATTTAATCCCATTATCTTTACTCTGAATGACTACACAATCCAGTATTTACTCATCACAGCAGGTCCAAGAAATACTGCACCAAAATATACTATTTCCTACTATTTCGGTACTCTGCAAAAAATCACAAATTCACTTTGTTTAATAGTGTGATAACAGCACATTATAATTTTTAATTAAAAACTGTATCCTGTCTCTATGTCTGCAGGTCTTTCATATGGATGTCATCCAGAAACAAGGCAAGCTGATCTCCACAGAGAGATACATTGGACCCTGACCTTGGTGCACAGGGATTTTTTTCACTTGTCACACAAACATTTTACTGGCACAAAAAGTAACCAAAGTGGAAAGGGAGCAGTTCCCAACTGAGAGCAGCCGCCCTTCCTTGGATCAGCTTATAACTTGGGATAAAAAAAAAAAGTAAAAGCGAAAGGAGAAGTGCTCAGTGATACCCATGTTCTACCTTGTGAGTCTGAAGGCATCACGTGCTGAGGATAGGACAGGAGAGCATCAGCCAGAGTCACTGGTGTCCTCTGAGGGCTTGCTGCTGGATTAGCCTGTAAGATTCCCAATAGTTTTAATGCAGGCAGGATTTAAAGCCCTGCAGATCACCTGATCGATACAACAAATTTTACAGGACAAGAACAGATTCAGTGTACGGAAAATGGCCATTCCCACACAGTCCCTGTGCTGCGGCAGCCTGCCACGCTGCCTCCTCAGACACTGATTTCCTGAGGCTTTGCCTGATTCTGTTTTAATTCTTCACACTGGGGCTCCAACACTCACTCACCCCGGGAGATGATTCCACAGTTTAGCAGACATTACTATGGCACTTTTACCCCTGACATTCATCCAAAATTCTACTCTTCTTTAATTCCATTCTCTACAAATCTTTTTTTCTTCTGTGGGTATTAAGGAGTTCCTTTCTTATTCCAGATTCAACCTATCAGCAACTAGAAATCAGTTTTATTCATTAGCTGGAGAGATGTAACCTTGAGCAGGTTGTCTTGGGTTATGGAACCAAAAATGTGTATTCTATTTCATCTGCTGAAAGCAGTTGGGGAGATGTTCTTCTTTATCTCTTGTAACTCTGGGAGGAGGGGGGCGGGTGCCTTTTGATAATGGGCCAGCTGTTAAAACCAGATGGAGCAGTGTTTCTTATCTCTTTTCACAATGGGCCATTAAGACTCCCCAAGCTGTTCTCCCCAAGCTGTTCTCCTCCCCAAAGCAGTACATCCACAAAGCAGTACATCCACATTCCATCATCCTATTGTGAGATGCTCCACCCAGTGGGGGGAGCCAACCATTCCTACCTGGATAAAAAACTGAGACATAGGGAACACAAGGCATCCAGCTTCACCCGATTATTGGAGGAAGACTGGACCCCTTCTCACCCACTGGACCCTTTTCTACAGGATCATCTCTACTCCAACAGAACCACGTCTGCCACTTCAGGAGGACTCACTTTTGGACTGCTTCCTGACCAAACCTCTGACTCTGTCAGGGTTTTCCAAAATTGTTGTTTGTTTGTTTGCTGGTTTGGTTGGGTGGTTTTGTTTTCTACTACATTTGTATTGTTAGTATTCCTAGTAAAGAACTGTTATTCCTATTCCCAAATTTTTGCATGAAAGCCCTTAATGGCAAAATTATAATTTGGTGGGGGTGAGGGGTTTTCATTCTCCATTCCAAGGGAAACTGCAGCTTTCCCTGGCAGATACCTGTCTTTCCAAACCAAGACACAGGTACAGGTAGGTAATTATGGACTGTACTTAGGGGTCTGCTAAAACTTTCTGCCTGGTTTCCCATCCCTGCAGGGATGATAATTGGTGTTCCACATGGAACTATCCCAGCCCCTCTGGCAGCAAGCAGGGCAGCCCTGAGAGGCTCCAATAGCAGCTCTGTGCAGCCTCCCCAGCCTGGGAGAGGAGAAAAAGTGTGTCCCAGCTCCGCAGAACACCAAACAGAGCTGTGAAATTCACTGCCAAAGGGTCAGATGAGCTTCTCCCCAGGCTGTGGTGCTCCACTGCAGAAACAGGGAAATGTGACTCTTGGAAGTTGTGATGGTTTTAATATTTACTTTGTTGTGGGATATGACTGGGAGGAAATAAAAAGCAAAAAAACAGGCCTGAAACTTAAAAGTTAGAGTTTATTCACACACACTAGAAGAAAAAAAAAAAACGAAAAGAAAAAGAAAAATGAAACTCCAGAACACTCTTCCCCTCTCCTTACTAGGACTAACAAAGAGACAACTTGTGATTTTCAGTCAGTGCCTTCATTTAACATAATCTTTCATCATTTTGGGAGAGGATCTCTCTTAGTGTCCCATGGATCTTACTGACAACTTAAAACAGTTTTTTTGCAGGTTTTAACTGTCACAAAAACAGCTGCTGGTAAACTCTGCTTAGGTGACTCCTCCCATTAGCAGTTTCCCAAGCTGCTCATGGGTCATGTACTCAAACACACTGCAGACTGGGGTGTCACTTTTTAAAGGTGAACCACTTCAAAGGCAAAGGATTCTTCATCTCAAGGAAAGCGATATCTTCTCACCTCTCTGCTGCACACAGAAGACTTTTCACCTCTCTGTTCAAGCATCTCATAAAATCAATTTCACTTAGTCCATCACACATACCTTTGCCCAAAACTCTACACATAGATTTAACCAATCATATCCCCAAATGCATATCTTTCCATGGTTTAAAGGAATAATTTATGCAGGTTCTCCATGGTTTACATCCAGAGAAGTCCAGTCAAGAATGTCCACTTCCTCAATCCCTTCTTCTAATAATCTTTATTAGTTCTTTTGCTGACTCTATACCATGCTGTCTCTTTACGTCTTGAATCACTCTGTCCCTCTTCTCTCACTCAGGGAAAGGACTGGAGTTCCGAAAGCTTCATCTTACAAAGATGAAACGAAGGTGCTACGAAATAGTTAAATTCGGCCCAGGTCCTCTCTCCTCAGCTGCTGGTTCAAAATGGTGTCAAGTTTCAGGGCCGATGATGATGGGCTCGGGAATGCTGATGGATTGTCTTTTTTTTTCCATCCCCTGGTCTCATCCGTGGGCCCAGACTCAAGACTGCTTCTTGGAGCTCGCTGGAGGGGGGAGGAAGAAATCTCATCCTCCCCCGGGTCATCATCAGCACCAGCAACCAGGGCCCAGGGCACGGCCCGGCCAGGGCCGAGCTGCAGCCTCCCTTTATTCTCTGCCGGGAGCCAGTGGAACCTGGGCAGGCCTCGGGCCGGCTTTCCCCCGCTCCCCGTCCCAGCAGGAGAGGAGAGGAGGGAAATGGCTGGTCCTGGACAGCTCAAGCCGTTCTAACAGAACAACCCAAGCTGATGTTGTATCTGTTCAGCCGCCTGGAAGAAAAGAGAAGGCGGCAGTTCCTGCGAACCTCTGGTATTCAACTCTCTAATGTTCATGTAGACGTACCTCTTTCTAATTGGTTTGTCTAGTTATAACTTCCTGAACAATCACTTCCTGGCCAAGCTACCACAGAAGTTAAAGTCCTACAGAAGGAATGGGTTATGTTCTGATTGCCCATTGGCTTAAATAGGGAGCTGCTCTAATAATCCTGTGGAATGGGATGGATCTGAGCTCCAACTCAAGTGAAAGGCAGCTCAGGCTGAGGCCATGTGTGTCCCAGGTGTGCTTTTACTTTCTACATTGTTTTTCATTAATATAAATATCAACCACAACAGGTACTAACAGAAGACTCCAGGAGCCTTTCCCAGCTGTTCCGGGCTTCAACCCCCAAAGCCTGCCTCTCATAATTCAATTTCACCTTCAGGCATTTTAAAGTTAATAGACTCATTTGAGCAAAGGGCTTATTGGAAATCCATATTGAAAAGTAGTGAGTGTAAGTGTGCTGGTGCCAAGCTATAAACACATTTATACAGTGCAGTAAATCAGTGCTGCTGCCTCTCTTTGGAAGGGCCAGGCCAATTAAGCCAAATGTACAGGATATGAGTATGGAACCTGTTCAGCTATAGGCAGGTAGCAAAGACTGCAGTCATAGCAGTCTGCTGGGCCTCATTTTGACATTGCCCTGCCTGGCCAAATTTGATACCATTTGCTTTTGGCTTGTCTGTTGAAAAAGAGCAGGGATTTGGAAAGGCATTGGCAGCATTGTGTGGTTGTGGCATGAGGACAGGCCAATGGAAGAGGCAGAAAAGGTGATGCCTGTGGACATCTACTGTCCACAAATGTGCTTGGACTCTGAAATGCAATAATGGTGCTGCGCTCACTCTCATCATTCCTGCATAGGTAGAGGTTGTATGATTTGACCAATGACTTTTTACAAACAAGAAAACATTCTTTATTATCAGAGCATTTCATTCAACTACCTTAATTACTCCCTGCCTCTTAAGTATTATCTGAAATACAAAACAAGGAACATTAATAGGATGGGATGTGTAATAACTAGCGAAAGCCAATTAAAATAAAATAGAATTTATTGCCAGATTGCCAGTGAAAAATCACAGGCCCAAAATTGGCCAAGCCAATACCGAAATTGACCAGAGTCAGTGGAGCAAGGAAACAAACAGTGCTGGCACTGGGTGAGACCTCCGTGAAGCGCTGTGCGACACTACACCCCCCAGGTCTCATGAGGGTCTGTTTCCAGGCCCACCGTTCTTATACTTTTAGCTCAGTGAACAAGTGAACATGTTGGGCAGTCCAGGTATCGAGGGGAGCATGGAATTTCCCTGGGTTGGTGCCACTGCTCAGTTCTGAATTTCTATAGTTTCCTTTGTTCCTCCATGGTGCTGCTGATAGAATCACAGTGACGATCGGCCAGCAGTTTCCTGGGTGTAGTAGGTGTTTCCGAGAACCCTTGATGGCTTAGCCAGATCCCATTCTCCTGGGCCATCAGTCCTTATGAGATACCTACCACACCTGGTTTCAGCGTTCTGCTCCCTGTATTGGTTTCTCTGAGCTGCAAAGGGTTTTTCCTGACACTCTTAGAAATTGTATAATTCACCATTACCCACACCAGTGGACATTGCATGTATAAAATATAATCTATGAACATGAACTAACATACACAAGGATAATGTAAAAGAGTTTCTTGTGAGGTTACCAATTCAGTACCTGCCTGAGCTGGCAGTGCCTCTAAAACACACTTATCACAGAGAATGTATTTTTCCCTCCACCAATATTACCTCATTAGGTAAACCTGAATTAATCTATCACTATATTTCAGGAACATGAATTAACATATACTACAGGATGTTACAGAGAGCTGGTTGGCTTTTAGTAGATTAAGTCTCTGGATATTATTTATATTTTTTGTTTGTGTAAAACCTGTTATTGACTATTTAATGTAAAGTTACCATTGCCTGAATAGGTGCTCAGATCATAGAAGCTGTAGCTGGAAGCTGACAGCTGTCAAAGCTGTCTTGTAAAAACTCTAAAATGCATTAGAATGCACACCACAAAAAAGTAATTTTTTAGGTGAGGGAGAAGAAGAAGGAAAAGAGCCCCATGTCCAATTTAAAAGGGGAGAATTCAGACTTTGAGAGAGAATTAAAAAGGAGGATTTCAAACATTCTTTTAAAGGCTTTGTTTTTCTTTTAAGATCCGAAAAAAGTCAAGCACTCTTGTTGCTGCCCCAGTCCCTAATGCAAGATGGTCTCATGCTACTCTGCCAATACCTAAAGCCGGAGGAAGAGATTTCCAAATGAAGTGCCAAAAGCAACTGCCAGGTCACCAGCAGTGCCTGCCCAGGTCCTAACCCATGGCACTAATTATCCATCTGCCTTGTCAGCTGCCTGAACAGATTCTCCATCCTATGGCCCAGCACAGGAACAGGCTGCCTTTCCTCTTCTCACACATCTTACCGTGGGTAGGTTTGTTTGGAATGGTTTTAAACTTCGTTCTAGCTATTCTGTTTGCACCTTCTCTTCTCTCATTACTTGTTTCATTGTTTCACTGCTTATTCACTCATTGGAACAAAAGTTGCTTGAGACAAGCACCAAAGAAGCTAATGTTTGCGAAGAGAAACCAAACTCATTTGCTTCAGGAAGTTGGCAACTCACTGCACTATCATAAAACAGAGGTATTCACCTTTAAATCCAGGCTTTTGAAAGCAAGGAGAAACTCACAGAAGCACAAAGCCCATAATACAAAGCCCAAAATCCTCATATATCTCACACGAGCAGGGCAATGCACTCACCATGGTGGGGAGCAGCCCGTAGCCCTTGAGCAGCATTCATGAACAGTTTGTTACTTGGCAGTCCTTTGCACAGGAAATGCTGTCACCTGAACCACTAAAGGAGATATCCTGGCATGGGCTATGGAAGCCTCTCTTTTTGACTTGTATCAGAATCATCTGAGGGAAAAGGGGAACCACAAAGAGGTGGGAAGAGCAATGAGTGGCCTCTGACTGCAATTTCCCTCTTGCAGCACCCTGGTGTGGTAGGGTGACTTTATGATGCTTGTATCCCCAATCATCTGTTCTGTTTGTGCTGTATATTGTTCTGTACCTTTAAAACTCATTCTGGGAGCAAAGGGGGAGAAAGCAGCAGCGCGCAGTTTGTTTTGAGAAAACTGCCTGACTCCCACACCTGGCTCCGGCGTTTGTCTGAGGCACGGACAGCGGTGTGACAGAGATCTCCTGTGCTTTTAGTTAGTTTTAGCTAGCTAGGGCAGAGAAGTTTCCTGGACTGTTTTTTTCTTTTTTTGGGACTGTTTAAATCTGCTCTGGACTGACAAACCCAGAGGAGCAGCGAGGGCTGCACCTGCGGCCGCCGGGCCTGGCCCTGCGGAGGGAGTGGGGCTGGTGAGAGACTGAGGGAGCTGAGCTGCACCCACGGCAGGGACTGCCTCAGTTTGCCAGCTCTCTTCAGAGCGGTGAGAGGTTTTATTGTTTCATACTATTAATTCTTTGTGTTTGTGGGCATCTTGTTTGTTAAATAGTTTTTTCCACTTTTCTCTGAGAGGAAGTTTTTCCCGGACTGGCTGGGGGAGGGGCCGTTTGGGTTTGCTTTCCAGAGGAGCCCCTTCGGAGGTTTCCTCCCAAATTTGCCCTAAACCAGGACACCTGGCCACAGGCTGCTGCTGCCTACCTTAATCCTCTAATTCTTCACCTAAGGCAAGGGGGTGTTTTCCACCTTTACATCTTCACAGTATGAATTAGTGAGCTCACTCTACCCTAAAGTACATCCCAGCTCCCATCCTCTCTGCACCAAAGCCATTATTACCTACAGAGCAAAAAAGAGCAGAGAATGAAAGGTAATCTGTTGAGCTCTAGAAAGTGATTGTTCCTGGCTGCCTATAGGGCTGTTCCCCTCAGCATGGCACTGCCTGTGCAATGCATTTTCTTTCACACACAGTACTCTTAATTTCTTAATATCTCAACTGCTTCTTCCAGTACATTAGTCCCATTTGCTTCTACAGCTACACCCCTAACCAGCCAAATTTGTCCTATTTGAGTTTTCCAAGTGTTCCACTATTCCAGTGTCTGTTATATTGAGCTTGGAGCATCCTCATATCTACAAGGTATGAGAGATTTCATTCAGTGCAGATCCTTCTTAAAGTCTAAAGGCTCCACTCGAACACCAGACTAGTGTGGCTCCACATTTGCTTTTTCACAGTCACATTAACAGACTTTAAACAGTTGACTTATTTGTGGCACATGATGTTGCATGATCTGGAAATTAAATATCAGGATTGTATTTCACCCTCAAGTCCCAAATGGTTAATAAAGGAGTCTATTTGCTGATTGTTTTCCTGAGATATAAACTTATAAGAGTACATTGGTTCATCATCAATTTGCAGTTTATCCCTACATTTTCCCTGATGGCCTTCCCAATAGCATCACGGGGAGATGTGAAAGGGCCACAGGGATTCCAGAACAAATCCTTTGCAGAACAATTTACAATATGTACATTTGTTTACTTCTGCCATAATTGCTACATCTGCTTTCCTGACACTAATTAATTAGGTCTTGTTTAATTAATTGTGTTCTCTGAGGAAGGTGCTATTGACATTTTGCAGCTGGTACTTGAGAGGGGGGCTGTGCAAGGCAATCCCTGACAGCATCCCTGGTTTGATGTCCTGCAGCTACCCACACCCTGCCAGTTCCTGTGGCTCATGCAGCTGAAAGGAACCTGCTGGACCTGAGCCTTTAGCCCTCCTGGAACTGCCAAAAAAACTTCAAGTGGAGAAGTAATAGTCCAAAATCTGACTTAAGTCTAAATAAACTCCAAACCCAGAAACACAGATGTAGATAGCATACCTTAATTAAAATAAAATAGAATTTATTGCCACTATTTATTTACTTATATAAATTTATCTCAACTTCCTTGGATCACACTTGGATGTGATGGGACAGATCTTGTCCTGGAGCAAGTTAATAACAGCTCCACAGGTCTGCCCTGCACATCATTCCTGTTTGTGACTGCATGTCTTGTTTTACACAGATGGGCAGTTGCACATATAAATGCTCCTACAATTCATCCCGGAGTTGCTCAACTGTTTATCCAGGCAACTTTCCATCTATTCCACAGGCTACGGAGGTGTTTTCTCTTGTTCCCAAAATATTATTCTTTATTAATTGAATTTTGGTAAAACAGCTATACCTTTGAGAGCTGGAGATTCTTAATCTCCTAACAGGCTCTTTGAGGTCAGGGGAAAAAGGAAGTCTAATATTTTCCACAGTGCTACATAGCCTATTAATTTCTTGTCAAAATGGCATGTGTTTACCATCTCTCACTGATACTCTGACTGGACTTTGGCAAGGAAACCTTTGCCAACATCCACTTTACAAGCAAAACCTGCATATTTCTCCATGAGAGCTAAATTTTAAGAACACTTGCTTTAAGGAAAATTCTTCTCACAAAATTTTGTGGCTGACTGAGGTGTACTGCTCCCAGCCTGGCTGGGCTGATTTCAGCAGCATCACACCAGAAATAAACAGGATTGTTTTTGGTGGCTCGATGTCACATGCATTGACCATATCCCTGGCAACAGCAAGCCTGCCCTGTGGCTGTTTGAGAGGAAAGAAATGGAGTGAATCAAAATAAGCCACAGTCCCTGCAAAATGGAGTGGGTGGAAGAAAAGAAAGGAAGAAAGGAACAGCCAAAGCAGGGTCTGGGAAGATTAGGTGCTGGTTTGAAAACACTGAGGCAATGTACTGAAACCCAAAAGATTATTTGTCTACTTTCTAGCTGCAGCAATAATAATTCTCTGCTAATTACCTTCCCTTTACAAAAGGGTGCCTTGGGTGTCATTAGCAGTGTTCCTGCAGCGCCCAGGACAGCCCAAGGGTGCACAATACATGTGCTGGGGAATGTGCCATGGCATCAGCCACCAGACACATTTCAGAAAGGAGTTTCAGTGTGTGAGTGTATTTTGTTTTGCTTGCAAACATTTGAGCTCTCCTCCTTGGCAAAAAGGAAAAAAAAAAACCAAAAAAGCACTGCATGTCATTCTCTTTAGGGCTCCCCATAAAAATCCTGTCAGTGCTTTATAGACAGCAGTATGATGGTTTTCCTAGCTTCAAATGCTTTCCTCTTCCTGCTATTCATCCAGATGGAAAGGTTCTGCAAACAAAAGCAGTGCAGTGAAGGCATGTGTGAGTTTGCTTCCAGACACCTCGGACTGCAGATATCTGTCTTACTGTTTGATGTTAGCAAATCTGTCACTGAAAGCCATAACTACAGATTTATCAGAAATGCAGAAAATGCTTCTCTTCCTCTCTTCCTCTCTTCCTCTCTTCCTCTCTTCCTCTCTTCCTCTCTTCCTCTCTCTTTTGCTTTGTTTTTCCTGCAAAGCAAGTTGTCAGTAAACACCAGTCAACACTTTATTGCTGCAACACAGGTGATTACAAGAAATAAGAAATATTTGGTTTTTCTGAATGTTTTCTGTCTCAGCCTGTACCCAGGGTGCTGCATCCACTTGAATTTGTTTTTCACCGCTGTCATCTGCAGCCCACAGCTTATAACAAGAACAGCTGATTATGTAAAACCCAAATGCCCATGAGGCTGTCAAAGCCCAATACCCTGAGTGCAAAGCTCAGGCTGGGCCTGGAGCCTCTACACTTGAATTTCACAAGGGCTTTTGCTAGCTTCCAGATCAGAAGTGGCACACAAGGTAGGGAGCACTGGCATTCTTAAATTTTGAATCACTAGCGCATCTTAATCTGATATTTCGTTGGGTGATTTTGCAGTACTTCTCCTCCATGTTACCATAAGCAATCTAAAAATGTGTGAAACTGCTCCCTCTTGCAGGATAAGGCTTGAATTTTCATTTTTAACTCATCACTAACAGAAACTATCATTTCAGAAAGGCTGCTGTTACTGTTAAATTAGGAAGTCGAAAGTCAGTTTTACGTAGAAGTGTTTGGTTTTTAGTGGAGCTTATTACTAGAATGAATGCATGGCTTCGATAAATTTGGAACACACCCAAACTACAAATCAGAGTTTTTAACTTGCAAAGTTGGCATGCAGTCAGCTGCCTTTGTTTTCCTCTTTCGCTCTCTCTCTTTTTTTTTTTTTTTTTTTTTTTTTTTTTTTTTTTTTTTTTTTTTTTTTTTTTTTTTTTTTAAATTTTTTTTTCTTTCAGAGCTTTGGCAGCTTCTAGTCTAGCCATGCAAGTTAAGAGTAGTGGCATCTGCAGGATTACTGCCAGAATTATTAAAAAGCATAACTTTAGACCCTTGCTTCAGAGAAGCCCTGTCATGAAAGGGAGCTGGAGAGATCTTTACTGTTGAGTAAATCAAGTAACATGAAAAAAAGCTGAGAAATCCTGTTCAAAGCCACCACACCCTGGGACAAGATCAAAACACTGGAAGGTTTCTATGTCTTGGAAGGCTGGGTTCATAGGAAGGGTGGTCAACTCACTTTTAATATAAAGAAGAAGTCTCTTAAAAAAGAAGATTGAATGAGTTTAGGTAAGTACATTTTCTTTAGGCTGTTTTCAGGAGCTTGGATGCCTCTCTCTTGAAACCTTCAGATGCTCCTACCACCTGCTTGTGTCTGGAAGTTTCAGCTGTAACTTATGTACATAATAGTGAACATCAGTGAAAGAAAAACAAATAAGGAATAAAGGGCTTGACTGAGAACCAGGCAGAAGCTCAGGCAAAGCATCTCCCTGGTTACATCCCACTGCTGCCCAACAAAGGCCGCTGTCTGGGGTGTGGTGCAGAGGAGGGGCAGCAGAGAGGAAGTCCTCTCTTCCTGCCTCAGCACCATGTTCTACCTCTGCAGTCGTCGCTGGTAGCAGCATCTCACACTGACCTCGCCTCCAGGTTGTATTGACATGGTGTAAACACCAGCCCATGTCCCAAGGCTAGGCAGGACAGAGGTTTTCTTTACTCTCTGTCCCACCAACCCTTGTCTTTATAGGTACCTCCAGGGGCACTTACATTTATATTCCTACTATGCTTACACAAAATATTTATGCAGGAATAGAGGGATTTAACAATAAGTTCCCCAAACAAACCAACCAACCTAAGGCTATGCAAACTGATCCTCCTCTGCCTTGCTGGCAGTTTGGAGGAGTCCTGACAGTGCCACACAGGTGGCACCTGAGCAGGTATTGCACTGCGATTCCCAGGTTTCCACAGATTAGGCTTCATGTCACCTCCAGTAAGTCAGGCTCCTGTTGAACAGAAAATACACGAGATTTTGCTTCTGGCGAACAGCACCTTGCTGTCAGAAACTGTGATGTGCCCAGCCCTAGAGGAGTGCCAGGCCCAATTAATACTGTTCAACAAAGCATTTGGCTCGCCTCTGATGAACAGCAGAGGTCAGAGGGCAGGGACCTATGCTGAAAGCTAATTACTGAAGTTATTTGCCTCGCTCGTGTTAGGATCATGCTATACAAGTCAGAAGTGCAGAGTGCCCTAAGTGCAATATTGTAATTTAAATGCTTCTAACACAAGAGAGAAACAATTCACTGATCATCTCATTAGAGGCTTAGCTATTTACATCTGGACAGCTTCTCCTCTTTGATCTTGTAAGAAAAATGAATGAAAGTTTAGGACACATTTAATGGCTTTTGTAAAGGCTTGGATCCAAGCAAAACACACTTATAATGTGGGAAATAACAATGAGGGGTCGTAGACTTATTCAATACCCTCTGATCAGTTCTAGATACTAAATCAGAGAATTCAAATGTTAAAGAATACAAGAGTGCTGACTCCTGCTTTCTATTTGACTCCCATTACAAACCTCATCTGTATGCTACTAAACAAAACAATATGCTTCTGAAGAAGAAGAAATAAATGGACACGTGAGTGAGCTATATTGACATTGTTTGGTTTTATTTTTTGCTCCTCACAGTGCACAAAAAACTGCAAACACTGTAGACTGAAAATTTCATGAGTAGAGAAATCTCAGTGAGCAAGAGAAGAATGCCCATAAAACCAGTAAATCTGCTTGGTTGTTTTTACCCATGTCCCTGGATGGACAGATAATCCAGGGACAAAGGCTCTCTGGTACCATCTGTTTGTTCATAAATGTAGTAGTTTTTCTTTTATTTCACTCCTCATTCTTCCAGTGGCACTTTTGGGTAGATGTCATAGTTACATTTCAATGACCGCAAAATACTACCAATCTTCTCAGTATCCTACACTCGGATGGCTTCTGTGTTAGTTTTTGCAAAAGATTTAATGAGTAGACATGATGGGGAAACAGATCCATGATGGGGCTGAACAAAGAAAAGGGTTTTTTTAATGCAAATCATGGTAACAGCAACAGAAATGGGACATCTTGGAGGTTGGACTAGGTGGTCTTTAAATATCCCTTCCAACCAAAACCATTCTGTGATACTAACTGAAAATTCTTACCAAATCACTAAATAATTAATTTGATTTTAGATTAGATTTTAGGAAGGAGATTCCAAAAGCAACAGAATATCCATTTGCAGCTGGCTGGCAACAGGCCTGCCCAGGCAGAAGTGAGAACTCTGGGGCTGTGGTATCCAAACTGCTAAACTACAGGGAAATTTAGCACAAGGGGAAGGAGAAACNTCCTATTCCCAAATCTTTGCCTGAAAGCCCTTAATGGCAAAATTATAATTTGGAGGGGGTAAGGGGTTTACATTCTCCTTTCCAAGGGAAACTCCATCTTTCACTGGCAGATACCTGTCTTTCCAAACCAAGACAGACGATCATAAGGAATGTGTGCCTACAGAAAATTCACAGCATCAGCTGGAAACCAAATCACTGGACTGTTGCCAAAGGTACTGAATGAAGTAGATGGTTTTATTTACTGTGGACTGTTTTCCCAAAGTTAATGGTATCTTAGCCTTGCCCCTAGGAAAGGCCTCATGTTTTCAGAGTTTCATACTTGCGAGTGATGAACTATTGCCTGAAGGTGCTTGGAAAACATTCCATGTGGGAAGGGGCACAGTGCTGTACAGAACTTTAAAAAGTGATCTTTCATTGACCACAGCCTTATTGCTAGCAGGAATTGAGTTCTGGGTATCCAGTGATTAGGGGTGGTGGCAAAAGTGGAGGAGGAGAGAGTAGTCAAAAGGAAGTGAATTACTGGATTCATATGGAAGGGCTGAATTTCTGGGCTCACCAGCTTCTTTGCTGGAATTTTCTCAGCATCTGGCTCTTAAGTGAATCCTCACTGCCATTGTTAGGAGCAATATTCAGTTCTTACCATGCTCTCATTGGTGGTCATTGCTATTCCCAGATCATTATGAAGGGGAACAAGCACAGTAAGGAATATGAAAGAGGGCTGGAGGGAAAAGATGCTGCTGAATAAATCTGTACCGGGGTGAACACAGCGCTGAGACAGAATATCATTCAGCAGGAAGGTTTATCACTACAAACTGGCAAGTTGCAGTTGAACTGGGGTTTTCTAAAGAGAGCTCCACCACAGACAGCTGACTGATGAGTTCAAAGGATAAAAGACTGTTCAGGAGTTCATCCACTGAAAAGCTCTTTACAGGCTCCACTTTCTCACGGTCCCCCTCTGGAAGGAGTTACTGTGCTTTTAAGAGTTCCACAGCCCATGCCTGTCCTCCCATTGTTTCAAGTTAAGGGAACATCAGCTGGTTTTGCTATTGTGAGCAGGGGCCACAATGGAGGGCTAATTGCTTCTGTTCAGCTAAATGTCTGTTTTATGGGGCCAGGCTATTGCAGGCACCCAGATGGATAATGGGACAGCGGCCTGAGCCTGTGATCTCCCTCAGACAGTGGGCATTTAGGCCACTTCTGAGGGAGCTGGCAAGAAAACTCCACACAATAAATGAAACCCCCAAAAGATAATTAGGTAATTCAGAGGGGATAATGATTATCCATGGTTTGGGAGGAATTTCTTTCTGACAAAGACTCCTCTGCATCTGTAGTACAAACTGATTTTACTGGGAACTTGCTATCAGCCAGAGGAAGCAAGCTTCCTAGACGAAATCTGTAAGGTGGGAAGTGCTTGTTAATGCTAGATGCACACAAGGATACATAAAGGTTATTCCTAGCAAGCCATATTACATCCTTGCTAAAGAAAACATGAACATTTCTAACCCTTTGGTGAGCTCAAGTTACAGAAACACATATTCCTAAAAGAATGCCTTTCTCTGGGGCCTTGGGGCTTTGTTTTGAGACCAGTACCAGGTTCTGTAAGAGGCAGGTCTCTGAGACTGCTAGAATCATGCTTTATTTCCTCTTTGGCAAAAAACTGAATCCTAATAAATTTTAACCAACCAGTTGATTCTGCAGCACCAAGATACAGAGCTTATTCCAGCTGCTCTTCCTTTTTTGGATATTCAGGTGACTGAACACCATGATTAAACACAGCATTCCAGGGATGGTGAGGGGCAGCGATGAATAGTACGTGCAGGGTGTTTCTTAATGCTGGCCTATTTGAATGATGAAAATTAAAGCAGCCCTATGGATGTTTACAGGATGGCATCCTGTAATAGGTTCTTCACAGAAAGTCAACCTAAGCAGGCCTGGGACTGACTTGGAACTCAGCTTCACTCATTACTTACAGGTAAAGGTGTAAAGACACTTTTCCAAACAGAGATGGCTTGCCTGGTGAATGGCTGGCCTGGTCTCCCTAAATTTCAAGGCTTGTAGATTTCTCCTATTCCCAGGTAATTTTTTAATTTGAATTCCAAATATTCCTGCCTTTCTCTTTCAATCCAAATATCTGGACAAAACAAGGCATGCAGAAAAAATATGCTTTATCTAACTTGCAATAAAGATGTAAGTTTCGGGAAACACCATGGGTTTTACAGATTAATCTAAAGTGGCAAAATTCAGGTACAACTGTTCTTCACATCTACTCAGCCCAGTAGTAACCACAAGAAAGAAAATTGAAAACACACAAAAAAAAAAAAAAAAAAAAAAAAAAAAAAAAAAAAAAAAAAAAAAAAAGTGACTTTTAGCCCGTATTATGCCTGTAGCTAATTACAGAGCTGCATTGTGTGCTTAACTAAAAAGCAGTAAAGGCACTGCAAGAAGTACCATTAATGAGTCAGCATTAATGTCACCCTGAAGATAAACTTCGTTCCTGGAATCTTTCTGGTGGCAACCCCTTTAAGTCCTTAGGTTCACCTTTCCCTCCAGTGGTCCCTATCCAAGTACAAACTAGCAAAAGGTGAGGACAGGTAACAAGCAAGATCACAGTCAAATCCTGCCAGTTCAGCAGTGTGCAGCCAGCAGGCAGAGAGTGAACTGGATGAGGAGGTGTGAGCTTAGAGATCCTTGTCCTCACAGGAGATTTGAAAGCTGAGAATGGTTCTTCGTGGGATAAAGGCACAGGGTGCAAAAAGGAGAAAGCAAATGGTGAAAAAAAAATGCAGAATGGGGGTGATGCAGAGAAGCTGAAAGTTGTATTTAAGAAGTTCATTGTGAACACAGAGTGCTACAGGAAGCAGCAAGCTTATCAGAGATCTTTGCATGGCCTACAGTATCAAATGTTCTGTTCACAGGGAGACCAGACAAACAAATTGGCAGGATATATCAATAGAGTCTAGACCGGAAAGGGTCTCCTGAGAAATTAATTTCCAAATCTTTATCTTATTTTATATATTTTTATCTATAATAGTGCAGCTTTTCACACATCCCTACTTCAAGAAAAATGCAATTAAATGCTGTTGGAAAAAAAAAAAAAAGAAAAGGAATTGATGTGTTCTTTTCTTTATGTAACTTCACATTTTCCCAAATGCAACTTGAATCCTCATCCAGGGAAATATTTACATATGTGCTTGTGTCATTCTGACTGCCCCCACACTTCCTGTACTCACTGGAGCCCATCTGATGCTTTCAACTAGATGTTGAAATGCCCTACTGAACCAAAGCCACTAATTCAGATTCTTTTTTTTTCTTTAAGGTGGAGAACAAAGAGTTATCTCCCTCCTGGAAGCTTCAAGGGTTGGCAAAAAAGGAGATGACATGGGAAACCTTGTGCCCCTCTTCTCCCAGGTGACATGAAGAGCACTGCCAGATGTACCATGTCAGAAGTACTGCAGAAATTTTTTTCCTAAGATGCGCAAACCTCAATCTTTTGGTGTTTTTAGGAGAAAACCCCACTTCATCTGAATGCAACAGAGAACAGGTATTACACTGTGTACACTGTGGAAGCTCATTGACATTCTTCTGGTATTTTACTCACAGAGCTGTCAGTGCATGCACATTAGAAGAAGAAGTGGAAAAAGCATAGCCCCTGAAGAGACCATTTGTATTTCTTTCCTCCTCATCTGCTCTTTCTTTAATTCCTTTTCCCTTTCCCAGAGAAGTGCATCCAACTGTTCTGAACAGGATGCCTCTTCTGTGACTTAGGCACAGGACACCCACCAGTGCAGAGTATCTGCTGATCAGGCTAATTCTGAAATCACTGTGATTTTATGCCACAATAAAACACACCACAGTGGCAGAGCACATGGGTACTTATTTCGTGTTGTAGACAAACACTCACTGAGCACTCCCCACCACATCTGAACCTGTCTTAGCCTATTCTTTTATTTTTTTGTTGTTGTTGTTGTTGCTTTTCAGGATATTTCACTAAAGAAATGAGTACAAATCAACTACAAACTTGCAGAGGAAAAGCACACAAATTTTAGATGTTAATCTCCAATTATCAGTGACTGAAAGGGCAAAGAACCCTGCTCCAGTGCCACACTCAATATTCCTCACAGGCGAGCTCTTTCTACAGCCCTCACTTTTCTTTGTCAACTCTTTTCTGACAGCAGTTAGGAGTTTCTAGTTTTATCTCTAAGATCTTTCTGCATTTAATGTTTTCATCCTTTCTGCTAGTGAGAAATGACCCCTCGCCTCTGGTGCTAAATTAGACAGTTCTTCCTGTCATTCTTGGAAAATTATCTTTATGGTTCTTTGAGGGAATCACTTTTTTCTTAGGGATGTCTTTAATGTGGCCAGATTGTTCTTTCATTGCAACATAGAATCCTTACTAAAATGCAGCAGTTTGTTTGGAACATTATGCAAAGGAAAGCACATCAAAATACCTGGAATGATGGTTCATCAAAGACTTGAAATTGCCCAATCCTCTTTTTGTGATATTCTGGAGGCTTTCCCACAATGGATGTGTTCCTTAAAGGTAAATGTGAGATTGTTAATAGGATCCTACCAGCGCTGAGCACCTCTGAGAGTTTACTGCACTTTTGGAATTTACACTTTCAGTTTATCATTCCCCAGATAGTCACAGCTGTGCTTTAGCTTCCTAATGCATCACTTCCACACCACCCCTCTCTTTGAGCTGTCTGTGTCTGAAGGGTGGTAGAACCAAAGCCAGAATCACCCAGCCTGCCTCAAAGAAGGGGTTTTCTGGTGGTAGAATACTGATTTAAACATAGCCAAAGCCTGCGTCTGTTTCATTACTGCATTTAAGGAGAGTTCTTTTAAGAGCTGTTTTTGCCATCCCTCTGAATCTGAAGCAATCATGGTGTCTTGAGGGTTTCTACTGTGTAATTTCAATATACAACAATCTCTGCAAGTTGAATAATTTGGAATCCATGCACGCTTTGCAGTTTAAAGATAATTTGATCTGAATAGCAGTTTCATGTAAATGTTTTGGCAGCAGTGAAAATACCCTCAACATTACAACTTGCAACTTGAAACAACAACAGCGATTTTACATGCTGGCAATGAAAGAGCTTGATAGGCAGGTTAAAATCATGAATTCCTCCATCTGCAACTGATATTTTCTCACTGAAAGGTTTGAAAACAAATCTACTTTCAACAGGTTATTTCAGTATTAATGTGATATCAGCAACATCTGTGCAGCTCCCTCTCTTCTCCGTTGGGCAAGCACTGTTAGGGGAGTTGGAAGGAACACAGCTCTTGCTTGCTTCACTCCACAGCTGTGGGGAAAACATGGGATATAATGTTTGAAGTGCTGGATAATTGGAGGAAGTGGATGGAGAATGATAACAACAGCAATAGAGAAGCTTCTCAAGCAATTTGAGAAGGTTGTTTAGTGCAGGCTGGATGTTTGATTATCTACACACTGGATACCCATTTCTCTCTACTTGAATAATACATGGGAGCCAAGGATTGTTGACTTTAAAATACCAAAATGAGAGATGATCATGTTCTGAAAATAAAACCTGCAAGTTTCAATTCTGCCACCTCTAGGAAAGCCCAGTGGGAGGGATAGGATTGCTAGAACTACGGGAGGCCTCCTTTTCCTTATTTGTTATCATTTAACAAAATCTGAAGGCATCTTCCTTTGCAGAGAGCAGGAAATCATTCCTGTGCAGCTCCAGGGCCACACAGAGGTTATGGTGCCCATTTCACTCATGGTGTTAAACAACAGAGGGTTTCAGAACTGTAGTGGGGCTATACCAAGTCACCAAACCCTGGCCAACAGAAAACAGAAGAGCACATGCCTGGTGGAGAGTTTCCGACTTAATAAGAGATGAAAACAGGGTGCTCTTTAGCTGCCTGCTCCCTCCAGTGTTCTCAAATACCACTGGTCGTGTTCCACTACAGGGGAGATTCCTCAGGGTTACATTTGAAAGCACGTGGTCAACAGAGAAAAAAATCCCAGCCAAAACATTCCTGTTAATTGGTGATTGTTTTTTGAAACCTGAACATTAGGAATCCATGTTATGCTCTCAGCCTTTGCTCGAAGTCTGCTTGGAATTAGGAACCTGAAGTTTTGTGGCAATGAACTGTGGTATCCTATTGAGCAGGATTAGCGTATGTATTGTGTGCATGCTAACAAACAACCTTGCTCCTGCATGTCACTGGGAAGTTAAAAGGATTGTGATTATGCACATTATCTGTCTATAATGTCTGCATCTGGAACACAGAGTGTAGCTGCCACTTCAGGAGGCAGCCCAAGCACTGTCAAGACCTGTGAGGTGCTTGCCTTATAGAGAGTGGAGTGTGGTGTCACTGACTTCAGCAGTGAATCCTCAAGGAGCCTTGTGTTCTGCCTAAGATACATTGATACTTCAGTGGAAGCGTTTTACCAGAACAAGCATAATTTTTGCTAATCAGAGAATACGTAATCACCGAAATGACTTATAATGATATTTATGAAATGTGAATCTTGGATTTATTTTGCACACACTGTCTTATTTTTCTATCCAAAGCTGCTTGTTATGCAAACTCTGATGACTGTTAAATATCATTCAAAAACCAGAACTTTCCAAAGCCCCTTTTTATTGTTTTTTTTCTCTCTTTGGCTAAACGTATTCTGGGTTAATATTATTTTCAAAGTTAACCTTTCTTTATCAGTGCTTTTAATGCAGCTGTTTGATGTAGGCTGTTTAACGCAGCCTTCTTCAGCCAAAGAAGATGTTACAAAACCTTCTCTCCCACTGCTGCCTGACCAAGGATGTTTCAATGGAAATATGGTCCTTTTGATCTGATTTATTTGGGAGTTCTCGTGCAGCTTGTATCTCAGCAGAAAACCTAACAATCTGTTTGCTCTTACTGGGGAAAAAAGAGATTGTCGCCCTGCCAACATAATTACATTGGTGAGTTAGGGAATAAGGAGTGAGAACAGATGAAATATTTAGATATAAATAGTCTGCTTTCATGTGATGTGATTGTTGCTAAAAAGCAGGGATGTGTGGTTTGTGGTTCAGGAACAGGATGAGCAACCAGGACATCTGGATCCCTTTCCTAGCTTTACCACAGTGTATTGAAAAAGCCATCAAATCTGTTTGTGCCCCATCAGTTGGAAGTGGATAATAATGCTCTGGGGACTAATTCTTTAATGCTGTCATCTTCAGATGTTCAGGAGGGAAGAGCAATACAAGTGTACACTTTTTGCACACTAGAAGTCGGTCCAACTAAAACTTTAAATCCAGATACCTAAGAAGTTTGTGAATTAATTTCCCCTATCCTAACTTGGGTAATTTGACCCACTTGCAATGACAGAAAAACAGGAGGAAGATTAAAACCAGTACAGAGTGTTTGAACACAATCTTGTAAGTTTGTGATCTTAAGCTTTCTAGGACAAGTTTTTTGGGCTTTACACTCTTTACACTTTCAATAAAAAGTTACCAATGATATCCTTGACTGAAATGTCCTCATTTGTTCAATTCCTGAATACTACTTAGGCCTTAACTCATGAGGTGTGGTATAATTTAAAATAGGCCTAAACTGGTCACCTACACAAGGGATGCCTATGTGCATTTTGTTCACTGCAGCTGTAAGTAATAGATCACTAAACCACAGATTTAAAGCATGCAATTGCTAAAAATGTAATTAAAGACCAGATTAATTCTACCTAGGAGTAAATAAGCAAATTTGGCATCTAAATCATACTGAAGAAGAGTTTGGGTGTTTTGTTTTTTTTTAACATGCATATGGTAGTGGAGAGTCTCAAAAGCAGAGTTGCTTCTCCAGCTGAGGAGGGGAAGAAATAAACTTCTATGGAGTTGAAAGAGTTGAGTTTAAATCACTTGGGATGAGCACTGTATTATTTTAAGGTTTCTACTAGCTATTTAAATTTCCAATTTACTCAAAATGAGAGTCTGTAATGCACTAGTGTTTTTAACCTGGGTGTCAGATGGCTCTACCTACACTGGAAAGCTAATCAGGAGCAGATCCACAGCTAGTAGCGGGGACCCCACATCCACACTATACATGTGGCTGAATTTTCCAGTCTAGCCCCATGTCTTGACTGGCTGGAGCTTAGGAAGCATCCTCCTGGAGTACCTGTGATGTTGGTTTCACCCAAAAGCCCAGTTCCTATGCTCTAACCTGAGGTGCAAGGAAAAGCATGGTAAGTGGGAGAATTCAGGAAATGTGCTTCAGAAGTACCCTAAAATGCCAACCTACCCTCACCCTACTTGTACTGTTATCCCTGAATAAGGGCAGCATGAGGGCTTGATTTGCACTTGAACTCCAGCTGGCCAGACTGAGCACAAATTTCCCGTTGCTTTAATGGAGGCTTTACTCTAAATCACAGCAGTTGGACACTGCTGAAGCAGCAGCTGGAATACTTACCCTGCAGTATAATTTCAGATTTCTTGGACAAAAGGCACAAGGCTTTGTGTAACAGAAACTGGCTTCAGTTTGTTGATTTTATCTAATTTGAGACCGTTTTTGGGAACACTGCACTATTGGCACAGGAGGCACAATTATAGGGGGAATTAGCTCTTCACCATCACTCTAAGCTAATTCTGTGTGTTCTGTGATGCTGAGGGAAAAGCAAACCTCCTGATGCACAAGAAATGCTCCAGGAATCTCTGGTGGTTCATTTATTTCCCAATTGACTGGTACATTAAAACACAGAATAAAAGTCCATGGTTAACCAATCCTTTCCCCTTCCTATATCCAATCCTTGCTTTCACCAGGAAAAACAAGGGCACATGGCTTGCCAGGAAATCCTTAGCATGCCTGGGTTTGCAATAAGGAGATGTAGGGAGCAGCATCCCAGGGCTTACTGCTGAGATCCCTCATCCACCTCCAGTACTTTAGAAAATGAGTGCACTCAGAGAGAAAGGGAATAGGTATCTGGAGGTTCATATTCTTCTCCATAAAAATTGCACTTACAATGATTCACATCACACTAATATTCCTAAAAAGACATCCCAAACTGACACACACATGCACATAAGCTCTAGCTGTGCATCTGTGTATGCGTGGCCATGTAAATAACTATCTTTATGTGGTGAGACAAAGCAGCCTCAACTACCGAAAGATTTAGCAACACAAATTCTTTTCCTACAGCACAAATCCCACTAGTGGTAATTTCATCTCAAAATGGAAAGCACAGTATTGCATTATTTGAGCACAAAGACCAAATTTCCCTGGTTGGCAGTTAGACCCCAAGCTTCCTTTCTCAAAGGGAGAAACCTGAAATGATTTTGTTTCCTAGTGGCACTAATTCCATTGCTGGAGAAAATGTAATTGTATTTATGTTGACATTATAATGATAACTTTGAAGGCCAGACTCCATCCTGTCTGTAAGGCCAGACAGAGCTGAAGCACCAGCAGAGAACTGAGGAATGCCTATTCCTTAGTGGCAGTGTGCCTGGAGCCCAGGCGGTCATTTCAACAGTAAAAGTTCATTCTGTGTAAAAATATAGTTATGGTTTAATTGTGTCTCAACTACAAAACCTCTCCTTCTCCAGGAGATGGGAATTGCAGTCATTCATTGGTAATACCTTATTAATATGTGCATATTTAGGTATTATTTCTGGTTATTTTAATTTAATATGTAACAGGAGATGTGCCAGCCTATTCAATTGCTCTCTCAAGGCACTGTGTCAGTGTGAGATGTCACTAGTCCTGAAGTCTGGATCACATTTTCATTCATCACTTCTCTTGCACAAATGGTACCACTGCCCACAAGAGAAGCAGCACTGAAGGAGGATGTTTCAATTCAGGGCTGAAAGATTTCTTTTTCCTTAAATTATTCATAAAGAACTCTAGAGCTGCAACTGAACTAAATTAAAAAATTAGAAGATAGAAAGAGCTAAAACAACTTACAATTTTCAAAACTTAGAGTTTGGTTGAGAATAACATTCCAGGACAAGCAGAACACATTGGTTTTTTGACAGATTAAAAAAAAAAACAACTAAGCACAAAAAACCACCCCCTTATTGTTTGTGTCTGCTGAGTCTGATTTTCTCTGTCTTTTCCTTCCACAGTCATACAGCAGGACAAAAGCCATTGTTACAGTATCTGTAATTAGGATACCAGCAGATGGAATAGTTAACCGTGCCCCAGCTAAGCATTGTGCGTGTTGCTGGGGAAGTCAGCTACAGTAGATTCCTCTTTCCTAATTTAAGCATATAAAAAAGAAGCACCTGGTTTAACCTCCCATCCCACCTTCCTCTGCCTTCAGTGGGGAGGGAAAGGAACAGACTGACAAGGCTGGGCTGTGGGTGGAATCACTCGCTTCTTGGTGGTGCCTCCTCCACCACTAGGGAGGGAAATGCTGGTCTATCTGAAACTCAGTTTTCTCTGTTAAACTGGAATTTTATCCTTTCTTACCACACAGAAGTGACAGGAAGATAACTACCAGACATGAGGGCAGCCAGGGGCACACAGGAGCCACTGACAGCCCGTGCACTTCTTGACCTCCCTGTCCTCCACTGCTGGACGTAGCCAAGAGAGGTTGTCAATGTTCACATTCCAAGCCTGGGGCACAAATCTGGCTGAGCTTGAACTTTTTCTATTTTCATCAGTATTAAATATATGTCCTATACATGGTGGTACTTCTGGCATTCACCACACAAAGACCTGTGCAGGCAGCACATTTTCATAAATGCTTCATTTAGCCTACAGATTTCACAAGATTACATTGGCTTATGCAGGGAGGGATTTTGTGTGCCTTACCAATATTACCTGAGGAAATACAGCTCCCAAATGGTGATTTAGGTTTTTTTTCCCCAAAATACAGTTATAATAGGGGGCCTAATATATGTGAACACCAGAACAAAGGACACTTGAACCATTTTAGATATGGAGCTTTCAACAGCCTGTTTGTTCTCATGTTTTTCTTTTGCTGAACTTTTTCAGCTTAGTTAGTATTTTGTTCAATTTTTTTAAGGACAATAATACCAAAGATATAATTCTGAAAGCAACAGAAATAAATTGCCAGAAAACTCTGCTACTGAAATCACTTTTACTTGCTCTTAGTTTGTTTTGGTTAGTTGGTTTTTACCTGGGAAGGTTTAGGAGGCCAGTTTTACTACAGAATGCATTGAGTTGGTAGTAGATGGAAAAGAAATGTGATTGAATTTATTTTAGTGTCATGGGTTAACACAGTTTGGATTTCTTTGGAAAGGACAGACCTATCAAGAGCCAGTTCTTGGTTATTGGCGTGTGGTTTAACCCCTGAGAAAACAGAATGTGACTTTTGGTAATACCCATATAAAGCTGAGAATGTGTGGGAGCCTCCAAGCAGCCAGGCGACATCCTGCGGGAGTTGGGCTGGGCCAGGCCCCGCTGCCCCTGGGCCGGGGAGCTGCAGGGCACCTGAGAACGGCAGCAGCAGGGGAGGGGAGGAAAAGCCCCGGCAGCTGCCCGTGTCGCCGGCCAGGGCTGGGGGCGGGGGGGCTGCTCCTTCTTCAGGCCTCAGGGAGCAGCTCTGAGCGGCCCACACCAGGAGATTGAGCGGTGGAAAAGAAGGCATCCAGCAGCCTCTGCACCGGCATGGCCTTGAGACTTTTGCAGCTCCTGCTAGGCAAGCTTTAACTCTTTCCTGTCAGCAAAATGAACTTCCAGAGCACTGACCCTTCCCGGAGTGAGGACACACAAAGTGACTAAACCATAAAGGGACACAGCATGAAACTGAAGTCAGTGGAGAGAGAGTGAAAAGACTATTTGGGGCAAAGGAGGAGGAATGGCCTAATTTGGCTGGACGTTTCTGGTAAACTATGGAGACGGAACTATTTTTTCCCTGTAACATATGAATGCTGTTTGGGAGGGATGCTGCTTCTACTCAAAGATTGTGGAGGGATATAATTGAGATTTTATTGGGAATTTTGAATAGAGTAAGCCCCTCACTCCTGGAGTAAAAGGAGGTCTCAGCCTTTGAGACAAAGATGATTTTAGAGAGTGATATGAGTGATATGAGGCCCTGCGCTCCTGGTAAAAAGGAGGTCTCCATTTCTTATGAGATGGAGATGATTTTGGAAATAGAAGAAGAGAATCTTTGTGTTATAATAGAGGAGGCACCCTTAAACAGTACCCCTAAATAAGCGGATATGGCCCATGTGCAGTGTTGGGAAAACTGCTGATGGGTAGGATTTCACAGTTTGCAGAGGTTCTTTTCAGGTCCTTGCAGATGTGTGGCATGGGAGCCACCAGAGGACTGTTCCTCTTGTGGTGATGTCTCTATGGAACCCAGAGAGACTCCTTTCCTAAAGAACTGATGAAAGATTATCTTTAAATGGTAAAACTGACTGAAATTACAGGTTTTATGTTTTTATGTTGGGTGTGGGAAAGTGAACATTTGTGGAGGGAGGGATGTTTTGAAAGTTTCATTTTTTTTTCTTTTTCCTTATTTTCATTCTTTTAGTGTGTGCAAATAAACTAACTTTGTAATTTTAAGGTAAGCCTGTTTTACTCTTTATGTTCTCCTAGTCACATAAAATATAGCAAGTGATGAAACCATCATATTTAGTCATAAATAAATAACTCTTAAGTTTGAGGGAGTTACTCAAGTATGAACATAAAGTTACTGGCAGTATTAAATTCTAAAATTACTACATGAAATCTAATAGGGAGCCAGTATATGAAAGCACTCAGGTTGAGTATTATGGGTTATCTCTGTCCAACTTCATTTGGAATTATTTGCTTGCAAACTTAATTAGATCCGTATTATGCAAAAATATGACCTATTAGAAATTAGAAGAGAAAGAAAGAAGTTAGACATGTATATATTAATTTGAACAGAATAGCAGATAATGTAAACTTCTTATTTCAATCCCCAAATCATGCCACTTGGGAAAAAAAAAAAAAAAATTGCAGACTATTTTAATATATTTCTCACCTCTTTTGCACTCCTTGCCAGAGCTAATTCTGCAGTGCAAGACACAGCCTTTTTGCATGGATCCTGCCCTGTCCAGAGTACTGGAAATGTCACAGTAGCACAATCCTAGAGTCCCACTTCCTTTACTAGAGGAGATTGGAACACACGTCTGTGCATTTGGATGAGCATCTAAATTAACCTGAATGTGACAGAGACTCCTTTAGTAGTCTCCCTGTCACTTAAGGAAATGAGGGTGTAATTTTATCTGTTCGATTACAGGAGGACTGTTCAGCAGCGAAACAGTAGGTCCAATGTAAAAGGCAAATGAGATATATCTCACATTTCTGGACTGTTTTTGTTGCACTTAAGAGCTGTATGACATAGAAAGCCTTGTTCCTTAAGCAGAGAATTCCTAATCTGTTTATGTGACATAGGAAAGAAAAAAGGAGATAGCCTTTTTTAAAGTCTTATTCATTCTAAAACAGTCATCATCTGAAGCAGAAAATATGCTTTTCTTCTTTTTCACTTGATTTTTTTTTTGTCATATTTCCTGGTGTGCCATCTCACTTTTTCAAACTGCAACATTACCAAGATATGTAATTTAAGATCACACAGGAAAAGATGAATTATTAAACTAATTTATAGGTGCTTCAGGTTTTGTCTGAGCTGGGATAGCTCATTCCTTCCTTCCTCCTGAGCACAGATTTCTTTAATAAAGGTTTGCTGGGACAAAAATTCACCTTCTATCAAGTCTGTATCATATTCATAGACTTTGTCACCTGTTTCCCTGCTCTAAGCCGCTACACAGATATTGAATACTGCATGTGAACTGTTTATTGGGATGCTCCTTGTGTAAATATACAGGTTTGATGTAGCTGGCTGTCAGAAAGGCAAACAGGAATAATGGAGAATTGCTTCAGATCAGCCATCTCACAGCAAACTCTCATCATATAAAAACATGAGCTGTTCACAAAATTCTTACTTTTTTACCCCAGCCACCTTATAAAATTGTTTTGCAAAGACTGAAGACTGGATAACCAAAAGGACTGTGACTGGTTAAGATATTCTTCCAAGGAGCCACAGTGTAGCCATTCAAAACCCCATCTGCTGTGCCCCTGTTCAACTTTGCCAGCTCCCCTCCAAACTTCAGGTGGCCCAATTACTTCAAGAGAGCTGAGTCACATTGTGCCAATGATTTTGCAAATATTTGTGAGCATTTATGAGGTGCTAACTCTCGTCTCTATGTATTCAGATTAGCCTGGATTCAGCTGAGATACCCGAAGTCAAGTACTTAGTGGTTAAGCCTGATTTTGCATGCACAGAATGCACAGACGCTTCCTGGCTTTGCATCCAAAATCGATGTTTGATATCTACCCATCCAACTCACCCCTGCAGGACACTGCTGAGTCATTTCCCACTGGTCAGAGCCACATAAAATCTGTGTACATAAAATCTAAGTGCACAAAAGCAGGCAGGATAGTAGAGTGTGGTTGCTCAGCACAAATGGCTATGGCTACAATAACTAGAGGCAAGGGGAATTAGGTCTTATGAGTATAAATGTTGAGCTAAAAATTTTTGTTTCTCTGAAAGAGCTCAATGAGACAAAAAAATGTTCAGGAATATTTAATCCTAAAGGAAAGGAGATTTATCAAAGCAATTTGAAAGGATAATATCTTCACCTCTGGCTCTACAGCCAAAGGAAAGCCAAGAAAGTCCAGGGCATTAACAACTTTGATGTTATTTTTCATTCTGCCAAGCTGTTTTTCATGCTGCTCTCATTGCCTCAAGTTTGATGCTACAGTGCAAGGCAAATCTGGTTCTGGGAAGCAATCAGTAACTTGTGAAAAGCATTAGGTTTACATTTAAAGATCAAAGCAAACATACATAAACCATTTTGAGTACATACATATCATATCCTCTGCTTTATGTCCTGGCCCTTGGATTTATATCCCCTCATCACTGTGTTTTCCTCTTACATTCTTAGTGAGTCCAGGGACAATTGGAATCTGTATTGAAAAGAGAATTTAGTTAATTTAATTTATAATAGTATGTAGTGGGCTAGAGATTTCAGTCAGAAATTTTATCTGTTGCTCAGCAGATGAGGCTAGAGGAACTACAAGATCTGTTACTGTCACACTCACTGGAGGGACAATGAAGCTCTAAATTTTTTGAATACTCATTGTGTAGCTTTTCCCCTCTCTGACAACAACCAAATGATCAAACAATACACATGTACTTAGACAAATTTCCCATTTATCTGACAAATACCAATGCTAGTGCTGTCCATAAGTAAAACTGATATTCAGACATCATTGTGCCATCAGAGGGTGGAAGGTTGGCAATTTTTCCATTTCAGGGTAGATTCCATCTACTCTTCCCAGAAGTGAGGCTGGTCCATGGCTAGGTAATCCAAAGGTCATCCCTATGACTAAATACTGAAACCCTTGCTCATGACTGAACTGCACCTGGGATCCATTTGAACAGGTTTTTACACTTCAATAAATCTGACCCTTTATGTCTGTTTGGTATCACCTTTTCATTGGATAAAAATGAAGGCATCATTTTGAAAACCTGTATTGAAAACTCAGTTTTTCCAAGCATTTTATGACGAGTTTAAGAGTACAGATTTCAGCTCAGGCTCTAAAAAAAAAACTCTCAAGACTTTGGTTTGAATAAAATTCAGTCTACTGTAAGGTGAAGTATTGAAAGCATGCTTCATTTCATGTCTTAGGAGATACTGCTAGAGATAATTTCTGCACAGTGATTTGCACAGGTTAGGAGCTATTTATTCATCTCTGCTCACATGGAGACAGGTGAGTAACAGGTTCTTCTTAAGTCACATGTATAAACAAGCAAACTGATGGAAGATTTACAATCATTTTGTAAAAGGTATTAAAAGTGTGCTTGTAAAAAAGTGTCTGAGCCTGTTCTATGTGTAATAAACCACCGGAAAAACAAAAAAGGACACTTGACACCTTGAAGTCCAATCTTGCTAGTTCTCCTGGCTGCTCAGTGTGTGCAGAAATCTCATCTTGACCCTTGGGTTTCCTTTAAATTGAGGGTTTTTTTAAATTGCAAATCATAAGATGAAAGTGTAGAAGTACCTGAAGAGTTTTAGGTTTGTTTTCTAGTAATTTTCCTTTATCTAGTCCAGAAGATTGTTTTTTGATGGTCTGAAGTACACCATTAGTTTTATGTACTATTATACACTGGTCTAACTTACAACCAGTCTAACTGTTTTGTTACAAATGCTTTTAGTTTCCAAGTAAACCAAGTGGCAAAGCAATTCAAAACATATTGAATTCATTTAATACATTAATAACCACCACTGGCTCTAAATCAAAAAGAATTACTCTAGACTTAGAGAGTTTTATTTCTGACAGTTCTTACTTTTAAAATAAAGCAAAACATATTGGATATATTCACTTTAAAGTATCAAATCAGTAATATGGGGATTAACATATTCCTTTTCTTCCTCATGTCCAAGACATTTCTTTATACAGAAGAAAATGCTTGATTTCTCTTCAATGCAAAAAATAATCCTGTAAATGCAATTTTCATGTCCCAATGTGCAGCCACTTTGTCAAACTTTTAGATTCTACAATTAGATAAATCAGATTTCCTAGTGAAGATCTAAGGCTGTAAATACAATTTATCTTCACTTCATTAGGGCTATGGGCAATTCCTGTCTTGGGAGCAGCTTCACCAGAGCAGCAGGTCCAGCCATCATCATTGCACAGCTCATGGAAGCATGAGATGCCTTTGTACATCCTTTTTTCCCTGTTACATTAAAGATCCCATAGTGACAAGCACAACCTCAGAGCTCTGATCTCCCAAAATTAACAGAGGGCACTTGACAGCTGATGCCACCACACCAGCAGAGTGATGCAGAACAGCACAGGGGACATCTTCTGCAACAGTGGCTCTGCAAACAACATCTGCTGAGCTGGAGGCCAGGGTAGCTCTCCTGCCTCAGGGAAGAACAGGAGAAGAATGGAGAACAAGCCAAGACAGCCCAGATGAGGCTTCTGGGGACTTGTCAGCAACTCCCAAAAACAGCTGCAGGGAAGGTACCAAACTCCAGGTCACAGTGGTTGTGAAGTATCTGCACTCACACTTCCAAGAACCCATGTTCCTGGCATGGCCCGTCAGGCAGGGTGGAGCAGCTCCACCACTCACTGCCATTTCAAGAGCCCCTGCTCCATCCTGCCTGGCGGGCCATGCCAGGAGCATGCCAGTTGGGTCACCAAGGTCTCATTTCTGTGACCTTGGTATGAAGGAACAGAGCACCCTTCCCACCTGGCATTTGTATTGAGATGATTTGGTCTTGGAGAGGCCAAATTTTGGAGAGTCGGGAGGCATCATTTCTGATTGTAACTGTGCCGGGAGGCTGGACAGCAGAACTCTGCAGTGGTGCCCTTGCCAGACCTCTGGGTTATCCCAACCTAGCCCCACTTTATCCTGTCATTTGCTGCAGTGCTCTTGCATATCACGCCTCCAGGACTTGACCCACATGAAGACTGCTCCCACAACTTGTCCCTATGACTTTCCCAGGAACGGGAATGATTAAATGTTAATGGCTATCCTCTTCAGAATGGGTTGTGGAGATTGGGGCATAAGAGGTCATTATTGTTTAAACACCTTTGTTTTGCCTTTTTTCTCAGAAAATTTAAATCATGAGCCTCCTTACACAGGATGCCCAAACTGAGCTTTAGGATGTGTGAGAAAGACACAATTAATTTAGTGCAAAAGATAAGACATTTCCTTGGGGAAGCACTAATACCAGGCCCATTACCCCTTAGTGTCATTTCAGATTAGTGTTTAACAGAGAAAGGGATTATAAATCTTTTTAATTGAAATTTGTTTCTCTTTTTCTTGCTATTATAAATTTCTGCCCAGAGGTTAAAGAGTTTTTAAACTATTTCTGAATTACATCCAATTTCTGGACAGTTTATCAAAAAAAGGAGGATAAAGTTTGTCTCTTGTTTTATTAATTTATGTCAGACCAGAGAAAGGAGAAATATATTCCCTCAGTGACCCAAATGAAATAGTTACATAAAAAGATGCTTAGAAATACAAAGCCCAGACATCTCTAACATGTTAAGATTGGCAGCTGTCACCAACAGATCCACATGTAGGAATACTTGCCATAATTATGGAAAGTGGAAGGATAATTATCCAAACACAGTGGTGGAAACAACAGTCAAGAGAAGAATTTTACTCAGCTTCTCTCTCCCTTTTTCTGGCTTAAAGTTTGAAAAACATCAAAACCAACGATTTTAATCCATGTAGGTTGTTTGACTCATAAGTCACAAAATTACATCAAGAAAAGAAAAAAAATGCAAACATCCTTTTACCTTTAGCATGTCCCAAGTAGGAACATTCAAAACTGTGACCTGGACTCAGTCAGCCCTTGATCCACGGCCTTGGAGCAGCCCCCTTTTTATTCCAAAAGTGATGGATGAGATTTGAAGCAAAGTCCTGGCTTTAGTGGTGTAGGCACTCCTGGAAAGCACAGCTCCCTTGGTATAGATGGCCTGCTGGAAGATAGGAAAAGCATCACAGAGAGCTAGTTAATTCTCTGTTCAGATGTTCTTTTAGGTACAAGGATGCCTGGCTATCTGTTCTAGAGCTCTAAACACAAAGGCACTGAAATTTGGGGGGGCAAGCATATTTAAAAAGGCACTCTGAAGGTGAATGTTTCTGTAGAGATTGGTCTGCCAGTCTTTGGGAAACTGCACAGCTCACAGATCATTTGTGTGTTAGGGTGGTTTGGATTTTTTTGTCCTTGAAAATCCTTCCAGACAACTATATTCTTTCCACTTCTCCTCTTGATTGTATAATGGTTATGTTTCCTCTGATCTGAAGAAAAATATTTTCCTTTTCTAATTCAATCCTTAGCCCTTGTTTTCCCAACCTCTAGTTCTCAAGAAATGTGATTTCTTAAAAAACAAAACAAAACAAAGAAAAAAAAAAGTCTAATTAAGCCATTTATCAAACTTTCCAAGTGGGTAGAGTGACAAATTAGCCCTATCTTGCACCAACAGTCTGATGGATGGGAAGATAAAGATGCAGAGGCTGTTATTTTAGCTGGAAGCTCTCCACTATATCAATTGTTTGGCCTCAATCCAAAAGATCCTAAGAGTTGACAAGGACTAATGACTGGTCCATAAAGTTTATGCAGTGTGAGGCCTGACATCAAAGGAATGTAGCCTTATTAGCAATATCTCTATGCCTTCTCCTTGGGGAAAAAAAAAAAAAAATCGTTGTTTTTCAAAAGATTTTACTTAATCATTCTATTCTTTCAGCAAATGGAAAGAAAATTAAAACTGTCAATAAATTTGCACAATAATCTATGGCTGATGAGTTCTGCTCTTCTCTACAAATACCAAGTGATTGTTAAATAATGTCCACCAAGAGAGGCTAAGATAGGTAGCCTACAAATAATTTTCCCTAGGAGGTTTTCCTTTTACCACTATTTGCTTGGGAATACTTACATTCTTCCCAAGTATTAACTCTTGGTGGTTTTAGGATATGAGGTTAGGGCTGAGGTGAATATTGGGCCTGACTCTGTGACAGCATCACCTTCAGTGTTTGTAACTTTACTTCTTTCTCCCTTCTCTCAGTGTTTTTATTTAAACATGCACAATTTTGACATGAAATGGAAACCCTGTGTAAAAGGTGGGATGCAATTACTACCTGACTGGAAAGCCGGATGAGAGGATACAGCAGCCAGGATGGCACCTAAGAAAAATCAAATCAACAACTCAACAACAAAAACCTCTTTTGATATCTTTGTTTGACAAAACAAGCCATTTCTGCAGGTACTATATGTTACTCTAGACTAGAAGTAAAATCCATATTTTTTTATTGGAAAACTATACGTCCCATTCTTTATAACCTTTTTTTTTCTCTTGTGGAAATAGGATAGTCTTCAACTTGCTAGCACAATGAGAAACTTTGGTACTGCTTTATCAAATCCAGTAGTAAAACTGCAGTAGTCTTGTATATTCATATACCTGATGAACTTGATTTATCTTTTCAACACAACATTTTTACAGGACGGAATTAAAAACAATACTGCAATGAAATGATGACAGCACTGAAAGTCAGTGCAAAGCCACATTCAGCACATCCTAACAGTATTTTACCTTCACTTTCCAGTCTGGATTTAATAGGAAGTGTGGAAAGAGCATTGTACAAAACTAAGGATGCCATCCATCTTCCCTATGTCTCAATAAACTGCCCTGGATTATCCCTTCTCTATTGCTCCCAATGCATCACCAACTTGCTCTGAGTGGCTTTGCACTCTTGCAGCTTTTCTTTCATGTTCCTTTTCCAAAAGGGATATGCCATTGCATCTGCCACACTGCTTTTGACCCTGGGACATCCAGGCAATTTACATCCCACTGGGATATCCACAAGCTCTGATGTTTTTTGGGGAAATACAAAAAAACCCCAAAAACTTGGAGTCTGTGAGGTCCAACACAAACAATCATGAAAAGAACAAAAGAGAACTTTTAAATACTACAACCTTACCTGGTAATGTCAAAACCAGGAATTAAAATTCTGGTTGAAAAGACTGTAGTAATTTAATGTTTTTCTTCTTCCTGATAATTTAATATCTCCAAGTGACTAATGTACTGTCTTTGCTGCTTATTGACAGCAGGGCTGCTTAGGAACCATATTCGCTCTATGATATTACCTTCCAACACTTGGAATGAAAATCTAAGTAAAGAAAATGCACTGGTTGAATTTTTCTACTTAGAATTGGGGTATTTTTTCAATAAAAATTAAGTGTAACTATTATGGCATATGCAATTAAGTGTTCAAATGTCACTGCTTCTAATTTAGGAAGGTGACTCCTTGAACAAAGAAGCTTAAATGCAAATGGACTGGAAATAAAATGAAATGGGAAAAAAAAAAAATCAGTGCTGAAGTTTCCAATGAACCAAACTGTTTGCTTACTTATAATTAGCAACATGGTCATTGTCTGGCAGCCCTGGCCCTCTGTAAATATGCCTGCGCAGACTGTGATTTACGATTATTTAGAAGATGTATTTATTACTCTGTAAATATGCCTGGGCAGACTGTGATTTAAGATTATTTAGAAGATGTATTTATTATTTAAAATTTATTCATTGTCTGAAGAGACAGGTAAAACAACAACACTCTCAGTCTCTCAACTTGGTTTGGGGGTACTGGCTACAACTCAAGCCTCTTTAGACTTTCTTCAGTAAAATAAAGGATTTTCCTTTTCTTTAAACATGGCTCCAATTACTGAATAGAGCAAACTCATTCGGAATGACAAGCTTCAGATTTTTCAAAGATTCCTGAATTTCTCACACATTTTAGCAAACAAAGTTTTAGCAAGCAAAGAAATTTTTTTCTCTAATTTAAAATTTATGACATAATTCAATGAAAGACCTTAAAAAGGCTTAGCTACAAAATAAATAATAATAATTAACTTATTCCACTCTTCATTTGTCTTTTATTTGTCAGATGACCAGTTTGTTTTACTTTCTTAGCACAGCTTTGGAAAATACAGCAAGGCTGTACATGTACAGTTCCCACCTGGAAGCACAAACTTTAGCAGCTAACGCCAAGTTAAAACATAAACCCACCTTTCATTTCTGTTCAAAGCTAATGTATAATTCAGTTAGAGCTGAGGGATACTCACATTATTTGCCTTTAAATGTTACCCAATATATTCCATGGTAGGTCTGGTAGAAGGAAAGTAAAAAACAGACAAGCAAACCACCACACTGCTACTACAGCTACAGAGGGAAGTGCACAGGTTTACAGATCGGTAGGAACTTGGGCTGTTCCATCGTGCCTGTGAAAAACTGAAGTGGAAAGATGGCAAATTCAGCCAAGTGCAGAGATACTGCTCAGCTATGGCAATGGAAATACACATTTTAGCCATCAAAGGGGCACTTGTCTTGATTTTTTTCTTCCTCTAAATCATACTAATACAATGTCATTTCTCAACTTTATTTCAGTCTCTTGCATTGGGAACAGCTTCTGATTTTAAGATGACTTCACATGAGTATTAGGACAGAGATTTTTCAGGAACGATACATGAAGAGAATAATGATGTCAGACCTGTATGTCCCATTTTAGTGATTTCCAATATCAGGAAGCAATGGGCTGACCTACTTGTGTGCTACAAAAATAGCCAAGGATCTTTTAAGCAAAATCAATGCCACTGAGCTGAACAGAAATGGAGAGGTGCAACGTGCTCACAGCATGAGCCCTTTGGTGCCCATCCCAGCACTGCTGTCAGAGCACACCCTCTGTGTGTGGGCCAACACAACCTGGGCATTACTGAAAAACTCAAAAATTTATTTTTAGAAAGCATCACTCAAGTTCTAGGCTGAAAATCCACTGATGATTTTGAGTGGGCATCACTCTCCAAGTTTGAAGATACAGACTGGAGACAGCAGATCTGGACCCCCAGGGAACCTGTGTGCTTCTACCAAAAATGCCTGATTTTGCACCATTCCACCAACCTGCAGAGGTTTTGGTGCTTGCTTTCTTTACAATTCGAATCTAGGCGTCACCAATCACTTCTGCAATGCTGATAACATGCACAAACTCTTTCACTGTCTCTATCATCATAACCATTGACAGAATTCTATTATTAAATTTATTGTACCGCCTTTATTTTGCAGTGTTTGCTGTTACTCCAGGGATGAATATCACACTCTCTGCAGGGAACTGGACTTTCTGTGCCACCAAGATGCAGTTCACTACCAGAATGCTCAGCTGAGATTCAAAGTCTTTACAGAGCATAGTAACTTCACTAGATGGCAGTGGTGAGAAATATTACTTTATATCCATATATATTTTTAATAGGAGAGGACACATCTCAACAAGTCCTGCATTTTATTAGTGCTGTCTGTGTTAACACTACATCACAAGACAACAATTCTCTCATTCACACAAAAGTCCAGGGGCTCCTGCCCAGCTAAATCTCCATGCAAATGTTTGAGAATGCAGGAACACTCTTCCAGCACTAATGCAGAGAGACAAGGAGCAACATGCACTCCTCTTTGAAGGATTTTTCTCATAAGCTCAACTGTACCATGGTCTGTCCTGAAATCCCAGGAAAAGACAAGTTCCAAGAAGAAAAAGTTTTCAAACAAAAACGTTCCTGAGAAGTCAGAGACATTCTTCAAAGAATCTTAACGCTGATGCCATACACATGATGAAGAAAACGAGTGAAGAGTAAGAATGAGAAAGCAAATGGTTCAAAGAGCATTGTGAGGATTATTCTGCATTCAATAAAATCCTTTTCATTCACAAGAAATCCTTACAAATACATGTTTCTTAGGAGAACTCTGTGTCTCTTACAGGGAACTCAAGAAACAAAGCATAACTTTTCAGACTTCTAACAAAACTTCAAGATGAAATACTTAAAGCAGCAAGTTCTGTAACTTCTAAGGTTCAAAACCTTCAAAAATTCAGTCTTTTGAATACAGGGAACTGATGCCTGTCAGATTGGAAACTGATACACCTGGACAAAAACTAAAGAACTAAAATAGAGTAGATGATTTCAGCCAAGTGTATTACTTTAATTAAGAGTTTATCAGTAAAGTCTCTAGAAACAATACAGTTGTCTGACTTTATTTAGAATGCTCAGAAAACACAAACTATGATTTAGTACAATAAGGAGACAAAAAAAGTTTGGTTTCTTCTAACATCAGATGTAAAACCTCATATTTTTTAAAGCTTGTTTCTTGCTGTGGGAGAAATGATAAAATACCCCAATTCACTGCCTAAATCACACTTCTCTAAACTATTCTTGCCTTTATCTTAACGATTTCCAAGACTTTCCCCTCAGAGAGCAATACATTGTCCTCTGCCATCTCAGCTGCTCCCTCATCAAACTGTTTGCAATAGCAAGCAGAGATTCAGGATATTGAAAGTGCCGATAAAAAACAAACCCAGTTGTGTTGCAAGTGACTTCTTGACTTATGCCTGCTAAGCATAATTCAAAGACCTAAACTTTTAAAGGCATAATTCTATTTATTTTTGTGTGAATACGAGCAGATGAGAAACAATTTCTTATGGCATTTCAATCTGTGAGACTTCTCTTACTTTTCCTCCTCACTGGCCATTAAGAAACAGAAATATCTGGAAGTACAAAGCCCCAGGGTTTCGTTAGTGGCACAGGCAGTTGTATTCTCTGCATCTCTGGTCAAACAATTACACACAATACATGAGGCTGTTACATAAAGAAAAACTTGTTGCCTAAACCAGCTTGGTAAAAATAATAAATGACTGTTCCCCAAGCATCAAGAGATGAAGATTTCTAGAAAAAAAAAGCAAAACATTTCAGATTATCCTGGTGGATTCCCCCAGATGCGGATACTGTAAACAAACACTATAATTTGATATGTTTGTGGAACTAAATGCATTTAGTAAAAACATCAAAGACCAACCTGACAGAACAGCGATGTTCTTGCTCCAACCCCAGTCACAGGAAAGTAATTTTTTTTTATCATTAAGATTAGAGAGCCTCATGTTGGATGCCCTGGATGATACCAATATGCAATGAGACAGTCAAGTACCCCAGAAAAAAGCCAAAGTCTTCTCCAACAGCCTACATAGTGACAAAACAGCCCTTTTAGTTTATTTATTGCACTCATTCAGTTCCTCTTTTTAAATGCTCTTATTTCACCTTACACAAGAAGATCTCAATTGCAGAGTAAAGAGAACTGTTACACTGTGTCCTTCCTACTTTCTCCCAAGCACACTCATAAATCACAGTGCTGTGGGTTTGCCTGGAAGGTGTGCCATCCCCTTAGTTTTAATCAAGTAGCCCTAAAGTAAGTGTCCAATCAATATTGATTCATGTGAGTCTCACTGCACTAAGTCATCACAGTATCTGAAGTGAATATAAGTGAATATTGCTGATGTGAATATAAGAGCCTGGCTTGGCCTGTCCACATTCATGTCAAATGAAGATAAAGAGTGAAAAGAATATACTCACTGATCAATTTTCTCCTCTTTAATGTGTATCTGACAGAACATAGAGCAAAATCCTTTCTGTAATAAATAATTAAAGCCAATTAAAATAAAATAGAATTTATTGCCAGATTGTCAGTGAAAAATCACGAGTACAAAATTGACAAAGCCAATACTGAAATTGACCAGAGTCAGTGGAGCAAGGAAACAAACAGTGTTGGCATTGGGTGAGACCTCCGTGAAGCGCCGTGGGGCACCACATCCCCCAGGTCTCACAGGGGTCTGTCTCCAGGCCGGCCGTTTTTATACTTTTAGCTCAGTGAACAAGTCCGAACATGTTGAGAAGTCCAAGTATCGAGGGGAGCATGGAATTTCCCTGGGTTGGTGCCACTGCTCAGTTCTGCATTTCTATAGTTTCCCTTTCTATAGTTGTCCCTTGATGGTTCTGCTGATAGAATCACAGCGGTGATCGGTGATCATGATCAGCCAGGGGGATGAATTTCCTGGGAGTAGTAGGTGGTTCCGAGAACCCTTGATGGCTTAGCTGGGTCCCATTCTCTTGAGCCATTAGTCCTTATCAGATGCCCACCACACCTGGTTTCAGCGTTCTGCTGTCTGTATTGGTACGGTAATTCCTTTGTCTCCTTCCTGGACTCGGGTAGCTTTCTGTGCTGCAAAGGATTTTTCCTGGCACTCTTAGAAATAGTATAATTCACCATCACCCGCACCCGTGGACATTGCATGTATAAAATATAATCTGTGAACATGAACTAACATACACAAGGATAATGTAAAAAAAGTTTCTTGTGAGGTTACCAATTCAGTACCTGCCTGAATTGGCAGTGCCTCTAAAACACACCTACTACAGAGAATGTATTTCCCCCCCGCCACCAATATCACCTCATAAGGTAAAACTGAATTAATTCTATTATTATATTTCAGGAACATTAATTAATATATACTACACCTTCCTTTTCAAAACTGCACAAGTATTTCCCAACCTATTTAGTTTGCATTTAATTCCTCTGCACAGAACTTGAATTTTGTACTGCCACAAAAAATGTTGTGACCTGCATTTCCTGAAGTTTGGAAGGACTTGGCTGATGGATACTGGTTAAATCTGACCATAACCTGCACAATGCACTGATCACAATGCAGCCTGGAAATTGCTGGATGATATTTATGAAAAATATCATTTTAATAAGATCTTCCTTATCAACTTCAAAATATAACTGTGTAGCAATCAATTAAAGGCATTATTAAGTTGACTGGCACTTGCATATCAATATCTAAATTAAATTGATCTAACTCTGAGGAACTTGCTCTGATTTTCTAGCACTTCAAGCAAGTTTCTCTCTTCTCTAAAGGGAAGCAAGAATTTAATTGTCCCATGTCTATAGCTGATTTTTCTGCCATGGTCTAATTAGCTGATGTGATAAATATTGTAAATAATTCGGTTTTATTGTAAATCTTTTTTATAAAATCATGTATGTCATACCCAAATACAACCTTAAAATCATACCCACAAGCGCCCTGAAAGTCATACCCAAAGACACCCTTAGTATTGTGACATCGCTGCCAGCACCCAAGGAAACAACATTAGCAGAATAAAGAAAGGTGCAGTCGAGAGGAGATGGGCTTTCACCACTGATGAGTCCACCAACGACCCAGTGATTAACGACTGATATGAATCTTGTCAGCATCTCAAGGCCCTGCATCCCAATACTGGGTTTCCTAAATCCACTCATGGGCATCCTCCTTCTTGGAAATCCACTCAACAGATGGCCAGCAGGAAAACAAAGGTACATGAATATGTATCTCGGACAAGAGAGACAAGGGACTGGAACCAGGTACTGGACGGCCGGAAACACTGTATAAAAACGGGCTGCACAGTGCACACCTGGCAAACTGTGGGGGATTCGGTGCGATAGAGACCGTGTCTGTGGTTCACCCAGTGTCGACCCCGGGCTTTGTGGCTTTTTTTGATTTTTCTATTTCAATTTTAAATAAATTCTTTTATTGATAAATTGGCTGATTTCATTTATAACAGCTGACATGGGCCATGAAGACTATAATCTATTTTAAAGCCTCTCAGTTATCACCTGATAGGTGCACAGTTGATTTTTATTCCCCACCAGGCCAGTACAAACATTGCTGAATTCTGAAGCTCTAGTTTAAAATTACTGCATACTTTTACAGCGAATTAAACTATGCCTTGATGGGGTCTTGCAGCTTCAATAACAGTGAAACAGAGCTAAAGACAGAGTGCCAATTTACAAATTAAACCCGAGTTTTATATATCAGTAAACCCCTGACCAAAGTGGATTATAAAATAAAACCTTGACAGACAAGTAGTTACAACATAAGCAGTGAAATAAGGTATTTTTATTATCAATCCCAAATCAGGTCTGTCCTAGAAACACATTTCATCTCACAGCCTCTGACTGTATTTGTATTACCTTTTCTAGCTAATGTTTAAAAAGAAATATTTGACTTAAGGATATATAAAGCTTTTTGCTACCCCATTCTTTCACCAGCAATGAAAATCTGCAGTGCTGTGGTGCTTCCTACATGTTGTAGATGTGAGTTTTCAGCTTGTACAGTCACACTTGTGTTTACTATGCAAAACAGTTGTAACAGTATGTGGGAATGAAAAGCCCTAAATTTTGTGGAATCAAATGATTTGGATAAATTTTACTTCTGAATTGCTCTGGAAACTCGAAATTGTCACATAATTAAGAAAGCCATTCAGATGTCTTTCCAGTCTTTCATTTTCTGGCTTTGATGCATTTGCCACTGGGGTTTTCACCTTTCATATTCAGCTTTCCAGATGGTTTCGTTTACATTTCTAAGGCGAGAGACCAGTTTGCCATCCGTGGAGCTTGGGTCTCAATTGCAGGTCACACCTAAGGAGGGGACATCTAGAAAATGAAAAATTCCTAGCACCTCTGTGGTTAGCCCTGCTCAATAATTGCTGCAGTAGCTGAATTTTGCCGTACAGATGTCGGTAATTTGCTATTGAAAACCACCAGTATCAAACTGTCAGAGTCAAGAAATGGCTTTAATTATTTCCTCTCTGGAGCAGTAATAGCCATTACTTGAGCACTGCCAAAGCTGGAATGTGTTTGTGTGGGTGATTTCTTCGCATGTGGAGCGCAGGCAGCTTTACCTGCACTTGCCAGCCCTTTGCTCCCTCCTTGTGGAAGAAGATTGCTTCAGTCAGGGCCAGATCATCTGGAGACCACCATGAGCTTTCCTCCTTTTCCTTGACCACCAAAGAGTAACATTGTTTTTCTGCTCCATTGAGTCCTGAAACTAGAAGATAAAAGCCCTTGGAACTAAGGACAAGAGGAAAAATCTTCTCTGGGAGAGAATAAGTAAACAAAAATATCAGATGCTATGGGAAATTTGATGAGAAATTATACTGAGAAAGAAGGTGAGGTCAGCAGAGCTACTGCAGGAATCTCCTCACTCTGCATAAGCACTGCCTGGGCTCTCCCTTCTTGCAGCATTGGGCACAAATAAAACCATAGTCAAAACCACAGAGCTTAAAAAAATACATTAAAATTCAGGAGCAGGTCAAAATATTTTTACCATTTTCCAGCAATTTCAACATTATTTCTCCTTCATCAAATAGATCCAAACCCCAGAAAAATTAAAAACTGATGTTAACATGAACATTTCCACAGGAGCCTGCAAGGGGCTTTGGCTTGTGCTTCAAAAGAACTAAAACCCCTCCAAAATAACTTTTGGGCTAGGATGTTTTATTCCTCATTCCCATACTGTATTGATTTGGGAAGATAATCTAACCTCTGCACCTCTGAAAGCTGTCATGTCTCTGAAGTGGGATAAGGTTCTTCTCCCTAAATAATCTGAGGACTTTTTGTGCCTCTGAGAGAGGAGTGCTGAAGCTAAGTTTTCCCCAAGTCTGGGGGACTTTGTCTCCTAGAAAAGCAGGGAACACCAAGGGTGTTCCTGCAATATCCATGCGCTTGGTCAGCAATGAGCTGCTGTTCCTTTGAAGTGCTCACTTTGGATATTTGTGCATATGGAGACGGGGTGTATTTTCCCACATGCAGCAACCTTTCCTTCTGCTGACTGCACAGCCCAGCCCAATGGTGCAAGTGGGTGGCATTGATGCTCTCTGGGTTGTTCCAGAAGGAAGAAGCAAAAGACGGCTTATAAAAATGAAGGAAAACAGTAAGATAAACCAGTCTAATGAAATATACTAGAAATACTTTCCAGCTTAAAAGCTTTTAAGTCATTAAGAGCTCACCTCTAAGTCATGAGCATGTTTGCTATTAATTGATCTAATGTTTTTTAAGCACTAGCAAGGAAGAGGTCAAGAATGTTTTAACTACACATGGATTTTCCTAGAATTTCTTTTTTTCTCTTCCTTTTTAGGTCAGCAATAAAATTTTAAAATCTTGGGGAAAAACAACAAACAAACAAACAAACAAACAACAACACAACCAAAACAGTCCCTACTTTAAAACAAGCAGCTCAGAAGGAGGAAAAATGGGATTTCTTCACATCCCAGTGAAGTCAAGAGTATCAGGTTTTGTTGAGTTTGAGAGGCATTAAGGTATGTTTTCAACCAAACTTGTGCAGTGAATATTTCTGTGAGGTGATCACTTCTAATTAATGTTGCTGGTATCACAGCATAGCAGAGATAAACACCATCTGTCAGCAGCAAAGGCTGATGGGCCATTAATGAAAGAGATTCTAATACTGCTCAATAGAGGCTGATGATCAATAGCTATTAAAGTTCTGCTGCTCTCCCTCCACAACAACTGAGAGCATAAGTAACAATGAGTTCTGAAATGCTCCCTGGCATCTCTGCATTGGCAGGAATTGCCTGATTGCAACAGGCACTTCTTGTGTGTGGCACATCTTTACCACAAAACTGATACCTGCGGACTCAGTCTGGTGCCATCAACACCCAGCTCATAGCTGAAACTATTTTGGAGTTTTGTTAAGAATGACAAGATCTGATGAATGGAGATTAATGCTTAAAATGCTTCAGCCTTTCTAAGTCCTCACACAAACGTGATGGCAAATAAGTCTTCAAAGAGATTTATTTTTGTTCCTAGCAGCTGGATATCCAGAGCCTGAGGGAGTCCCAGAGACCCACTTGATGATGGGAGTGTCTCACAGCTGCAAGAGACTCAGATTGTTAAATGATGACTCGAGCTGGAACATATTTTAGTGACTAGACTGAAGTCTCTAATTGCCTGCAGGCAGCCTGCTTATCACTGCAAACTTGGAGCTCCCATCTTGTAACATAAGGCAGTGAAAGCCTGTCTTAAACAGGGAATTCAATTACAAGGAAATTACTCCAGAACAAAGCCCAACAAGAACACACTTTTACACTCCATTTTTCTACTACCAGAGGGGCAGATGGGCTAAGGGCTTGTTGACATCAGGAAGATAGGTCCTTATTTACACTCACACAGGAAATCTGCTGTGAAAATTAATTGTTTTCCTTACCTACAGACAACACTTATTTACAAGGCAATTACTCAACTACAAACACTTCCATTTTGAATTTAAATTAAAATTAAACTTGGACAATGCCAGAGGAACATTAGGGAAGTCACAATGACAGAAGCAAAGCTTTTGTAAAGCACTCTATAAGCCACATTTAAAAATCACTTTGAAACACTCATCAAAGATTTAATTATAGGCTCTGTAGTGATCTGTATTACCAGGCCTTGATTATTTCTGCAAAATATGCTAGATTAAGTTACACATGATGGAAATGTAAATTTAAATAGCTTGAAAGTATTATAATTAAAATTAAATCACCATAACCAAAATTAAGGAATAACATTTTCTGGTTCATAGCCCTAGTTTTTAGGGAATTTCTTCACTAGCTGATTAGAATGCCAAAAGTGGTAATTTTTTATCATGTAATTGAAATCTAACTACATAAAGTTCCAGTATAGCCTTGATATAGAAAAACCCAAACTTACAATCTATCTTACTTTGATAGAAGATGAATACATTAATAATGATTTTAGGAGGCAAAAAGAATATCCTCACTAAATCTAGCATCTTTCTAAAATTTCTAAAAATTATTTAAGACAGTTTCCTAGAGTTCTTGTTTAGTTTGATTTTAATTCTGTAGCAAGATATTCTGGGGGATATTGTTCACATTAAATGCATTTGTCTTAAAAACCCTAATTTTACTCGTATTTCAGGGAGTGACAAAAGAATTCCCCTTGAAAATTAATCTTTTTTAGAATGTCACATCTAATTGCCTTATGATAAAACCTGGTGGGACACTTCAGGTCAAGATAAAACAGCATTTTGTATGACAATAAATTATTATTCCTGCTTTGACATGTTTTAGTGCTATACATGTTTTTGATTAGTTATTTTCAGCAAGCATCATGCTGTCTTGCCTCGGTCCCATAGAGCACTTTGTCACAAAACAATTCAAGTTCTACTTTGACTTTTTTCTTCCCCAGAAATACAGATTATTTGGGATGTCTGACTGATGGTACAAAGAATAATTTGCTTGTACAGTGCCAGTAATTTCCAAGTACTCACCACATTTTAAAGGCAGAAATATTCAATGGTTTGGGATTTAAAAAAAGCCAGTTGTGACAATTTTGAAGCCATTAGGTGTGTGACACTGTGCCAGAAATCAGACTGCTGGCAGTGTGCATGTTCACAGGAGAAGAGCAACTCAGGGAATATGGAGAAACTTCAGCTCTGAAGGCAGATAAGATCAATGTGTTAAGAATTACCTGCGCAAAATAATAGATCATAAAAGAGTTGTTCCTATGAAAGAGGAAAGATACTTTAAATGAAACCCCTTCATTGAAAATGTGAAACCCCCTCATTAAAAATGCTACTGCTCATTTCCATGGAGTAAGTGGAATACCTCACAGCACTCTGCACTTTAAACATATTTACAATAAAGGAATATGCCACAACAGAAAATGACTGGTTCCATTTCTCCAGGGACAATACTGAACCCAGGTTTCTCCCTAAAAATGTCTTAAATTCCTCAGGGGAAAAAAAATCATGCTTACATCTTTTCTGCAGTAATCTGGCACAGTTCTTTCCTGTGTATTTCTTGATAGAATGGTCAAGGAACCTTTCTTCCTAGCTGAGAGTGAAGCTGTCACCTTCTCAAGAGACTGACACACAAGGCTGCTCAAGGCCCTGACTTCCGTAAAGTGAAAACCAAGAAAAAACCTCATTTGGGGATGGAGAAATGGGGGAGCTTTTTTTTTCCTGCGAGTGACTCATTACTGCAAGTTCCAGCAACTGCTGGCCTTCAGGTAGCTTTGCCCCTCAAGTGTTTAAGTAGAAATAGATGTAGATAATGATGAATTTAATTACCACCTGAAGCTCTTACAGGATCAGGTCTGGAGGGAAGTAGATTTCAGCATGTCCTCAGCTGTAGAATGAGAGACAGATGCAGGCTGGGAAAAAAAA
>VWYO01001901.1:36947-49886 GCA_013400275.1 Rhadina sibilatrix | reverse complement strand
AAAAAAAAAAAAAAAAGCCTGTTGTTGTAATTACTCCTCTTTCAATGCAGCTGGTTTAACAAGAGCACAGAGATTTTTTTGGAACATGCTTGGAAAATGGGAATTTTCATCTTTTTGTTCTTAATGTACTGTGCAGAAAGGTCACTTGTTCTGGCAGTGGCTAATGTGTGACATCTGAGCAGCTCCTTGGCAGGGTAAATTGCTGTAGTTCAGAGGTATAAATAGCCCCAGCAGCACTCACCAGCCGAGGAGCCACTCAAAAACGCTTCTGATTAATTTCCTGTTACCAGCTTGGTCTTTCAATGCCTCTAGAGAACTTTCTGGCAGTGCAGTGAAATCCCATTTACAGAGTGGCATTTCCACAGTTTTGCCTTTGATTCCCAAACCAACACTTGATGCCTCCTATTGATCACATTCCCCTACCTCCGCTGGCAGCCTCAGCAGGGAGCCGACTCCAGAACCTTCTTGGTGCAATCTGGCCACATGCAGATGAGCTGTGGCTTTAATGCCTCCTGTCCACCACCTGCTCATTTCTCTCCCTGTATCTGCCTGTCCATGGACTCCTCTCCATGTGTGGAAGGACTCTGTGCCATTCTTCCTCCGGCACATAGGGCTGGAGAATATTAATATCCTTCACCTCTGAGGGTAGATGTGTGGCTCTTAACTCTTAAAGAATTTCTTGTTCAGCAGCATTTGAGTGACCAACAAACACTGATTAAAATCCCCTGTTCAAGTGGAGCATTTTTTTGGTAATTTGGCTTTAAATACCGTTGTAGCACATGTGGCATTTACAGTCACAAGATTCATTTGCTAAAAGCAGTTGCAGAAAGAGATATTTGGACAGCAGAACCCAAATTCACTCGGCAAACCTCAGAGTAGGGTCTTTTTCTACAAGGTTGTAATATCAAGATTATGAGCTCCATTTTTCTGACACCTACATGAGTTCTGATGAAGTGTAACTAAGCCCGCTGAAGCTCCTGATGGAGAATTCCTGCTGTCCTCAGGACAGGCCAGTGCCAGCAAATGATGTAGTTCCTGTATCCATGAATACAGCTGAGATTTTACTTCAAGCTAGGGAAAATGGAAGCAGCTGGAAGGCACAGGGACAGAAGATTCTTTTAGGGCTTCTCTTCTGAGTCCCAGTGACCAGCCTCAGGTTGGTCAATGGAGGTGGGCCAGAGGCAGGACCCTGAGTCGATGGTTTAGGAACAGTCCTTGCCACCCCTCGGCTTCCTGGCTGTTAGTTCAGCATCAGTGCCCTAGAAAAGCAAGTAACAGAGACATGGGTAAGAGGGGGAAAAAAGGAAAAGACAGCATTTTATGTCAGGTTATGGGCCACAAAGTGATAGTGTGGAGATGGAAAACCATTCATGTCCCAACCTGCCTGTACTCCATCTGCTTGCAACAAGATACTCAGTCTCTGTGTAAAGAAGCAGAGGGAAAAGGGATGGTTTTGTTTTTTTATTACACACTCATGTAGATTTTGAAAGGAGGAAACCAAGCAAGCCAAAACTAAATATAATTTTCTCTTTTTCTCCATAGACTCAGACTGGATGGATGCCAAACCACATTTTGGAGGGGTGAGAAAGGCCCAACATCTGCTTCTGGTGTAACTGTTTGTATCTTCACTCTAAGAAAATTAGGTTTGAAATAATCTCAAATTATTTGAGACACCTGTATCCTATTAGAAGTGACACATGGAAACACCTTCAGAGTACTGAATTTAGCACCATGTCAACAGTTTAAAGTGAATGGGGAAAAAAAAAATGGTAAAACTCATTGCTTCCCAGTTTCTGCTTGAGCAGACCTTGTGTCATTGCACAGGATCCTACTGCAAGCTAGATCCATAAACATAATGGAGTTTGAAGTAGTAATTTAATATGGTTTGTATCTGTGGCTGTAGCTGGAATTAAATTCAGCAAGGCATCTCAAGGTGACTGGAGGATTTTAAGTTCAGTGCAGGCACAACTGTAGGCTCAGTGCACGTAGGACACGGACACACAGCAATTTCAGGGACATTTTTTCCTGAAGCTCAGGTTTGGCATCTTGCAGCTTATGGGACTAGCAATCATGATTGATTTTTAACTCTCTTCCCAAGCCTATGTAACCTCCCACTTGCAAATTCCTTGCTTTTAGGAACAGATCTGCTGACCTTTTCCAGATAATGCACTTGACAGTAAGATCCAAGTTATTTTGAGAAGGACATTTGTTAAAATTCATAAAACTTTACAACTGCTATAAAATTTATACTACCTAAAAATACACTATCTGTTACAAAGACAATGGTCTTCCCATTTATTTTTAAACATGTTCCTTGGAGGTTTGAATCAATTTGTTTTGAGAGATTGTTTTTCATGTTAGTCTGGGAGAAAAGAAAACTGTTTACTTTTTAAACAGTATTAATTTTCAGCAAATCTGCATCTTCAAGGAGCAATATCTAGAGTCATGAACACAGGAAACCCTGAATTATAACATGAATTATGGCACGCTAATAAAAAATATGTTAAAAATAGAAAAAGGGCAATAATGAAAAGACAATAATATTGAACCATTTTCTAGAGAAAAGTGTGCATGCAAGACCCTCTAACAAGAAAAAGTGTCAAGTAAAATTTAGGCTTTTTTTTTGCCCCAGGACAAGCCAAATGCACTTTCTGGATGGTGTGGAACTATTGACACTAAACAAAGGATAATATGTAATATTTTACATGCACTGAAAAATACCAGAGAAAACCTGGAGAACTATGAAACCTGTTTGAGGTGAAATTTATTCTAAAGGTACTTTACAGAAATTTCAAGCCTACTTAGATTTGCTATTCATAGAGCTGAGTCACTTCTAATTTATTGGTTTAACATGACATACACTGCTAAGGTCAAAGCCTCCTAAAATGCTTTAAGGTCTATTATTTACCATTCTCTTACCTCATACATGAAAGCTTGCCTCATAGCCTCCTTCATAGATGGCCCCAATGCATGGAAACACAACCATCAACGTTTTCTGATTTATGCAAATGTTATTCAGTTCATCTTCCTAAAAATTCATTGGTCTGGAAAAAATAAAGGGGTTGTTCACTTTATACTTTCAGTGTAAAATGTTTATGACAATATGATTATGGAGAAAAATGCAGGCAGACCAAAGTATAACAACATATAAATGAACATTTTCAATGCTATTGATCTGGTTTTTTTTTTTTTTTCTAATTTGCTTTCTAGAAGGCTCAAATGAAAGCAACCAATCCTATTCGTTAACTCAGTAAACTGCTCAGAGCAATGCAAGTTTGAATTCCAATAGAGTTGGAATTTTAAGAGTGGTTCCCGGAGTTCCTTTAGAGAGTAAGCATGTCTGAGTAGGGCTGTGCGCTGAAGCCAATCTTGTGCTTAGTTTCCACAGAATAAATTCAGTGTGCATTTATCTGGCAGAATTACTCGGCCATTTTGAGCAACTTAGCCACAATGTATTATCACCAGCAGAGATTTTTTCCCCACTGAACATACAAATGCAATTTTTTTTTTTTTTTTCCTGAGAAAATGTGGTTTAGTTGCTCTCAGATGCAATTTGAGGGCAGATCACTCATATGCTGACAATATGGCTAAATACTGATGTTGGTGTTATTCAGATAGTGGCCCCATAACATATTGCATTCTATCAAACAATTACCTTGTCATTAGCTCTTTAAAGTCCAGAAATAAGGAAGTATACAAGCATTTGTTCATCCTTGTCATTCCCCACACCAATAACTTGCAGATGGAAACCAACAACCTAATTTGTACCTTGTTGGACCACAAGATGTTCTGAGAATTCACTGTGCACAGGAAATCCAGACTTCTGAAAGTGCTTCTTAGCTGACTCTCTGGGCTTCCAGTAGATTTTTATTGCACTCTAACCCAGGAATTGCATCTCTTAAACTATAATGCTAAAGTTACTCTGAATTTGGTTATTGGTTTCTGCTGAAACAGGACTGAACTTCAGCACGTATTTTCCCTGACACAGAATGGCTATTTTCTTACTATGATTATATACAAAATCTTCATCATTCTCACCACAATGAAGTAATTCATGAGATGAGAAAGAGAAATCCATTGATGACATGAAACTCATTCCTTCACTTCCATTCTTTCTTTTTTTTAATGACAACTGTTTGGAACAAGGATTCTACTCCTCAGTAACCTAAAAGCAGCCAGTGTTATCTTGTCATTCCAGCAGGAACAGTTGCAGCCAACATATTAGGAACCACATAATGTCATTTGCTCTATTATGGTGTGTTTGGATAGCAACTGTAAAGTTGCCATTTTTCACAGCTTTTCAGGATTTATGAAGAGAACCCCCGCGATTTTACTGTTTTCATTACCACACCATTTTTCTAGTGACTCGCCCAGATTTTGCTAACAGAAATAACAACACTCCCTGAGGTCTATCATCTTATTTTTCCAAGAGTGCAAAGGAATACAGACAGGGGGCTGTCAGCCCTAACAACACTAGGGCTTTCAAACATTGCAGTGGTCTCACTAAAGTGCATTTAGACAAGCTTTCACATGCCATCAGTTACAAACTGCTCCTGAGCTATCCCTGCCTGCAGCAGCCTGTTGGATTGTACCTGGAGATAAGGGATGGACATTGTGACTGGCTTGGCCAAGTGCTGCTGATGCAGTGCTCAAGGTCACTACCAAGCCCACCTCTGCACGTGCTGGTGATAAACGGCTGTGCTCAGCTGTGCTGATGGGCCCATCCTTCTCGCAGGCAGTGACCAATGCTGAACAGCTGGCGGCAAGGCTGCTTCATCTTCCCACTGCTGGGGGAGAAAAGAAAAAGGAAAAAGCCCACTGTTAGAAAAAGATTTATCAGCAAACGTAGCAGAGCCATGCTTGACCTCCATATCTTCTCTTGTTTCCCAAAGGGAGCACATGTAAGATATTTCCTGTCTTTCATGTTACTGGCTGGAATGCATGATGAAGTCCAAATTTGCAACCTGCTGTCTGTTTTAGTCATTAGGCATGACTTTCTTTGTCTCTTGATATGAACTGCAGCCAACTGTTCACTGTTGTAATAATGCACGATTTCTTCAGTATTCCCCCTTCTCCAGGACAAATAAACAAAAAATCCATCCAGGCTAAAAGCTGCAGTTCAGTCATTGGCTGAGGCTGTCTTCCAGTACCTTATTCCCACATCAGCACACCACACTCTGCTCTAGCTCACCAAAACATTAGTCACAGTAGCCTCCACCTGTTATTCAGGGGCCAAAATTCAAAGGTTAATGAACAACAATTGAAAGTAGCTATTTGACTTCAAACAAGCTTATCTCACAACATGAAAGAAGGAGGTTTACTGGCTGCAGCTTCTTTCTACGTTCACTCATCTGTCCATAACATTCAAGCATTATGAACTATATATTATTTTTTAAATTTATATCCACTCTGCATAGACATAATCCAGGTGATTAAACTACTGTATTATCTTTGCCATCTTGGAATAATGTTCTCAAAGCAGTTACTCGGTATTTCAACCTCTGACCACCTTCAAAATCCACTGAAGAAAAATTTTAAGGACATTAAAATATACATCACCTATAAAAGGCAGGTCTGGTTATGCTTTGATGGCCACAAGTGGTACACAAGTACTGGTTGTGCCTTTGCTCCAGTAATATTATATATATATTTAGTAAATGTGTTCAAAATGAAAGAAACTCCTAGAATTTCTGACTGTATCTATAATAAGCCTTCTGCAGGAGAGAAAAGAACTAAAATAGGTGCACATGACAAACTGATACCTGATTTGAAAACTGGATGAGCGAGATCTCACCCTCACAAAAAGCGACCTTGTGGGGCTGCTCTGCCACTCCAACAAAAGTTTATTCCATGAGGAACACAATCAGTAGAACTTGATTTCCTTCTAATTTTTGTTGCCTGAGTCTCCTTCCAGTGCCCTAGACCATCTGCTCTTCATGCAAATGTGTGGATACCTGCAGTGGTCAGCGTGGAGCTGGAGCCATGGGCTGGCCCGGCAACTGCTGTCAAACCCATGAGGTAACTGATGCATGCTGCTGGTGTGTCAGCATGGGCACCAACCTTTCCTTCCATCCAGCCCCCGGTGCTCCTAGACATCACAGTCAATTAAGGTGATTAAATCCCATCTCATGTGAAATTGTTGAGCCCTTTGCAAGGTTATGAAGGGGAGATTGCCCAGCAGAGCGAGGTCAGACCACAGCAGGTTGTCCTGGTAGGTTATGAGTAGCCCATTCCTCTCATTCAGCACAGACACATAAACCCTCACAATGAGAAAGAAGTAAAACAGCCTTTGACTGGGTTTCACAAACAGTTTAGCAGCTGCTTTTTAAATTATAAGACAATTAGATTTTTTTTGTGTAATAATTTCGTATCAATCTGCAAGCAAGTTAAAAAGACCTGAAGGTCAACTCAAACATTTATCTCCAAATGCAATTGTGTTATTTATCCGTGTCTCTACTCTGAGTGAAAACTCAGGAACAGGCTCTGTTGTTTTCAATGGTTTGAATTTCAAGACAGAAAACTGGGAGACTCTCTGCCAGTTTTCTCCTTTTTCAGTTAAAAATCTTGGTCTGAAGGGAGGGAAAACACTGAATTCAGTTCTTCTACAACAGCAGATTCACTCCCTTTTAGGAAAAGTTGCAGGATCCCAGACATAAGCCACCTGTTTGGAAGAAAAGGACAGAATATTGCAAATATTTTTGCCATGAGACTTCCCCAAGAGGTGGGAGACTCTAATGAAAAGTGTCCAGCCATGCCATGCATCTCCCAGGCTCACTATTTCCAGCCTTTGCCTGACCATACTCATTTGCTTTGGAAGCTATGAGCTCTGGTGGAGTAGGGATGCTCAGGCAATTTGTACCTTTGTGTTCCCAGATGCAGACGACAATGTTCAGACCCACCACTCTAGGCTGATAGCCTAAATCATTAAGTCAGGAATTACTTTCCTTATAACTTGAAGTAATTAGTTGACTCTCATTGCTTGTTTTAGTTCTGGATTTTCTCATTAAACAGATCCTAAAAGGATCACTTTGGGGAAGCTTTCACAGTGAGAATTACAAACATCTTCTGAGCTAGAAGATCCCTTTAGGAGGCATTTTCCTTTAGTTCAGTCCATTACATACGTCTGAAAGCAGTCAGTAGAAAAGTAAGATCTGACTGACTGACAGACAAGGCAGGCGATCTTATTAGCAAAAATTATTTACGTACTTAATGTCTCCTGGAAACTCGTGTTCCCACTAGTCACAGGAGTTAGTTTTACAGCATTATGTATGGTTAATAAAGCCCAAAGAATCCCCATATCTTTAGACTATATGACAAATCATTGTCACAGACAAAGATGTAACTACAAACTTAGGTATTTTGGAACCAAAGTAATGCCTATCTTCCACAAATTGCATAACTCATATGAATTACTCAGTGCCCACAGATTACAGCCAATTTGGTAAAGGAAAAAGTACTTTCTGTTTTCATCACTGAGAGAAATACAGCTGGGCCAAGGGGCAAACCAGACTAGCACATGAAAAATTCTTGTTAGGAAAAGCACTACTGGCCTGACTGCACCTCCCATGGGATTTAGTCAACTGCCTGTAATCATGAGATTGGCACTGCTTAAATTCACAGCTTTCCAGAAGGATGAAGCTCGCTCCCTATTCATCTTTGCCACCATGTAAAGAATTAAGAGAGTGGCTGATGATGAAAAGCACATCAATCATGTTTAATGTGACAAGCATGACTGTTATAAAACAGACAACTCATACAGCACATGCTAACCTCCCCCGTGCTTTTTCTTTCTTTATTAAAAACTTGTTGAACATTCAGTTCAGGTCTCCTGGGACAAATGCCTAGAAAAGTGCTGATTGCAGGAATAGACCCATTTCAAAAGTTGCCCACAACACACTATTTGCAGGTATGGGTCTAGGTGTAATGCTGCTCTCACAGCTGCACTCATGCAGTTATTTCTTAAAGAATGGCTTTGAACAGTCTTCAGGAACAACCAGCTGTGTAGAAAAACAGCTAACAGAGAGATATATCTTTGATTTAGCTCAATATTTGCTTCATCTGAATCTTTATCCTTTATGGTGGAGTGGCTGAGCAGAGGGAGCAATTAGGAAATGTCTTAACCAAGGTCAGCTGAAATAAAGTGAATATAAGCTTTAACAGTAAGTTCATATTGAAAGTTTTCAAATGAGCTAAGGAAAGAACACAGAAAAAATGCCTGTGGGCTGAAAAAAATGGGAAGGCTTCAAATGGATAGTTTGAACTTACACACAAACTCTTGTCCTGAAAACAACTTCTTCCTGGACACTATGAAGTGTTAATGTTTGCTCAAGCAGATAACAGTGGAAGAATGGCTGTAGCTGCCCCTTACCTTCCCTGGCTAAAAATGTACCCTGGCTTGATTTGTTTCCTATTCTTAAAAGTTGCACTGGGAAAGAACAGGACAATCTTGCTAAAAATGCAAGTGAAAACACAGTTTTCAGATAAATTTCGTACAAAACAAGACAAAACAAAGTCTTCACAAAGCAAGGACTCGCCAGTAAATATTTATGATGCCATTGAGGAAATTGGAGAGGACTCAGTTTTACAGACCATGGGGAAGAAATGAAGTTTCTAGACAAGACAACCCAAAAATGAGTCTCTAGACATTACTCCCTTGTATAGAGACAGAGAACTGGAGGCCTAAAGTAAGTATTTGAGTCATCTGATCCACATGCCATAGCCACAACTCATTAGCTATCTGCTAATTACAGCTTTGAAAGATGCCATGGAGCGACAAAAGGCAGCCCTAGACGTACTTAGTTTTACAGCTGAGGAGCGTAAGAAACCCTTGGGTTCTCTCTTACAGTCAACAGCTTCAACAAAGAGCTCCCCATTAATTGCAACCACATCTTGTCTATTTTTATGTATGAGAACCACTACAGTCCTTATAAAAACCATAAAACAGCCATTGTCATTAGGGGTGCTATTAATCAAGGTCTTCACAAATGCTTCCTCTTCTCAGCTCCCTTGCCTAGCTCTCAGCCCACTGGTTTTTAACTAAAAGCAGTGTGGCCACATGCAACCCTTGCAGAAAGCTCAGGATTTTGATTTCGGTGCAGGAAACACTCAGCTGTGATCCCTCTTGCAAAGGGGAGACCCTGAAGTGTTTGCAGGCATTCCCAGCAATGTTAATGACAAAAAGAGTCATCCTGACAGAAAGGATTGAAAGTCGCCACTTTGTTCTCAAAGTATCTTTCATATTTTGCTTCCCTCCTCCACTTCTGGAAAATCAGTGTAGCAAGCAGAAGAGAAGCTGAATTCTTTTGGCACTGTCCCAAACAGGTTATTTCTGGGACCCTCGAATTCTTAGACTCAAGATTAAGAAAAGCTTTCCAAGGGTTAAGATTGCCTAATGAAACTGAAGAGTTGTCATTATGTAAGGACAATTTAGACAAGCCTCCATCAGGAATATTAGTGTAAAGATGCTTCTTTGGGGCAGAAGCATAGATTAAAAGATATTCTGGCTATTTCTGGATGCTCTACAACTCAGAAGCAGCCCCCTCTCAAGCTGCCACCCTGTATTTTAAGAACCTTCGTTATAATTTTTAAACTCCTTTACAATTTTCCCAGGAGCTCTGCACAGACATACTTGCAACCCCTGAAGACTGAAAACTCAGTTACTTAGTTATAACAAAAGCAAAAAGAAAAAAAGACAACCCCCAAATGGTATTGTTATCTCATCGAGAAATAAAAAATGAGGCAGAAGACACACATGATAAAAGAAGATACCAGAGCCACAGCAGTAAAAATTATGACTTACAAGAGTGATATAAATCCTTTTAGCAGGTTGGCAGAAACCTGACATTTCCAATTCTCCATAAAGCTATTATACACATCTACTGAACTACAAAATTAAGACTAGTTCTGCCAGTTTGAGTCATGGCCAATTCAGGCAAATTTGCAAAGCTGATCTCTTTTTCAGTCCATGTTAGACACCTTTACTCTGCAGCAGCTAATTTAGTACTGCAATAAATAAGCTTTAAAGCATTATTCTGAAATATTTTTCAAGGTGTCTAGCAAACAGTTAAGTGTTGGAGAATAACTTTGTAGTGCCTTAACTTCTTTTTTTCCTCTTCCTGACATATAAAATAGGAACATTTTAGCTCAGATTCACTGCTTCAAGCTCAGAGTTTGAGATGTGCTTTTGTGCATTGTCATCAGGAGCCCATAGCCAGGTCACCAGTTATCAGAACCACAGAGAAGAGAGCCAAAAGGGACCCTGGGTAGTCCCTTCCCCTGTCCTAAAGATCCAGCACACAGGAAGAGGATGGCTAAGTAGGGCAAGCCAGCAATAGCATGGTTCATCCATGTGGTTTTTTGTGGCAGTTAACTTTTATTACCTGGCAATTACTGAGGAAGGCTTCAGACAAGCTGACTCTACAACCCACATGGCAGCAGACTTGTGTGGGTAGTCAGTTCACAAAAACCATGCTGCAAAACTAATGTTTCAGAGGGGAAAGTCAGTCCACTAGGAAAGCCAAGTTCAAGAAGACAGTTTAGCCATATTTCAATAGTATCAGTAAAGAATACAAATACCAACTCCTAAGTTAAAAAAAAATGGAAAAAGCAGCCAAAGAATAGGAAGAAGTTACAAGATACAACAACAAAACTATGAAATATCTTAAAATAAAAAAGGCTGGAGGGCAGGGATCAGATGAGAAAAAAGTGTTTGTGAACAGAAAAGCAAAGAGTTTTGAAGTTGAAGCAGGCAGCTAAGCTCCAAACTGCAGAGCAGACACTTGTTCATGGCATCACCCCTGAAGTGGGTACAACAAGGAGTGAAGAAGAGGGAAGAGAAGGCTTTGGGAGGGGTAAAAAGAATAAATACTGAACACGTTCATTTTTCAAAAGAGAAGCACCACAATCTAGGGGTACAATGGCTGTTGCTTTAAAGCAGTGGGCATCATGACCAAAGAAGTCACTTGATATTTCCTCCTCCTTTACTGTTCCCTGCTGTGGTAGTATTTCTTCACATAGTCAGTATATGTGAGCAGAGCACATTAATATTTGTAAAATCAGTATATTTTTCTCTATAGAGGCACTGAATGTTGGTGAAATGAGCACTTTGGTGAACCTCAGGCTGCTTTCTCTGAGCTAATACCAGTTAATAGGATTTGATTCTCTGTACCTGTTTTAAACTTTAAATCTTAAACCCAAAAAAGATATGAAACAATCCTGAACCATGTGATAAACATATGCTGAAGTCATATAACTTCCAATCTCTTCTGTTCATTCTTTGCAATAAAAAGCAAAAATTACAGTTGATTTACTGTGCATTCAAACATTGGGAGAATATAGGAACACATGGGATCAGTTTAGGTCAGGATCAAAACCCCATAATTTAGCTGAAAGCAGCTTCCAAACTAAGCTCATATTTTTCAGACTATATTTATAGTGCAGTTACTATGTGCCAGTACATCATTAAATGTCCTACGAACTAAACCCACCCTATTCTTTATGGGGAGGGTTTTTTCCCCCTAAGTCAGAAATATGCATTCCAGTGGAACTCTGCAGGAACCAGCAGCACTCACAGCATTCTGCCTCCATCCATCTCCAAGTCCTGATGTTTCCTAAGCTGTCTGCAGCCTTTTCTTGTTGTGAGTAAGAGCTCACAGTCTCCTGTTCTCACTTCCTAACATGCACCTTAGCCTGGTTAGAACCACTGCTCCCCTGGCCAGTTTGAATTGGGAAGTAGAGTTGACAAAAAAGCAGAAGAGATTTGGGATGAATATGAGTGCCTGGTTCTACCAGCAGCACATCAGCCTCGAGGATGCTGTAGAGAAGAGGGAGGGTTAAGTTACAAAGGCAGAAAAAAATAAAAAATGAAAAAAGAAAATCAAAAAACTCAGAAGCTGAACAATGTAGCCTGAATATCCATGCTGTTGTCCAGTCCACTGCCTAGAATTCTGGATGAGGAGAGAGAGGACTGACTCCCATTTCCACCACTACATTTGTGATACAGAGCGCTCTCATGGGCTGCTCTGTCTGCATGACACAGATAATGATGCAGTTGTCAAACCTTGTGCTTCCTGTTCTGTCTGCTCAGCCACATGGTCCTGGTTCAAAGCCTGATTATTTCTAACCCTGATGCATTAAGCTGCAAACTGAGAGGAGCACTGTGCAGGAGACAAATTGGACATGCATCAAAGATGTCAGTTTAATGCTCTTACTAGAGGAATGGTGGGTTTTGATGAATGTTCAGAGCTGAAAACTTAGCCTCATCACACAGAAGTTGCTGTCTGCAGGGAGAAGCATGGGGAGAATAACGCTGCCTGGAAAAGCAGCCAGCTGACTCCATATCTCTCCCAAACAACATTGGGACATGCTGAGCTCAGGAAGCAGTGGGAAAATGAGGAAAATCATGTTCCAGACTAAACCAAGAGTCACTCTGCTTTGCAAGAGTCTACAGCTGCCGCAACATCTACAAACACTAGCTGAAAAAACTATTGCAAGACTTTTTTCCCCCCTTTTTTCTTTCTTTTCATTTCCCACTTGAATGTGTGCAGAAGATACAGTCTGAGTATTAATTGTTTTTCTAAGAAGAAAATGACAGCCCCAGAAATAAATACTCTGGGATTTATGGAGCCAGTGCACATACAGTGGCAGGAAACTTGGCGAGGTTGCTGTAAGCATTCATGAAATGGTCTCTAACATCTGACTGGAAAGCACTGCAATATTCAGTGGGGTGGACTGAAAGGCAGCCAACATGGCAAACATCTTGGGTGTTTCTACAGCAATAATTACTTTTTATCAAACTTTAAGTAGTGATGCCAAAATATTTTTAACTTGTAGTCATGAAATGGGCAACAAACACACAAGTTTGCTACTTCACACTGAAGTGTTTGGTCTCAAGAGGTCTGTTTCCAAATCATGTTTCAAATTAAAAAAAAAAAAAAAAAA
>VWYO01001901.1:0-36867 GCA_013400275.1 Rhadina sibilatrix | reverse complement strand
AAACAAACAAAAACACCAAACCCCTACAACCTTTTTATCCCTGTCTTTGCTGTTGAAACATGTCAGCTTGCACACAAATTATGGTTTTTCAGGACTTCTTATCTCTGATATTTCTCATGACATAATGCCTCCAGTGTAGACCTGCAAGATAAAACACAGTTTTAAGCTTGAATAACAAAACTGAGCCTTCCATCAACAGGGACTTTTTGACAGGAGGAAAAAGGCTTGGACACACAGATAATATTTTGGCTGACGACAAGTTCAGATTGCTGCAACACAGACAGCAAGGGGACAGCAATCTTTTGGCTTCGCAGAAACGAAAGAGAAATGAGGCCAGATTTTCAGCTTTGCTTTCAAACTCTGACTTCAGAACCAATTTAAGAAGAAACACAATTAAAATTATTTTGAGAAGACAAACAAACCTGAAGTCAAGCACAACCCTCTCAGCTGATACTGATTAAAAGGGACTGTACAGCTCTTCTGATAGCCCAGTCTTAGTGACATTCATGATGTCAGCAGGTACTTTTGTGAATGTGGCTTTTCAACCTGAGCATTGAGAAAATCAATAAATTAAATAAAGTCTGGCAGTGATCCTATAGTACCTTCTTTTTCTTTTTATTAAAGCAGTCAGAAAGGCCAAAAAAAAAAAAAAAATCAAACCCACAAATCCTCTACCATTTCACTACTGAGGTATAATATATTAAATCACAGATATGAGTCAACAACATCATGCTGCTGGGAAAAATGGAAAACCAATGTGGGAAGAATAAACAAGTGCCATCTGTAGAACATATGGAGCAATGCTCAGCTTGGTGGGGGGGGAGCGGATGGCTCAGCTGTGGGCACCACCATCCTAGGAGGATGTGGGCAGAACACAAAACCTCTGGAGAACAGGGACAAGGACAATGAGGGACCCAGTAGAGAAGGCTTAGGGCTGCTTGTTCTGAGGAGCAGAACCCTAACCCAAATCTCCTTTGTGGCAATCCTGGGACACGTGAGGAGCAGCTGGGAGGAAGGAAGGGTTTCCTTCACACCCCCAGCCCCTGGACAGCATTAAGCTCTCTGAAGAGCAGGAGTGTCAGAGACAAGACTGAGAAAAGCACCCATGCTGTGACTTTCAGTGTAGCAGGGATTATACAATTTGGCTAATTTCTGAGAAGTCCATCATGATCTTGCTGTGTGTGCTTGCTCTAAGTTTTCTTACCCCATTGTAAGAGGGTGAGGGCTCAGCTCTTCCTCCTGGTGTCCACCTGGGCCTTCCTTCCAAACTGCTCCACTTTGCTCTTCCTTCTTTCTGTTTACTGTTACTGGCTCATCAGTGGTTTGCCCGTCTTTCTCCTGAGCCTTCCCTCCTGGATGTTGGAAAATGTGCTGGGTTCCCTTTGCTGACACAGAAACACTTCCCTTGGAGCAGACAAAGAAACAGAAGCACCCTGGCAGTTTCCACAGACTGACCAGATTGCACAGAAGATATGCTGCAAATTAAACAAACAATTCCGTTAAATAAGTGGTAGTAACTGACAGTGCTCAAAAGGACAGCAGTACTATTTTAAAATAATTATTTCTTTAATTTTTTTAAATAACAACTTTGCACTTCAATGTTACTGTACAAAGTTAAAATGCTTCCAAGCACCACTATTCATTTGAGGCTGCAGCACTGCCATTTGAAATTTTAGGCAAACAGAGAGAGTGGGTATGGAGAGAAAGAGAAAATTCTTTTTCAGAATTATATGTTGATAAATCCAAAAATAGAAACATTTTCCAAACAAATTTTCTATATGCACGCATCCCAGTTTCCCAGCAACTCTGTCAGTGACTTAATGTTAACTTTGTGGGAAAGCAGCCCTGGACAAGAAGCTGGGAGCTTTTTGGAGTCTATTCATAACACTGCATTTGCATTTGATAAATTGCTTCATTGTTATAACAACCCCTCTTTAATGTGATGATTGATTCTTCTTGTTTTACACAAAAAACCATTGGGTTAAAAATGCTAATCTTTCAGCATTTTCTCTGTCATTACATCAGAAGTTTTGCCAAAATGTTTCAAAACTTCCAGAAAGTTGTTTGGTATTTTCCTCAACTAAATACCATTTTACATGGGCTAAATTTCTCTACATTTTATATAAAACTGACATTATTTTTATATCACGGTTTTAATAGGTTTAAAACAAAATGCTTAATTACCTAGATAATTATTTAAAGCTAAAAAAAAGTGTGTTGTAACACTGTTGTAGCCATAACAAGAAATACAAAATTTTGTCTGGTGTTTTCAATTAATATTCCACATATTTGCAATTCCCTAACTGCATTCACAATTTCTTGAAAGAATGGCACGGGATCCAAGTTTCTTCTAATTTATGCAGTCGTAATTTTTTTTTTTTTTACATAATGGAGTTATTCATAACAACATTAGCAGGACCACACTCTGAGCAAGCTGGATCTTAGAAGTATTTCAACCTAGCTAATGCCAAGGTGAGGGTTTCTTTAGAACTTTTGAACAGAAATTCATCCAGGCAATCCCTCTTCACAGTTTCAGCAGTAGCAAAAAGCTCCCCTAGCACACTCTGAGCTACTCAGGTAAGCAAGGTGAGCAATCAAGTGCTGATCTGGTTTCTGCCAGCATCCAACGAAGTTTTTATCATGGCACTCCTCTAAGGGGCACAACAGAGCCCAGCCCCAGGGTATTTAAGAAAGAGTGGCCTACTGTCCAGACCCATCCAAGCAGCACCTTGGGAACTCAGTACACAGCAAGGACCCTCCACCTCCAGCTTGAGAAACACCCAGCCCACACGTGCTTTAGATTCTCTACATTCATTTCTACTTAAAATTCAGCTTTTCCCAAAGTAGTCTGTAAAATTTTTCTCCACTTAACCTCAAATTGCCTTTCTCCCCGCTCATAACTTAAGCTGGAAAGAAAAAAAAAANAAATTAAAAAACAAAAAAAAAAAAAAAAAAAAAAAAAAAAAAAAAAAAAAAAAAAAAAAAAAAAAAAAAAAAAAAAAGCTTGGCTTGTCTTAGAGTGTTGAGAAGTAAAACCAGCTTCAAAACAACTGCAAAACGGCAGAAGTAGGTTTCAGTGGGACTTCTAATATTCTGTGAATTACGCTGATGCTTAACTAAATTACTTTGCTGAGCCTGGGCCTAAATTAATGTGAGACACATTCCTCAGTGTTTATTTGGCTTGGATAATTAAAGTAAGTAACAAAATGAGGGTTTAGATCTAATGTAAATGAACGTTTCAGTAATTATTTCTTCACTCAAGCACCTGGCATAGCCTGTTTGGTGTATATAGTGAACATAGGAATAGGTGAACAAAATTCTTCTGCTGCAATTCTCTGCTACAGAAACCAAATGGGGCAATTCTTAAGAACCAATCCTACCTCATCCTCATCCATTTGTAAACTATTTTCTTTCAAGCCATTAAATGACCTTTTGTGCCTCTTTTGTAGCCCCTGGTTCTGGGTTCCATTGGAAGCCAGCAAGTGGGAGTCTGAGCTACTTACTTACTTACTTTAAGCCTGGAAAAATGGGGGAGACTTTGAAAAGGCTGGTGTCTTCTTGAGAAGGGGATGAAATTTCACACCATTTTTTTACTGAAACCAGTTCAAATATCCCAGGCCTTTCCTCTCCCTACCCCATCCCTCCCCACCAACATAATTTGCCCATTTATGCTTTAAATTTTGGTATAATAACTCCAAGTCCCTAAAGACCAAATACCCATTTCTGCTCTATAACATAAGGACAACTCCACCTGGGGCTGTGAAATGGCATTAGGGTAGCAGAGAATATGCTTTGCAGTATTAACATGAATTAAACTGTAATTGAAAATAAAGACCCCTGAACAGAGTTTCTTTTTGCAGTACTAATGAAATCTGCATTCTTGGCAGCAGCACCCAAAATCTGGCTGGTGCACTAAAACCAGAAACTCTTCCACTGGCTGGTGTTGCCCCTTTCCTTCCCAGGGCTGCCAAGAACCACAGGTTGCTGCTGGAGGGAACACCCCATCAAGGTCTCTCTTAGTTTGGGGTCCCACCAGAATGAATATTAGCTCAGGGATACCAATTTATCTGCCAATGTCCTCAGCTGATGGAAAAAAATGGATTTGAACAGAAATGAGTGAATGGGGCGGTGGGGAAAGTCTCGTAAAGTTTAGAAGTTTTCAAAGGTTTTGTTTTCACGTGGAGTTCAAGGCTCTAATAAACCTTTCTGCAAGCTTCAATGAAACTGAAAACGTGATAAGCTAAACTCTGTGCTTTGCTGGAATAACCAAAATCTATGGACCACACTCATTTTTACTGAAGGAGACTGAGTCAGTGCAGTAGCTTTCCTACACAGTTTTTATTGATGTTTCTTTGTTGTCACCTGTATTTATCATCCATTGTATACATGTAATTCTGAAATCCATCTTTTTGCAATGGCATCTCCTACGTTATTTCTAGTGAGACACCTGTGAGGATTCCCATAATGACCAGCTACACACAGCAGCTCTTTGTCTCCCACAGGACACAAAGAGGAAAAACAAACCCACTCAAAGGGAGTCTCGAAACTCTGCAGCAGCAAGTCCTGAGAGGGGAAAAGTACCTGATGATTTGAAGGGCTTCTCTTAAGTTTCCTGCAACATGGCATCAGCCCTCAGATGATCTGCTGGGAGCTCATCAGGCCCCCATGTGCATCATTACTCACAGAACTACACTGTTATGGTCTTCCTACAGCCAGCACAGGCAATGCCAGTAAATAAACTATGGAAGCCAAATCAGCATTCCTTCAAGATCCAGAAGGAGAAATACAGTTACAGAGGGATCGTTGTCTACTGTACTTTACCATTACAAAACTTTCATTGGAAAAAACACTGATGTTGAAGAGAAAGTTAAAAACAAAAATGGGGACTCCAGGGCTGTTTCTTCTGGATTGCTGTTTCTGGTATTCTGCTGTCGAGTCTCCTGTCACTATCTGGAAACCTTTTAGAATCATTAGAGTGATCTAACACCTTCCGCTAAACTTGAACTCTCTACAGCCTGCAAACAACTCTGTACAGCCAGAACTGCCTTGTTTCTTCCTGTCCCAAGGAAAACTTACTGAATACCTGGCCTTTCAATCTCATGGATATCCCAAGTGCCCAAAGCCCTACTATGTATTATCCCTTGGTCTCCCAAACTAGCAAGTGGATCCACTCAGGAATAAACCCACACAGTTGAGCAGTTAATTTTCAACTCCTTTGTTCAGGTAACATAACCAGGTTAGCAGTCACCTTTCTAAATAACAAATAACCTGTGTTACAGACAGGAAAAGTGCATGATCTCTTACATCAGTGGATTTTAACCCCAGGCCTCTCAATCTTCCTCTTTAGGACATCAGCCTATTTACTGACACAGACACAGAACACTTCAGAAAAACCAGAACAGCCTCCTGTCAGAAGAACACTTTTGTTGCAAATACTGTCAGAGACTTCTGTAAACAAAACATTGCAAAGGACCACCCATGGGTGTGATCAACTACTTTTTTTTCAAGTACTTTATCAGTGTCTGTCCAGATCTCTCCCAAGTGCTCCAGCTATTGGCATTCAACTGCATGCTGAGAAATGAGTGCAGGAAATGGCCTTAGCTGAGGGCACAAAACATTTATCTTAATACTAGTCTGGCAGATTACCATGTTTATTTAAAGTGGCATAACAGTCTGCAGTTGAAAAAGAAAAGCAAAAACCAAAACTGTAGGGATTTCCTGGTGCTTTTGACTTCTCAGAGCTTTCCCCCAGTGCTTTTGATTTCTCATCAGCAAATAAAAAGGTGAAACACTGTTCCATGTGGTACTTTCTTCAGTGCCAATATGTGTGCAGTGTACTGGAGGGTTAACTCACATCACTATTTCCCTTGGAAAATTAGTAGGCTGACAAATAATCCTTACTCTTTGGAGGCTTTAGGAACTTCTAAATGGCATTATTTTCAAATGTCTGTTTAGCTCATGCAGCTGTTGAGATAATTTTATATTTGCTACCCAATTCAGACAGGTGAGTTATTCTCATACTTCAATCAGGAAATAGCTGGTCTGAGCAATATACAAGCTTTTGTCCCACACCTACTGAAGAAAACATGTTCTTGTCCAAGAAAATATGGTGCTTGAGGTCAGGATCAGAGAATTGTATCCAGGAATACATTCTGAACTCAACAACATTAAACATGACTACTTGCTATGAGATGCTGAGTTTTACAAATTAACCTGGGTCACAATCTGCCAAAGCCTTAATATACTCCGTGTACATACATTATAAATTTCTTTCAGAATCTTCTGGAAAAAATTACTTTTCCTGGGAAAAAAAAAAACCATCCCAAACAAAAAACCCCTCTAAAATACAAACTTTGAGTGAATCATACTTGCCAGCTGCATGAGAGTCCACCAAGGATATTACTCTAACCACAGAAATCACACTTTTGATGATTAATATCCTAACAAAACTCAGATCAGAAAAATAAATCAATCCACCTAAAAGTTGTGGATTTTGCTTTGAAATCCATCCCCCTGATCTATGACGTTCATTTCTCTGAGTGAGCTCCAGTGTGAATGCGGTTTTTGCAAGTCAGAGAAAAATGGTACAGTCATACAGAAAAACATTCCTCAGAGGCTCCCTTGTAGTGTGCAGGGGCATTAATAATGAGTTATCTCTACTGGTGGCATTTCAAAATGACACACCCAAGAGCCACTCTTTGGTTTGCTGGGGATTTTTGTTTTGTCTTTTTGATGGGATTTTTGCTTTGTTTTTATAGCCACATAATCTTTTTGTATCACTACTATATTGGTAAATCACATGCAGAAAAAAAAAAGGAAAATCATCTTTTTCTCCAGTGTTACAGCACATGCAGCATAGCAGAGGGATAATTAACTCACAGCTCCCCCTACTTCACTTGGAAAATTATTATGCTGGCTAATAAACCTTACAGTTATGAGGCTTTTATGAACTTACAAACCCTGCAGTAATTTTCAAGTGCATATGTGGTTTGTTCAGCTGTTTGAACACTTCTCACCTCAGTCACCCTTTTCTCCCTTGTAAACTCATACCCCAGAAATGCTTTGCATCAATGAAAAAGAACTCTGTGATTGAAAGTGTATGAGATTCTTGCACATCCACTCCTTCCATTACTACTTAAGAGTGTTTGGGGATTTTTTTTTTTTTTTTCCTTTTCCAAGGGGAGCTATGCTGCCAGAGGCTGAAAACAGGAGAGTTTGGTGCTTAACACACTCTGGATTTACTATCTGATCTTCAGGTGAACCACTTAAAACTCTAGTGGTTTAATTTTACCAACTGTAAAACACAAGTAACAATCATCACCTACCTTTATGTGCCTTTGGACTTTCTAGGAAAACACCATCTCAAGGCCATGGAGATGCGCCAAAGTTGTTGTACTGTGGAATCAACTTCCTCCAACTTTCCACAGAAGTTCTTGTCATTAGGAAAGCAGAGAATGCAGAACATGCTGACAACTCTACCTTATTTCTTTCCACTAAAAAGGCTTAAAAGATAAACTACATATAGTATTTTCCAAAACACCGCAAATAAACACTGCACAAATTTCAGTAAAGACCATGTAGAACACTAAAAAAATGAGTAAGTTTGAATAAATATTTCTAAAGAAAGAAAGAAAGAACTGCTTCATACAACAGCTTGTGCCAATTTATCCCTCTCCACCTGAAAATACCTGAGAAAACTGATAGAAATCATGGGTGTCCTCAGAACAAATGGGAGCTGCAAGGCATCATCCTGTGATTTTTCTGAATGGAATTTTCCCCTTGGGCTTCTGTTGGGATCCCTTTGGACACACAGTCAATAAATGTCCTGGAAAATATGTTTTCATTTCATGAAAGATTTCCTTAAGCAGTGTGAATGTGATACTTGGCAGTTTCAGTACTGTGAATAGCTGAGAAAAGTGCATCTACAACAAAGCAGAAATGACATGAAATTCATTCTCACCGACACATGGGTATTCTGAATGTCAGAACACATGCCAGTCACCAGTACATTTCAGGACTTGAAAACTTCTGTAATGCCAACCGAACAAGTTCAGCTGCATCACTTACCTGGAATTTAATGCAAAGAAACACACTGTGCTATGTCTCTTCTCTGGCATTTACTCCAGGCAAGAGATTATTGTTCTTTATTTTTCAAATCAGAATTTAAAAAAAAGGGGAAAAAAAGAAACCAAAGATCCTTAAACAAAAAACTACATCTCCAGTAGATACTCATCATCATTATTCCTTTTTGAATTGGGAGATCTGCTTCACTTTGGCAAAACATTTTAAGAGATTCTAAGTCATTGCAAACACCAGTCACAGGAAGGAACCAAAGCTCTGTTCAGATTTGCACATCTATATTCCAGTGCATACAAAATTCACAGAGCACTCCTCAATATATTTTCAGAATACTTGGCAGCAATGCATTAAATATAATCATGGCTGCATGTTGGCTCTTTGTTCCTATACTCAGAGGTGGAAGATTATGAAGTGATGTCTTTCATCTTCTGAAGTTTATAGACATTTTTTCCTGTAAGTGTACACAATATAAGGTTTGCAGAGGGGAAAGTCAACAAACTGTGCCCAGCAGCTGGAACCCAGAGCAGAGAAACCAGTTCCTGTTGGGGCTGAGTCTCCACACCCAGATTAGTCACCAAGAACACTGAACCCTCAGACAGAGGCGCTTTGTTCTCATCCCAGAAAATCCCAGTGCACCCAGGGAAGCTCATGCTCGCAGGGGCCTCATCACAGAGTTTTACAGACATGTTTAGAGCTCAGCTTAAAGCTGGGAAATTCACAATGTCTTGAAGTGCTATGTGCCAGCATTCTGCTCTCAGTGCTCAGAGCAGTCCAGGCTGCTGAGATTTAGAGGCGTGGGACACAACTTTATTTACAGTGCACATGAGACAAGAGCTTGTGTTGATGATCATCCCTATAAAAGCTTTTTATATGCATATAAAATAGATTGACTCACATGGGTTGCCTTGAACATTTCCTGATCTATATTTACATTTCTTTGGCTTGGTGAAGAGAAGGCACAACACAGAAAGGTCCTTATTTATACCCCACAAAACATGTACCTTTGGGACAAGGGATACTGAAGTTCACACACCTACTTAAGGAGAGCAGTGTTGAGTGACAAGCTGGTATTGCTGCTCCTAGGTCTGCTTTTTAACTGGTTTTCCACTAGAGCAAGAGTTAGTCACATCAGCTTAAAATATTGCAGTCAGTGAAAATCATCCCCTTCACTAGAAGAAAAAAGACATCCAAATTAATTAAGGAGACAAAAGAACAATTTTGTATCAGACTATTTAGAAATTCACAACATAAGAAGCAGATGTGAGTAAATGTGAGTTTTACTCACATTTTACTCAAATGTGAGTAAAATAGAAGGCTCTGAATTGAAAAAAGATGTTTGTGTATTCATGCTGCACAAGCGCAGCTGAATTTGCTTTATCTGACACTTACTGATAGGATGATTACATTCTCTTCTCCACACAGAAAGATGTCATCTTCATAACAGACTAACTCTGTGTCCTTACACCTGAAGATCTCTAGACCATGACTGGGACTCAGTCTTGATCAAGCAGTTAACTTAAGCAAACTTGTCACCTTGGAAGAGAGAGCCATAGCACAGTCCAGTCCCTTACACACAAAAAGTCTCTTCTCCAGCTCCTTGCCTCATCTGAAGTCCAACCTGAACACCAGATGAAGGCTGAGCTTTCAGAGTGAGGAGGACACAATTAAAAGATGTATCCAGCACATGAATGCTTCCAGGGGAAAAATGAATGCTCTGGAGCAATCCCTCACCTCTTTAAGTACAAGAGTGTAAGGTTTGCCCAATAATAAAAGTTAAATGGCAGTTATTTTACATTGTGCCAAAGTGAGCCCCACACTGATCACCTATTGGACTGAAATTCAAGACATTCAGATGCTCATCACTGACATGTAAGACACAGGTCAAAGTCATATGTGGAACAACACCTTACTATTAGGTTTTTATAAGGGTTATGCAGCAGAGCAATGTACAGCATGCATGCTTTTCAGGGAGGCGGGGAAGTTTTGCAACCCAAAATCTCCTTATGACACTAAATGGGATCAGCTTACAACACTACACACCTCACAGTCAGTAGGAGTTCTGCATGCCCTACAACAGACCTCAAGGCAGATTTCAGTGCTTGCTACAGACCATCCTCTCTGTAACAGCACAACACAAGCACACCAAACCAGAGCTGGGTGTCCCCAGAACAGCACTTAGGTGAGATCAGAGGATGCCAGTGGATGTGCTGCTCCTGCAGGCCCAGCAGAAGGGTGTGCCAGGGACAGAGAGTGTGTGGGAAGCAATGCCTGCAGCAAAGGGGCTTCCAGCCAGAGCACCTTGGCTGTGCTGCAACAGAGTAATATTGGGTACTTTCCCACATGGTCAGCCAGCTCTCCTGGCCAGCAGGACAGAGATGCAGCAGAAACATTTTTCTTTCAAAGGATTATCCCTGGCTCTGGAAAAGTTTGTAATTTTTGGCAGTCTGAGGATGGGCTGTGCAAAGGGAAAAGGAACTTCTCTGGTCCCTCACCCACACTGCAACCACGCAAGGCTCAGCCATAACATAGCTCTTAATAAAAAAGCACAGATATGGCCTGTAGGCACTTAAAAGATTAAAAGAAAAAAGAATTAAACAGAATGTTCCTGTGTGTTTCATAAATTGGTATATAAGCATAATGCAACCTCCTATCCTAGACAGAAAATGAATTATCTTTAAAAGTACTGAATCCTTAGTGAATTGTCTCAATGGATCAGCATGAAGCTATTTAGCCCAGATGTTTCCATAATTCTGATGCATTAGGAGCTGCACAGCACTGTGGCCAAGTGTTAACACAGTGAACTGTAATGTAAAACATGTAAAGATCCTGGCTTCCAGAGTTATTGGAAGTTTTCACTCTAACCACTCTGCTTCCTTAAGCAGCTATGTTTTCTTTACAATATGCACTTATTTTTTAAGGCACATGGAAGAGTAACTAAAGCATTCCCCTCTCCCCCATCAAAACCTAATTCTGTATGTTCTCTGGAACAATGCAGAGAGGCCAATGAGAGAATGACACAGAGTCTCTCAGAAATGGGAATCTTGCCTCCGAAGAGCAAACCTCACACTCCAGGCAAAAGCAGGGCCAGCAAAGCACAGCTGGGTACCACATGAGCAGGTGAAGAAGTGATGGTGAGATTTCTGATGACAACATAGTGTCCAAAAGACAGACTGTCTCACTGTGAGGCTCTTGTTTGCATCTGTAATGGATTTAGGGATTTGTAGGGGTAGTTTTAAAGATATCCAAGCAGGTGCAATGTGTATGGTGGAATGGCCTGACTGAGTGAAGCCATAATGGGAATATGAAGCAGCACAAAGAAAGGTAACAGCATGTGCTTTAGAAGCATGTGAGATAAAGAGTGCAAGAAATAAATTGGCAGTCTCTACAGAAGAACAATGCAATGGAATACCTTGCATTGAGAGATAATTTGGAAAAATCTTTATCACTATACTTAATTATTCAGAAGAGTTTAAAATATTTCAGACATTATTTCTTCATGATGTAGCTGCCAGAATGGGAGCTGAGAGTTTTGCAATTCTTCAAGACCTTGTTATCTTAAAAGCACAAGACACAATCCTAAATTAATGAACATTAACTCCTACTACAGCCCTGAACCTTCACAACTCTGTTTTCATGCAAGTACTTGCTGGAATAGACCTCCACACTCAGACAGAAAACCAGGTGTGAGAGGTGGAGTAACTTCCATTTCTTGGAACAAAAAAATGTCAAAACTTCATTTAGGCCTGGAGTTTCTCATGTCTTTTTAAGGCAAACCAATGTTACTTGGGTTTAGGCTCTACAGAGCACACTGGTGCAATCCACCATGGAATATCACCCTGACCACTCACACACAGATTGTCCTCAAGAGCAAAGTAGGCCATGGAGGCCTTGTTTCACTTCTACACAGTGAAAATTTAGTAACCAAATTTTCTGTATGCTACTGTCAACTGTTCTGCCTTTTCTCCCCTACTCCATGGCTACATCACAACTTGTCCTTCAACTGTATTTCCTGGCATAATCACTTCAATTCACCTTACTGGCTGCTATTTTTATTTAAGAATGTTACAGAACTTCCAATTAGTGAGAAACCTATATTTCAAAAATGGAGTTTATAAAGCCATAGCAGGTGGCAGAATTTTTCCTCCTATATAACAGAGCTTAATCCCAAACCTTCCATTACTCCTGGCTGATTTAAACCATTCCATTCCTTTTCAGTTGGATACAGTCCTTCATAGCTGTTGGACAAAAGCTGATGACATCCATAGCTGCTAGACAGCTCTCCTGTCTTCAACAGCCACAGAATTATCATCTAGGCATGGAAAAAGTCAAACATCAGGTTGAACAAGATTGTTCTACATTGTTTCTAAATTAGTGCTCTGCAATTTAAAAGCTAATTCTCCTATTATCCATTTCATTCTGATCTGTTTGCCAGCTCAGAAGTCAAATGAAGCAAATATCATCTTATGTTCCTTTAAATTTGGAACAGGAAAACATATGGGGTAGTGAAAAAAGAGGTGTAGTCTTCAGACTACATAGTCTTAAACAATGAAAATATTGTCAAATAACCATTATTGTCATGTTAAAATAAATATTTGAACACAAAACTCCCAGATAACTAATGACCAGAATACTGTAATGATTACTTCTTTTCTAAAGCATTTTTTTAAAACTGTGCCAAAAAATTCAGACTAAAGAAGGTACTAATAATAATAATTTGCACATTTGCCTTGGGTTTAACTCAATTCCTTCTCCATCACTCTTCCTGTATGAGCTTTATTAAATAAAGACATTTTTTTCCTCCATTTCAAGTACAATCCTGAATAGTGAAGTTTAAAAATTGCAATTATAACTCACTGAGTTTATATATATATATATATATAAAATTGAGATTCTGCAAATGCTGATGTCACAAAATTCTCTTTTTCCATGGGATTACTAACAAGACCATAGCCTGTCTCTCTCCAAACAACAGACAGCAAGGACCACATAAAAATGATCACTTGGATTATCCAGTTTTTACATTTCATTTTGTAGTATTACTCCCTTCCTGTATAATTTTCAGTGATGTTTAACTAGCTCCCAAATGGCTCACAGTGTCCACTTCACTTAACTAGCTTTATTTTTTTCCCCAAATCTAATTGTTCCAACAAGATTTTCCTGACATATAATCCAAACTTCTCTTGTTCTGGGTGTTTCTATGTGAAATGGGAGGCCAGCAGAAATAGAACATTTCTGAGTAAATACATTGAAAAAACCACAGCAGAACACCTGCAAAGGAGAGACAAGAGCTCCAACAACTGTACTGGGAGAAGTTACTTCACTAATATTTAATAGAATGTGTCACCCAAAAGCACTGGAAAAGAAATAATTCATCATCACTCCTATACTCTGCTATTGCTCTGTTCATAATCAGGACCAAAACCTTCATATTCTCTCATAAGAAGTGAACAAAACTTAGTGTGACTCAAACATATGTACATTATCTGTAAGCTTTAAAGCTCCTGTTTTGTTGATCAGCAAGCCTGTAGATTGGCTAGTCTATAAATTCTTATATTGATTTTCACTCTTTAAACACAGCATATCCCTGGGTTTGATGCTTTCTGAAAGAAATTTTCTCTTTACTTGGTTGTAAGAGGAATGTTCTACTGAGTGGTTGTCCATTTTGTCTATGGTATTTCTTGCTTTGCTCATGAAAAACAAAGTAAGAAAAGACAGGAGTAATTTTGTTATGAAGAAAAGACTCCCCAGAGCACAGGCATGGGAATGCCATTTATTACTGTAAAAACACAGGGAACAAGAATAATTGCAGGTCCCCAGTTTCAGTGCCTGTGCAGAGATTTAGGTACAGTTGGTCCTGTCTCAAGTGGGATCAGCTCTGGTTCTATTTTAATGATTCCATTATACTTCTTTAACAACATTTACCTTTTTTTTTTTGACATGGGGGAGCTCAGCATTGATATCGAGCGATGAAGACTGGTGCCCATCAGATGTTGCTGGGGATATCTTTCCACGAACTATTGATCTGTCTTTGCCACTATGAGGACTTATAGAATCACTTTCTATTTGGCAAGACAACATGAGCATTCATCATATCCATTTACACTAGCAACAGCCATTTTTGAGAGGCTTCGGGAACAATATCTGATGGATTAGCTGTAATATTAGATGAGATGCAGAATGTTTAAAGTTTAAAAGCGTTATTCCAATTTGATCTTGCAACATATTGATGAGAATACATTGTTGTAAATAATTCCTCCCAAGTTCCATTAGGGCTGTGGGTTATAAAATATGTTTAATTAGAAGTGGGGCTATATGTCAGAGGTGCTCTGCTTCTCTCAGTCAGAGCAGCAGAAAAGGTTGATTTCATACACCAGGCTCTATTCATGACAAATCCATGCCTGTCACAGAGGTTTTGTATGTGATAGACAAACTCACATAACAATGCAGCCAAACACCAAGTTAAGATTCTTCATATTTGATATGTCTTCATTTCCTCCTCCTTAGCCCTGTACCCTCAGGGATTCTGCAGATCCACTACAAGATTGCTCACCTGGAATACAAAATCCAAGGCCCCCACCTACAAACTATTTATTGGCTGCACTTCTGTAAAACTTCTGGGGGTGGTTGCTTACATTTCACCCCCACCTCTAATCTCTTCTTCGTACCCTTACTCAGTCCTAGCTGCTGCGTCACTACTTTTCCTGGCTTTCCAAGCCAGCTTTCTTGCAGTCCCACAAAAACACGTGAGATGTAACAAGAACAAGCTGCTCTCTTTGCTCAGCATTTGACTGTCCTTTCTCCATTCAAATCCACCTGCCAGATACTAATCTGCTACCACATAAAATTTGTCCCGTGTCAAAACTTCTTTCCCCTACCATTTATCCCAACTGTCAAGCTTTGCACTGGCCTATCCCTCCCAATCCTGTCCATCTGTTCGTCACACTGCTCTACAACCACCCCATGTCTTTCCCCACACAGAGCTCATGCCACACACACACGTGTTTTTTAAATACACTTTCAAACCCCTGTGACAAGCAAAGACTAAAATGGGCTTGTACCCATACTATAAGGTTATTTTTATAAATTAAGGGACAGAATACACTTCAAGACATGCAACTGCTCTCCATGTGGAAGCCATTCCTTTAGATACCACCTTCCTGGCAGGAAAGCACTGAAGTCCAGATGCTTTGCAGTTTTCCAGGCAGCAAAGAGGCACCTAAGTCACCAAAAGGATGCACAAGGCAGAGGGAACGCTCCAAAACAGACACAAACCAGTTTATTTCCCATTCAATAAATTTTGGTATTGTACTTTTTACATAGGAGCAGCCTCTCATACCTTCTGAAGAAAAAAACCTAAGCCAAACAAACCCCAAGCACTGCATTTAATGATATGAAAATATCTGTTTAATGCACTCCTTCTGTCTTGATTAGGGTTTCTTGAGCTACAAACTGTGCTGCCCCTCCAAAGTCCCTCCTCATGCTGTTCATGGTGGTGCCTGCTGCAGCAGGCTAGCATTCCAGCAGTAGGAAATTGATCCATGTGCACAACTGCCATTCTAAAAGGTGACCACATTTAGTAACTCATGCGAAATAAAGCAACAAGACAATTATGACCTCACATCCTCCAGGATATAAAATGTAAGGACTAGAGAATGGGCTTTCTAGCTCTCTGGCCTCCAAGACTAGAAAAAGTTTGCTTTGGGAACTCCAGGTTTTCACCCATTCAAAGCATGTGCTTGAATTTCCTAGAACACAGCAGATCTGAAACAACAATAAAACCTTTTTTTTCCTTGTTGTAAACATGCCTGAAATAATAACCAGTGGAACAAAACTATCACTACTGAATCATTTTTGAATGCACATACCTCAAATGTTGCCTTTAGCACACTGAGAATAACACAACTGAAAATTCTAAGTCAGCTTTTAAAGGAATAAATTATGTGGAGTTAATAACAACCAACAAACAAAACAGAAAATGCAGAACAAGCTATTGTGCTGAATCTGTTGTTTTCATAGTACATAAAAGAACTCTTTTTTTTCTAATGTAAACACCACTGGCACAAAACATCTATGTTGTAGCGCCAGAGGAATACAAAATTCAGGTGGCCTGTCTATGAAACCAACCTTGTCATTAAAGTTGTCCTTAGCTGTAGGGTCAAACAAAAATGTCATTCTTCAGTTCATTGTGAGGACTGAGGCAGCAAAGGTGGAAAAAAGAAACCAAGTTCCTTTGTATTATGCAATAAGTGCTGCTTTTGGTTAAGCACGACACTGAGCCAGATGAACAGCTGGTACAGGCTGAGACTGAGACTGCAAATCCCAGAAATCAGTGGAGGTTACAGGTGTGCAGCACCCTGACAAAAAACTGTGTCTTTCAAACCATTAAGCACAAGGAAGTTTCAAAAGCATCCCAGTAGTTCCAAGCACATGAAAGCAAACCATGTCATACCATATTTTATTCTGCAGGAAAACTTGGGTTTGAAACAATGGACTCTTGGGGATCTCTTTTAAGAGTTTTCTAAGGGGAGATTCAAAGTCTGCCGTGTAACTAAAACCAACACAATCAGCTATTCCCAAGGTTATATATCAAGGTTGATATAACCTTGGGAACAGCTGATTGTGTTGGTTTTAGTCATGTGGTCATCTCTTTTGACTCAAGTGCTCATATCTTTCACAAACAGGCAGATTATACTCATATACAATTGCTTGGGAAATAGTTGCTAGAAATAAATCAGTTTGCTCAGTCTGTACATAATTTTTGGTTTTGTCCCCAAAACTGCAGAACTGCAGAGAATTTCAAAGTAATTCTGAAGACCGTAAAATGTTTAAGAAGTAGACATTACCTTTCATCTAGAGGAAGCCCAAATACACAGAGTAGCTACCCTTTTGTGGCATAAAACATCACTTGTATATCCTCTACAGCAATTACACCTGAAAAGTGCAACACAGGATACAGCACAGTTGTAGTGGCACAGCTATAATCAAAAGGGTTAATTCCATCTGCGAGTCATTACTTTGGTTTTCAAACAAAATTAACTTGATCAAGAAACCAGCCATTCATTCCATTACAAGAGCCACCAAACACCCATTATTAACTGCATAGAATTATATCATCAAGGCTTTGTTTAAAGCTGACCCCAGTCCAGCCAGGGCAATGTTCCGCTTTGTTTGCTCACACCACGTCTGCAAATCTGCTCTAAGCCTTGTCTCACAAGCTCCACGCATCTGTGCCCAAAGCAAACAATAAATTTTGTATCTGTTTATAAAGCATAAAAAAGAATCCAGAAAACAAATTGCTATTCACTCCTTAACAAACAATAACCCTTTCTGTCCTTAGTATGCTGACACAACTTTATAAACATCCCCTTTTTTATGAGGGCAACCAGAGATAATGCCATAGAAAGGAGGTGGATAATAGGAAGACATTTTTCTGTACCATTTCTACCATGTCATTTATGAGGCTTTTTTGAATTAATCAGATGTTTGACTAGAGTAACAAGATATTAACTGAACTAATGGCTACTCCCTGTTTCAACTAATTTGATGTATTTCCTTTTGCCCGTAAGATTTTAATGTAACACTGCTCAGGGTAATTTCTAAAATGTCTCTCCTCTTTCCTCATTCAGGATCTTCTGGCAATCAAATCATAGGGCCTCACAACAGTAAAAGTTTTACAACATTTCAAGACAGCTGTGGTTGCAAAAATAGAAATTTCTCATCATATCATAGCAGGTATAAGAAAGTTCATTTGGCATAATTTTTCACCTGAAAACATGAAAATAAGTCATATCAACAAATAGTGAGATCCTTACCATGTGTTCTTTAAAGCCCTATAAGCACAACATGAGCACAGCCAGCCAGAGAACCATGGGCAGTGTGAGTGCAGCTATCAATTATTTAAGGAAAATCCACCTGGAGATAGCCATGCCAAGCCCCTGAATCCACTTTAATGGTGGAAGTGGACACATATGCTTGGGGACTTGATGTCCTTTCTGAGTAACACTCACCTATGATATCCAGGAAGAGAGAGCAAACTCTGAGCAAGATTGCAATAAGTGCTGGGATTTGGGGGAGCTCAGCCTGTTGTGGGTTAGCAGTGCACAAGCTCTGTATTCTTTCATAGTCGGTATTTGTTGATGCACAGATGGAAAGTCAGGAGGTTCAAGTGATCTGGTATAAATAAAAGTTTCCGTATCACAGCTGCTTGCTTTGGTAGTACTTACGTGAAAAGGCCTAATGAAAAGTTAAGTGAATAATGTTGCACACTGGAAAAAGTACTCCTTTTAACAGTGTGATTAACTAGAGAGCCTCCATCAGTGCTCCTTGGATGCATTCCCAGGAAAGCCTCTCATATTCCTGCTATTCCTCATCCTAGATAAATAAATGAACAAAAAACATTACTCAAACATGGAAAAAGTTGTTTTCAGAATTGATAGCATGTGTTTTGATAATAGTGTACTTGGTATTAAAAATACACATATCTCAGCATTTACAGAGAGAGCACTATTTCTCATGCTGTATTTACTGTCAGCTTAATGGAGCATTTCAAAGTCATTCAGTTGTGAAAAGTAGATGAATATATGATACTGCAAAAAACTTTACTTTTAAAATACTTTTTTCCCTCTATCAATATTCCTTCATAAATAGCTTGTGAAGTTTATGAAAAACAATTTAATTTTAGGCAACCATCATTTGAAAATATTCAAATCAACTCACACTCTGGTGCTTTTATAGGATATAAACCCTTCTTTTCCATAAGGTATTATATGTGTTACCTGGAAGCACAAGCTGTGTCAACATTTGATTCAAAAGGCAATCAACATCAGTCAGAAGAAAAAGGAAACCACACAACCTTCTCCTGCCAAGAAACTGCAATTACAAAAACTTGTAGGCTTGTAGGCTGTAAAAGCTGCACAATATGAAAATGGGGGAGGGAGTGAGACACAGAAAAAGAATTTAATGGGAAATGAAAGAGGAAAGACTACAGAAAAGAAGAAAGGAGTGGCAGTTTACAAGCAGAATGCCTTTCAGGAGAGATGTAGAAAATCTGGCACTAGAACTTGAAACAAAAACCTCAGTGGGACTGGGAAGAAAGGCAAAGAGAGAGGGAGAGATGAGCTGTAGTGTTGGCTGGCCACAAAACAAAGACCTTCCCCAACCACGTGTTGTCACGGCTAGCAGGCAATGCAGATAAATACACCTCCCAGTTTGTGGTGTGAAAGCATCTGCAGTTCTGACAGAAGAATCTAAATTAAGTTAGGAGGTTTTAATTCTGATTATATCTCTAATTTTCTAACTGGAACAATGGTCTAGGTATTTTTGATAGTCCTGCTCTCATTCTGGTGCAATTGTTATGGTGCTGTCTCACCACTCCTTGTTCTTGTGTGCACCACTGGCATGGCCAGGCAGACACAGAGTCTTCCACTGTGCCATTAACACATTTGGCACTCTGGAACTGAAGATGCCTGCCTACACTGACAGAACTAGATGGCACTTTGGCATGACAAAATGCTCAACAAATTAGTAGGCAATGGGTTCTCAGAAGTGGCAACGGAAAAGGTGGACAGAACTGGGATTTGGGTTCCTTTACCAGAAAATTTAAACATTTGAATGCAGAGAGCCCATAAAGTACTTAAGAGTGATGAAGCTGAATGGCCAGGGATAAATCTGTGGGATTGTGGTACTAGCTAGCTTCATATGGTCCTGCACAGGTATGCTGAGCTATCTAAGGTGTGCAGAGCTGCAGGCAGGCAATCTTCCCTAAATACAGATGCCAGGTTTGTTTCTGCTACCCCTTCTTCCTCTTGCTGGTGTTTCTGTTCTGCTGCTGACAGTGTGCTCAAAGCAACCTCACTTTAAAATGCGCTTTTCCTGCACAGTTTTATGGGCTGGGCTGAGGGTGTTTCTAATGAGCACTTTGCTCTGTGGCTTGGACAATGATGCCATGTGTTGTGTGGATGACTGGAAGGATTTTACTCCTGTGTAGTTCAGTAGCCCTTCATTCCATGATCTCAAGACATGCTGTTTCTCCCTGCCACAGCAAAATGGTGGAAATTATATCTCCTTCTTTTGTTTACGTCGCTGAAGCTCATAAAAACATGGCTGTGTTACGAATAGAACATTCCCGTAACTTCACAAAAAAATAATTGTTTTCTTCCTGACTCCTCTTCAGACCTCAGTGGTTAACAGGGCCAGGCTGCCTCTTCTGAACACAGGAGATATTATCAGAGCTCTTGGCCATGCAGCACAAGAACTTCTGCCCAACCTGAATCAAGAAACATACTGTCTTTTGCAAAGGAGAGGGAAAGAAGCATGATGGTAAAGTCTTACTTGGCTCTTTTCAGTCGAGCTGACAAGCTGTTATAGGCTGAGTGACTGTAGACTGAACAAGTTGGCAGGAAAAGAACAATGTTTTCCAAGCTGGCTTCTGTAGACAAGGCTGATGGGTAGCATAACGGACTGTATAGCCTCCAAGCAGAATAAAATCCATAAAATTTAAAAAAAACCACAACAAACCACAGCATGCAGTCATCAAATCTATTCATATGTTCAGGACTGGCTGCATAATCAAAAGAAAATTACTTCATTGCACTCACAGCACAATAAAAAGCTGGAAAGAGTAAGGGGTTATTTCTTGGATTTAATTGAAGGCAATCGGGATGACATCTCTTAATACCATAAAGCTGATATTCCTTGAACAGTTCACAATGACTTTTTTGTTTACCGTAATCCTGAAAATGTCACAACACAAAGGAAATCCAGAAAACAAATGATGCTGCCATCATATGGAACTTACACATTTAAAGAGGAAGAATATCCCTAACTTCAAACATAGCCAACACTTTTTATTGGTAAAATTATTTCCAGTCCACAATGTATGTCCTGGTTCAACAGGCATCTGTGTTTTACGCTACATATCCCTTTCATCTCATGACTGTTACTTAAGTTTTAATGCATTTAGGTGTTTAGACCACACTTGGACCCCATGGCTGAGGCAATACCATTAAACAAGTGTGCTCCTTATGAATGCCTACTGCCTTTCTCCATACTTGGCTCACTCTTGCAAGAACAAAAGCCCAAAGGCAGAGAGAAGGTGCCAAGTAGTTACTCCAGTCAGGGGAAGTATATCCCACCACTCCCAGGAGATGTCTGTCTGCCTTGTTCTTGAAAACAAGAACCTTGAGAAGGAAGACACACCACCACTTTGAATAGCTGTCTGTTTCGGGATATCAGCTCTTTCTTGACATCAAAATGTCCTTTTCCTGCAAACTAGTTCTTGCCCTATCCCTAGGGGACACTGAGAATCAATCTGCACTATCCTTCTTACATCCAGCTTTATCAAAAGAGAAATGTCAGACTAGCCTTTACAAAACAAATCAAAATCCTCCAGTTATTCTAAACCCCTTACTGCCCTGACACACATCTCTGAGAACTTCTCTTTATTTGTTTGCCTCAAATCTTCCAAAATTGTATCAGGCCTGACTCAGTTGTTGGATACAATCATCAGCTGACTGCTTCAGCTCCTCTTTCAAGTGTTGTACATGTCATCAAACTCTGATGTATGCCTAAATTAGCTACCTATTCTTAAAGCTCTTCTTCAGTATTTAGCTAGCAGTCTAAATTATTGGTTGTCAAATGAAGTTTAAGGATGTAATTATTTGCATGGTGCCAGATCAAATGTATTAAAATTAATGTTCACAATATGCAAGTAACAGTTCTTAACATTTGATGCTGGGACCAAAACCAAACTGCTAAGCAGCACCAAAAAAAAGTCTTGTTATTATCTCTTAATGAGAACCACTGATTATTTTTTTACATTTCATTTGACAGTCTTCATCCTAATTAATTCTACATGGCAAAGTGAAATTACGCTGGTTGATGAGGATCATTCTGACTCAGAAATACACTTAATAAATGAAATTAAATCTTGGTGCTAATCAGGCAAACGAGCATGTGTTTGCCAGCCAAATATACAAACCCCAACAATGAGATAATAACAGGTACAGTGACAGACACAAAGCACTACTATTTAAAGAGAGTGAAAGGCTTTGAGCTTCCCTAAGGTAAAGAGCAACTTAGATATAAATCTCTGCAATCTTCAGGACGAACATCTTTTGCTTTTAAAATTGTGTTTGGTTTCTATCTCAAAAATAAAGCAATACCTGTATTGCAAAGGGTCTAAAGATTGGTAAAGCAGTGGACTGCCAAGCTGTACCAGAGCACAGACCTCTGTTAAAACACAGTGAGAGCAATTTTCCAGTAATGCCCAATAATGTTTACCAAGTTTTGGCACATTCATCCAAATTATTTCAAAACAAATAAGAAAAAGTCTGGATTCAACACAGTTTTCCAAGTGACTTTCACTAAATTGGGATATATTTGTTAGATCTTGAATCAAGGCAGTCCGGTGTATGTGTATTATGAGAATAACCTGGCACAGGTAAGCAGAGCCAGAAAAGCTTGCATGTTGATGTGATGATAATTTCTGAATTAGTTTCAAAAGCTTTGTTTTCCTCCATGACAAGTGAGATGATTAACACCAGAACTATTTGCTTTCATTTGCATAGAACACATGGTTCCCTGGCTGAAAGGATAATTTTTCCTGGCAAACCTCTGACACAAGAAAGGGCTGAAGACAAGACCTGGCAGTGCAAATGTGTGTAAGGATGCAGGCTGACGACAGAACTTCGCTCTTGCTGAGCAACAGAAATTTCTGGCCATGGCAGAGATCTCTTTTGTGGGTGTGAGGAGAGGGGAAGATTTCTGTGTTTGCCTGTCCTGTGTTTGCAGCTGAGCCATTGCTATGGTGATTATGCAGCCTGTCTGCAGTCACTGTCCTCTGTCATTTTGGAAAACACATTTTTAGAGAGCTATAGGGATGTTCAAGAACTCTAATGGCTTCAATAATTTCTCGCATAGCTTTTCAAAGATGAGACAGGAGCACAAGTAAAGTACCATGAAACAGTGGATTAAACTCCTGAATATATTATTTACTACTTCTGCATAGCAATTACTCACAGGTTTTCCATGGAGAGGAAGAAAAGTCTGCTTATGTTTCAGAGAAATTAAGTCCTATGCTTCTCCAAATATAAAAGAGGAAGTTCACCCAAATGTTTTGCTCCCTGAAGTATCCCCCTCCTGACATTTCTTCTTTTGCTGGGCTGTTCCAGGGCATAATTAAACCCAGATCTTATCTTCCAGGGACAAACACAGGCAATATGTTAGAAAATAAAGTAGCTGGGGAACTAGAACAGTTGTTTGCATCATATTATTGTCTAGATCCCTGAAGCTTTATTAATGGTCTTTTGAGAAATGCATTCAAGTACAGAATAATAAAGTGTATTAATTGGTATTAATCTCTTCCTACTCTGAAGAAGAAAAAAGATGGAGGCAGACTCTTCTATTATCTAAATTTGCATTCAGCTCAGCAGTCTCTTTTGCAGAATAATTTACACCTCTATTTTGCACCAGTGTGAGCCAGCACTCCTGGGTCTATAGCTGAAATTCAGAGAGGAAGTGTAAATACAGACATATTAACTTCTTCTTCAGGTAGTTCAGATGCTGGGCTAATTATGCTGATATCTACACAAGCAGTTCTGCACAGGAATAAATCATGTTATGTCATTCTACGAGTGCATTTTTTGTAGGAGCCACTTGGCTGTAAAAGTATAAATTTAATTATCTTTTTTTTTCTTTTTGTAGCATGGCACATAACATAGAAGGAATATATTCCAACACAGGTATAGCTTTCAATTAGTTTTTCCAGCTTACCCTATCTCTTAACAATTGACACTGAATTGCATTTGCCATTTTCCAGAATGGAGTCGCTTTATACAGATAAGCACTGAAAAACTTGGTATTTTAAATAGATCCCTTTTGGTATAGGACTGACTTCACTCAAATTATAATGGCATTTTTATTACTATTGCTACATTTATTTTCAAAACTAAAATTTTAGCATCCAGGTTTTAGAAAGCTTTTTTTGTTTTCATCTAACGTGCAGGGGCATTTTGTCAGACTGTGGTGTACATTTTAGGAGCTCATATCCATTCAATGATGATCATGGCTCACGCTGCCATTTCTGAATACAATTAAGTGCATTTTGAACCAGGGAAGTGCCAACATACCTTAAGAGCTGTCTTCTCTGACTTCTAATCTGTACATACATTGATTTTTATGGCTGTCTTAACTCTCCCCTCCCCTCCAGTTTCTAAATGCAACAGCTAAAAGAGATGATCGTAACATTCAAGATAAAAAGAGGGTGTAGAGATGCAACATATCATCTTGGTATTTAATAGAACATGTACTTTACAAGAGCTGCATTTATATCCAGCACTGATCTACCCTGCCACTCGGCTATGCTGTTCGATAGATACACTGTTCCACACAACCAGCACTCCTTGGAGATGTTTTATTGGGGCAGATTCTTTTCCCTCAGCAGTGCCTTAGAAAACTAAATATAGATGCCTAAAACGAAACCTAATCATGAATTGCAAGTGCAACACAAACCAGCCTTAAAGTCAGTGAGAGTTCTGGGCACTCAAGAATGAAGGATACTTTATATAAACAATCACAGACAAGAATCACATTACTTATTCGCAACTGACCAAAATGAACAGGGATCAAGGATATTGCGGAGCTAAACTAAGAATCGTTACTCAAAATGCATGCCTAACTTTTTCCTGGATTTTTCAATTCCAGTTGACCAATAAATTCTATGCTCATTCTGATTCCCTCTTTCTTGCAGGACTAGTAAATGTGCGGTATTTTCCAAGCTTCTAGGTAAATGGGTCTACTTTTCCTTTTCAGAGAAACAGAGAGAGAACAGCTGCAAATCAGCTGGATGAAGTTCTGCAGCGTCTTTGTATGATGGCCTATCCCAAAGCTCCCCTGAGTTGTCCTCCTCTGCCAGTTCTACTGGCAGATAAAAGAGGCAGACAACCTGCCAGAAGGATTTCTCTTCAACAGCAGGATTAACTTTCATTTCACAAGGTCTCAACAGTAATTTTTGATTGCCTTTTTTTTTCCAATGCCATCTCTTCTATATTCACTTCTGCTTTGTATTCTTGAAAGCAGACAACCCTTGCCTATCAATAAAGGGATTTGTTCTTGCATCGTCCCACACCTCTGTGGGCACAGCAGGCTCTTTGTGGCCTGAAAGGCTGAGGATCCTGTTCTCCAATCAATGCCTGCTCTCAGATGTATAACTGCTTTAAAGAAAATTTCAACCTCTCCTTTCCAATCTTTCACTCTGGGGAATAAAGGGAGGTTGAAATGGCAAATTCTTAATTCACTGCCATGTTAAACCTAAGCCCTCTCCAACAGTTTACTTCCATCTTTTCACAACACTTCTGACACTGGTTCTCTTCACACAGGCCCACACTTCTGACTTCATTTACCCCGGGAACCTTTCAGGAGATGGAATCAATTGCCAAAGCATTGTAACCCACATCCCTTTCTCTCAGGAGCAGAGAAACAATGATGCTCTGAAGTTAGGGTTAAACATGCAAGGACACAAAGACCTCCTGCGCTGCTGTCACTGGTGGGGCAGCACTGGCAGCACAGTTTGGATGAGCTGCTATGCCAAAAAGCGTCTTTTATACCTTTTAAAGGCCATTATGAAACTGCTTAAGGTGCAGGATAACAGCAAAAGATGCAGAGCACCTTTCACATGCAAATGTAATAGGAAAAGCTACAACTGGAGGCAAAGAGTGAGACAGAAATGTCTCACTCTTTGCCAAACACTTGGCAAATACAGCCAAAAGCAGTGTGTGCCTGGCTCCACACACCCAAACTGAAGCTTTCTTGGCCCAAGATATAATCAGTCCTGGGGAGACAATATGGAACTGTTTTAATGTCAGGAAAAAAATCCTTTTTACAACACTGCTATCTTGTCAAGAAAACTGCTGTGGTATGGAAGATGGATCATATGAAAGATGGGCAACAGCCCACAGACAGTGTATGGGCTTCCAAAATTTCACCATAACACACTGGTCTTTGCCAAGTGGAGGAGGAAACATGCCAGCAAAAATAGTTCTTCCTCCCAAGATGAGACCAATTACACTCACTTTTCCAGGCCAACCGCTTCTGGTTTCCCCCCAAGTTCTGACCCAGGGTTGGGGGGGTCACTGCCTCTTATAGACACTTTTCCTCATAGTCTCCTTGTCCAAGTTTCTGGCCAGAAGAGCATTGTGGCAGGTAATTTCAGGTCTGACCCTGAGTGGGTTTTGGCATGCAATCCATCAGTCAGTCAGTCAATCAATCCAGTGTGATACTTTTGCCCTGGTGAGCAAACCCTGTAAACCCTATGACCCTCACTTCTGGCAGTTTGCACCATCTTTTTGCACCAGTGCCATGGTCAGATTTGGTGTCACAGCCTCAGTTTAAACACCACTTGTTTATACACATCCTGTGGTTTCTCCAGGCAAGATTAGGCACATTTAATCCTTCCTCAAAATGGGAGCTGCACTAAATATTACAGTATTTAGAACATAAGTATGAAGGAAGCATGCGTTAGGATTATTGTGGTACTGTATATAGCCCAATTAGACATACATGGAGTACTACACTGTTTTAAACTCCTAATATTTTTTAAAATTTGTTTTTAGGATATTTTAGTCACACAAACAAGTTAGCTAAAGAACTGACTTGAAAACATTTGGATCTAGACATCTACTACATACATTACATTACACTCTTTTCTAGTTAAGAATATGCAACAGCTGACACAAATCAACAAAGCTTCCTTGATTTCAGTGCAGCAGTGCCAATTCATAATGTACAAGGATTTAGATGTACTGTTCCAGCTAAAAACCAAAATTTTATTTAAGCTGTCCAAATGCACTTTTGACTCACATTTAAGAAAGAAGAAAAGACAGACTTGTTTTGATGTGACTAATCAACAAGAGGTGCCTCCTCCTTTCCCACAAATGCACATTTCTACACCACTCTAAGTCCCACTTTTCTCTCAAAGGAGTAACATGGAATAACCTCATCCTACTTGCACAGCATTCCTATCTCTCCCTTAGATCACTCCCTCACCTCAAATATCTCCTTCTGATGTCTCAGGACACACAAGAATATCAGCTTAGGAAAGGGGTATGTCACCTGCGACCTTTAAAGGAAATATGGAAAAAAACACCAGCAGGCAGCAAAGACCTTGTAAGGAATTTGGTGTAAGAAGCAAAACAGGTACTTACCAGTGCTCAGTGTCCTTGTTTTACAGGCAGAGTTGTGTGCAGGTGCCCATAAATTCTGCTTCCAAGTCATATGGAGGTCTCATTCTTTCCAGACTGCTGGAATCCCGTAAAAAAAACTTCTGCCACCCTGAAACACACTGCTGACTTCTCTTATTCACACGACTGTGAGAAGAGCTGGAATGCTGAGGATGGAGAAGACAAGCTCCCTCTCTGCCATACCCAAAGAGTATTCATGCATTTGACACATATATACAAACTTCCTTCAGAATAAGGTGCTACTTCTGCCATTTTGTCAATGAAGAAAAAAGGTGATTAAGAATAAGTCTGTCTTCAGCTGTAATCTCAACACAAGAGTCTTAGTTCTGGGTTGAGCACCTGGTAATGTTTTCTCTGTGCTATCAAGCAGAAACATCACAGACCACATACCCAAGAGAGATTTACTGGTTTCTTTCTTTAAAGAAAGAAGCACATAAGAAAATGAACTTGCAAAACAATACTTATTTTCTCTTACTTCACTTTAATTAGATTACCCTTGGGTTTAAAAGACTTAGCTAAACTTTAATAATCTGTATCCACCAGCTACAGATTTTTGCTATAGAATGTAAATGGCACATTTAAATGTTATTAGCATACAAACAAAATTACTTTTAGAAAGAACAGACTCTACAGATTTTGCATTTTCATTTTTATATATAGATACGAAGACACACGGTTTTAATGCCTCTGCTCTCTTGAACTAGTAAACAAACAAAAATTTTCTGATGTTTCTTTTCCTTCATCTTGTTGGGGGAAAAACAAAAAAGCACAAAACAAAACCATCAAACACTCCAAATTGTTATGTTACTTCCACACTTCAATTTCAGGCTACTAAGTTAACAATAATTATTATCTAATTACCACTGCCATTAACAGGAATCTCACCACTCATATCAATGAGCTACAAATCAGATAACGAATCCAGTTTTCACATTTGTTACAAAGTTTGAATTAATAAAGAGTTGATTAATGCTGCATAGAAAGATGCCCAAACCAGATCCTAATATTTACACTGGACACAAACAATGGGAAATATGAGATACACAGTAGTCCCACTCTTAATTTGCCAAATGAATCCTGTATTAAGACAAAACATTATTATTCAACATCTAAAACAATTGGAAGTGAAATCAGAGTCAAATCCAGAATTTGCTGGAGGAAATGAAGAAGAATTGAGGGAAAACCCCAGAGTCTTTAGATATGTTTTTCCCTTGAAAACACTGCCAGATGAAACAGTCTCATCAATCCTGCAACACAGCCTGACATGTTAATTAACAAGTATGAAAATAAGAAGTATTAATTTACTGTCCCTGCACTTTCAGTGGCAAACAGAAAAAAATTATCTGTAATTTCCCCTAGAAACTGAGAGCTTTCTTCCCCTATGTGCTCTTGGAACAAGTGCAAAGCAAATTATCAAAAAAAGCAACTCACAAAATACAAAAAATATACTCCATTCAAGTGACTTGAACAATCTCACTGTCTACAGTCATTTGAAGACTGAATCCTGAGCTGCACTTGAAGGGATGAAAAAGAAAGATCTTGAAAAATAACTTGGCCTTACCAAACTCTACCTCTATCTGCAAACACACAGCTGTCCCTGACCTCAAGTCAATGCTGTACATAAACTTGCCACCGTTCTCTGCCCTGAGCCATCAAAGTAGGAATTCCTCCAAAGACAAAGATGAGTTATTTCTCAAAAAAAGTTATTTCAACTGCAAGCATACGCTTAACTTACCTGCTGAATCATGCCAATCCTTAGTCTGAAGTAAAGAAACAAGACCTGATTTCTGCTCTCATTCAGAGGCTAGATTTACAAACACCATGCTGACGTCTTATCAGGGTGCTTTTTAGCTAACTTAAACCACTCTGAGCAAAAGAGAAAACAATGGCTAACAACCAAAGCACAGAAAGACAGAAAAAAAAAAAACCTCAATGTTAAGAATAAACTTGAATTTGGAGTTTTGGGCAGATCATTTTAACACAGATTCTGTTTCCCATGATATTTTCAGTCAGTTTCTCCAGCTTCCCACCACGTATCAGACACACACTTTCTTAATTATTGCAGGGAGTGGCATTATAAATCTCTGCTTTTCCCAAGATCTACAACCTCATAAAATTAGAATAATGTGCATCATCTCTCTTGCATAGCTTCTGGCATATAGTTTTCACCCTCCTTCCAGCATAATTGAATACACCATGGGATATTTGTAGTAATAGTCATCAGTCTCTCTAATGAAAGAGGTCTGGAAAAAATATGGCAGTTTAACTATCAGATGCCATTTCATAAAAAGAAATCTTAATGTTTTCCAAGTAAATATGATGTTCTTAATATTACTAAACTTGGGGTCTGTTGGTGAAAGCATTTGTGTATCGAGCCATCAGGACCGGAGCTAAAACTATTTGGAGAAAATAGGAGTAATTTACAGTGAATTTTGTGACATTTCCCTATCACCAGCATACCCACATAAGGGACAGTACAGACAAGGACTGCTCTCAGGTGAGTTACCCATGTCCCTTTTTATTGTCTAATAAACCTACACTGTAATTCTATAAGCATAACCTCTGAATACCAGGTGGTATTTAATAACATGAGCAACTCCACTGATTTAAGTCATATTTAACAGGGGTAAGAGTCTACTCCTCACGGACAAAATGTAGAAATCTGGAAGTTAACTTGCTTTCCTATTTTAGTTCCTGGTTACCAAACACCTTATTGATTTGCTTGTTGCTTTCCCAAAACAAACTGTTGTGGGGGAAAAAAAAAAAACCAAACTTGTTTAAATCTCTATCCTAGAGCTACTATCAGCTGAGTTTAAGTTTCTATTTGAGTACAAGCCTCTATTTTTATAGAGTTGCTCCTATTACAGAAACTATAGAAAAAAGGTTGCTTACCAAATGTGGTAATAAGCACTGAAGAGAAATCTTGGGCATTAAGATAAACACAATGTAATGTAAGTTTGATTGAAATTGACTGGAGATGTTACCACTCAGAATTACTCTAAATTCAGCAGAGTAATTAAATCTTGAGCAAAAGAACAAAGAAAAAAAAGAAACTCTTTGCATAGTAGTTACTGACTTCTGTGAGGTCAATTCTAATGAACATGCTCCCTGGGAGAGTAAAGCACCACAACATACACAGCTCTAAAATTTCCAAAACCCAGATCCAAGCCACACTTTAGAAATACATTGCCAGCAAAAGTGTTTCTTTGAAGAACTCAGCTTTGATTTTCATCAAAATTCTCATTACTCTAGAAGTCTCTCTTCTCACCTCCTACACTTAATGTAGCTACCACCATGTTCACTACCCAGTGTATTTGATCAGCAAATCACCAAGCTCAGTAGAGATGCAGTAGGAATTAAGGTAACAGGACACTGATTTTCCCAAGAGCTTCTCCATGACAAATATGGTATTTAGTAACATGATTCCATTGCCCAACCTGGAATTTTATGCTCCCTCTGAGCATGACATATCTTGCACCTATGAAGTCAATCAAATGCCAATGTTATTTTTGCTTTTATTACCCAGGGCCACTAGAGCAGTTCCAGTAAAAATAATTTATACCACCTGATTCCAGTTAATGGAAATTCAAAGTCTTCAGACAGTGTTTTTTATTTCTGGTGCTTGAATTCTCAAAGAAATAGTGAAGTGTAATTGAAAGCATATGCTTTTTATTGTTTTCCACATGAAAAAATCACAGTTTCCAGTGGATCATCGAATTCTGCTGTAGCACTGTGCCAAATCATCAAACACCAAGGTCACATGTGATGAAGGTACAGTGTTCAAAGCAGGAAGAGTATGTATCATATCTTGGAATTGAAGGTTTATTTCAGTTTGTCTGAGTATACCCAGAGAAGAAATTTTCTGGGGTTTTCTGCAGTTTACGAAGTGTCTCCTTGTAAATTATGGCCACAAGCCCAAGAAAATGTGCAAGTATTCATCACCAAACAACAGGATTACAAAACATGATCAGTTCAAAAGGTACTTTGCAGTAGATCCACGCCAATGTTTCAGACACTTGAGAAATGTTAATAACCATCAAATCTGAAATTAATTGCACCTACCATATTTCAGGAATATCATCGACACAGAAAAATAGTCTCTTTGTTCCATGGTTGTGCCCATAGAAACATCATGTTTGCTGATTGTTTTGAGTATTAATTTAATCGGCTTTACTTGTCTGCTTCAAAAAAATCACAGCTAAAGGGCTATTTTTAGAAAATCCTGCAAATCTTTCTGCTTTGAGGAAAAAACCCATTTTTTACTTTGCCTGCAAGTGTACAGCAGGCTGAGTAACTCGATCTTTTTATCATTTTCAACTGATTTTGTGATACTACTTTCCACCTTTACTTCTGGAAGGAGAACATCACTTTCATATGTGAAAATACACAATGGAGAAATTAGACACATATCCAGGAAGTACAATTCCAGCAGCACAGGACAATCAAAAACCAAGGTGTGAGACTACCAACAAAAGTCATAGCAATGGCTTTTAGCTTTTACAAGGCTTCAAAAAAACAGGAGACAGCTTCCTTTCTCTCAAAGTTTTTTCTTCCTATCATAAAAGGAACAATATAACACAGGGAATGACTAATCATCAGGAATAAATCTGGAGCTATAAAGCCTGAACTGCTTACAGGGATATTGCGCATGCATTTATGATCAGCACAGCAACTTCTCTTTTTTGTGTCATATACAAAACCATCTCTAAAATAATGGACATAACACCAGAAGAATTCATCAGAGGCTGAGGAACCAAAACTTCCATGTAACAATTCATGATGCCAATAATATCAAAAGAAATTAAATTGACATATTTTATCCAATGATAGAACTTTTGTAGAAAAACAGGAACCCAGGCAGATTTTATCTCCCTACTTCTCAGGCAGAAAATTTAATTTTTCTCTGTCTGGAAAGGTTTCAGTTGAAAAGACTGCTGAGGGAACATAATGACAGTACAATCTAAATTGATGATTTTAAAGAGGAAATACTAAATTTATGGCAGGGACTATGCCATAATCCAGTATCTTGGCCTTTGTTAGAAGCAGAACAAACATCACTCCAGGGCTTGAATGACTCAGGAGACAATCTGAGAATCTGTCACCATGGCTCCTCCAGGTCGCAGATGAATTGAAGGAAAAAGCAACCCTCCTTAAAAACATGAGCAAGCAAAGAACTCTGAATCTCTTTAGTTCTTTCTGCAAAAAGCATACAAAATGGCAATATTGCTGTTTTAAACTTATCCCTAGTTTTTGCCTTTCTGGACACTTTCTTGATCATATATAACTTAGCCAGGAAGTTAATTTTTGAAAACATCTCAGGGAGTTTCTGGAATCTGCTGGCAGAATAGAGGTAGCTCAGCACAGAACAAGGCTCCCAACATTTCACACAACAAAATGAAAATTTACACACCTTAGAAACATTACTTTTTTCTTGCACATGATGAGATGATGACGCAGGATGAGAATGCTTCATTTTTTCTTGAGGGAGGAGAAAATCTTCCAGAAATTCTCATTCTGATGAAAGAACCAGAGATTTATTCACCTGTCATCTCTACAGAACAGTATCTGCTGTAAGATGAGATGCAAAAATAGCAGTAGTGTGCATATGAGATGCAAATCAAATTTTTACTTATCAAATATGTACGAATATAAATTGAGTGCTAATACCGACCTGCTAAGGTTTTACACTCAAGAGGACATTTTATATTTGTCTATTTTTTAAATTGGTTTTGAATGCAGTATTACCCTTGCAGCTATTGTATTTTTCCTCTCCACATCTACTTACTTTTTTTGTGTTGTTTTAAAATTACACATTACTGGGTGTCTGCCCAAGGGAATTTGGATGTTCCCAAAGAATGCGGGATGCTTAGGTCTATCTCAGCAAGGGGAAATAAGATGTGGTTTTGCTGGAAATTGCTTTAGAGAAAATAAAAGGATTGAAGAGGAATCTGAAGGATTAAAACCCATGTAAGTCCAGCTCCCTATTGTGAATTCAGCACCAGTTTACAGCCAGTTTTGATCTGTGTCTTGCCCTCATTTTCTAAAATAATTTGTATTTATGTGAAACACATACAAACTTCACCTTGTAAAAATGTTTAAACCTCTCACAAATGAGCTTCTGTGTAAATACTGTTGGATAAACAATACTCAAAGAAGTCAAGACATTGTAACAAATAATTGGAACTGATGGCTACAGCCATGAAGTGCTTTTGCCGGGGGCAAATAGATTAATAACCTTGCTGTTGTACTGTACCATCTCTAATGAAAAATGCTTGTCTTTACTATTTATTTAGACACATGCAATGAGACATGAAGGCAGGGTTTCTGTAAAATCCCCTGCTGGAAGCTAATAGAGCCAACACATCGGGGTCTGGGGTTTGGTTCTGCTGTTGTATTTTTGTATATGTTTCCAGCTCTACATACATAAGATAAGATGCAAGACAGCTCAATTCTCCAGCAGAAATTTTGCCACTTAGCTTGAGAGATAGCCATTATTTTACTGTCACTCCTGTATCCTGCCTCCTGGAAAATTTTATTTGAGGGAGGCACTAGCAGCAATATGTGCTGATGATGAATGCACTCTACTCCCTCAGGTGTACTCTGAGGATTCACTATGCTAAATGTACTTTCAAGCCATAGGTGTATAGCCTTTGTTTCTATATATTATTAAATATGTCCCACAGATTGTATTCCCTCTTGTAGCACAAAATCCATCTGGAAATGCTTCCAGTTGTACACAGTTCCTATTTCTTTGTTGAATATATTCAACAGAATGGTCAAGACAAATGGGAGGAAGCACAAACTTTTAAAAATAAACAAATGGAGCACAAGACAGGTCTCAGCTCTGCGCTGCTTGTTCAACCCCAGATATCCAACTGAATTAACAACATTTTTTTGCCAGACATCTGAGGAATCTCTGCCTGTTCATTTACTCCTGTTTACAGTGGAATATTTAACAGGCTATCAGTTCTGTGGAAAGGACAATGCAATTTCACCTCGTTATTGCTGCACATCCACCGTGGTCAACTCTTTTCTTTGCGCTTCTTCACAGCCTGTAACAGCTCTGGACTTCAGGGTCAACAGCACAAATACAATTATCCAATCTCTCCAGTTACTTCACACTCTCCTGTGAGAACATTCTGAGCCATCTGCTGTCAGCAGCAGTAGGCCTGCAGTCCCTGGAAGCATGCCAATTAGCTCAGGGTAAAAGAACACAAAACTCTCTTTTCCCAAACATTGGTCACAATGGGGCCTTGCAAGTCACAGCTCTCAATCCCATCCCAAGCACAATCCATGTCCACATCTCACCATGAGAGCCAGGAGCTGCATGGTTTTAAGATTTTTTACTTCAACTTCTTCTCACCATGGATCAATGCAGATGAGTGAATGTACAGTCCATTTTTAAAAGGTGTGTGTTTCCCCGCTTAACTCGGCTTTAGTACTTAATTCTCTTGAACACAATTAAGCACAGGGAAGGGACAGCCTGTAGTGCACGTGAAGGAATGATTCCCTGAGACCATCACCACTGCTAACAGATGGAGCAGAATTGTCACCAAAGCTAGTGAGACTTAAATCCTAGCTGGGAGTACAGGAATACCTCAGATTCCCTCATCCAGGAGACAGATGATGAACCAATTCCCCACTTTCCTGCTTAACCACGCTGTGGGGAAGATAATCCTGACAGCTTTTGCACTAAACAGCTACAAGCTTCAGACACATACAACTGGCTTAATAAGTCTCATCAAGGAGTTATAGCTGGGACTAGAGGTGGTCAGAGGTGGATTTTAGATTTCTTTTTTTTTTTTTTTTCCTGGAAAAGGTAATATTTCACTGCCATAGAGGCTAATGAAACACGACCCCGATGCCAGAGCATGCCTTGTTCACTTTAGTAAGAAGAGCACCAGTTTGGGACTTTGGAACACTGCCCTGTGACAAGGGTCTTGCATCCCTCTCCAGAAACACTCTGCTTAACTTAGGGCAATGTAGATTGTAGGGGGGAAAATAAATTAAAATGCCACAGTTTTCTCTGGAATAAGACAGGATTATAAAATTACACTAGAATACCAACAGAGAAGATCAAATTCAATTTTGGCATCCAGAGCCAAACTCTGCAACACTAGCAGAGTTTTTGGCTCTCTTTCAGCTTATTTAGACAGTAGCACTGACTCTGCAATTACATTTTTCAGGATGGAAAAGTAGTTATTATCTTTCCCTCTTTCATTCACATTTGTCACAACAACTTCCAATCAAGCACAGAAACGTTATACAAGATAAATGTGACTGAGCAAATCTGAAACTTAGCATCACTTTTTTTTTCCCTTTCAAGACAGCAGATAAAGACAAAAAATGTTCCTGGAAGATTAACATGATTAATAAAAACATCTGTAGGCTCAACGCTGAAAAAAAGCAAGACTCCTCCTTTGATCCTTTTACTAGGAACTGTATAAATATAGTGATAAATGTCCCATTTCTCTAGCATAGTAACATGAAGAAAACAGCTGAGATATGCATTGTTATGTATGCAGAGAACCTAGTAAAAAACTCAGATAATCTAGTAAATACTGTGTTAATGAGGAACTATGACTGATACTCATGATACTGGAAAGCCGTAGCAAAAATATTTCAACACTGGCACTGTCCAAGCCAATTAGAAAGCTCACCTGATTACACTAATCCCCAAAACAGGAAAGCATATCAGGGATTTCCAGCTAATACCTTTCCTAACTGAAACTGAAAAGGTAGCAAAAGCTCAAGGCTGTCGGACTGCACCACAAATTTCCATCCATGTACAGGAAGGTCAAATGGGTTTCGTAAGTCGGGTGCTAAAAGCAGTGTTCAAGGAATCATGCACTTAATGCCTGAGCTCTGATCATCTGAATACTCTTCAAAATCCTCTCACAGGTTTGCAGAAAAGCACTGAACAGTTCTTATAACATCTTGTAGCAGTTCTCCAACAAATGCTGCCTGGGACTGACACCATACATAAGGCTTGAAATACAATGTCCTGGTAGAAGAGGTGGACATAAATCCTGTCCTTTTCAGCAAATGCCATGAATGCCTCAGGGATGTCTGCTTCCTCTCTAACTTCTCCATGGAAAGAGGCATTCCTTATGCATATTACGTCCATATTCTGTTTTATGCTACAGATAAAATATTGCTAATGTGATCTTCAGGTAAGCAGAACAGCTACAACCAATGCCATAGTTGACATGACATGATTGAGAGGAAACCTAAATATGCTTTCAGGGCTTTTCTGTACTTTACCTATTCTAGTTTATTTTGGTGAACCTTCTTCATTCATATATTGTATAAACTATATCAATATTTTTCAATCCCGCACAATGCTGATTAAGCATGTTGCGGACTAAATCATAGCAAAAAATGTGGGGCTATAATAGGATAATGACAAGAGAGTACTGAAATCAAGAATACCTGTTGATAGGTAACAACACGAGTAATTTTCATCTGTTTTTTGGAGATCAGCATCTATGTTCTCAGCATGTATTTTATATTTTACCGTTGTTTTCCCTTTTTGTAGTGGTGTGTTTTTAGT
>VWYO01001885.1:108123-143948 GCA_013400275.1 Rhadina sibilatrix | reverse complement strand
CTCTCTCCCCCCAAGGCATTAATGAAGTTTGTTGTTCTCAAAATAGCAGTTCTGTTTGGAATACCTAATTGCTGGGTTTCTGTTGTGGTGCTTTGGTCAGGAAAAAAAAAGCCCCGTAAAGAGCAGCCCGTGTGTCCCTGGCTCAATGGGGACCTGTGTTCCCCTCGGGGAGCCCCGAGGGGCTGTGGCTGAGGATCTCAGCTCCCTGATTCATTTAGACCTCTCTGGGACAAGCAGCACACACTCAATTGATGGGCGCCGTCAAAGGGCTGCTGGAACTGAGTGATTTATTTATTTATTGCTTCTATATTTATTTATTGCCAGCGTCAAAGAAAAGGTTGTGCTCACGGGGCTTTTCATCTTCTCCCGAGTGCTGCCTGCACACTGCACTGCAGAAATATTTCCCCCTCTAAATGCACTTGTGCTGACTGGAACTGGATCCTCACAGGCAAACTGCAACTCTGCTGCTGCTACAATGTCATAATATTTCATAGGTCATTTATAAATATTATTGCCAGAGCAAATAAATTTCTTCAGAGTACTTAGTCTACTGCTAATAAATAGTTTATTTAAGCTTGTAAGAATGGTGACATTTCACTTGGAGTATCTTTGGCCTCTTAAAAATTGTTAGTGCAGAGAAGAAAAGGGGAAAAGTAAACTGGAAAAAAATATGCAGCAGATCTTTTGATATTTTTTCCCTATGTTTTTACTTGCTTAAAAGGGCCTTCTTGTCAGACTGCATGTCTCTGTGTGAAGATATTACAGGGTTTGATTAATGTGGATCATATAATATTTAACATCTTCTTTAGTAGATTATTCCCTCTTTTTTCTCTTTCATTTCCCCTTTTTTTCTCTTTCAGAGCCTCATGCAGCTGAAATAGTGCTTGAGCACGTTACCTCTCACATCAACAGTAGTAACTAAATTCCTTTTGCCACTTTCACCTTTTGGGTAAACATTATGGGCATGGTGATGGCATTTGATTTGTTCTATTTTTGATAGTTTGGGATAGTTTCAGATTTACCATTATTATCCATCTTGCTCTTTGGTTAAAAAGGCTGGAGTTCAGGTGGATTTTAATAGTGATATATGAAGACACAGACCAGAAGGGGGGAAGGCTTAGTTTTTGTGGTGGGGTTGTGTTTTGTTAAGAAGTTTTTTGACATCTCAGCAAAGGTGTCAACTCTCAGCTCTTTTCATCCAACTACTGAATTCACATCAAGAATAAATGCTAAAATTTTCTTTCATATGCTTCCCATAAAATGTGTCATTTCATTCAGGCTCAGGAGGAGGTACAAAGCTGTTGATTTTATTTGTGCATGTGTGGGAACATTATATTTCTATTGCAATCATCCAGTATGGAAAGAAAAATAATGTTCCATTGAAAACCTCCAGAGATTTTTGAACACAGTCCTGTTTAACAATTACAATCGCTGCAGTTCTAGAGATGCTTCAGACCTCCCCTGGTAGAGTCCATGTCAGTCTCTCCCAGATGACAGGCAATCTTCAGAAACTCTGGGAATAGGCAGGCAAAAACCTCAGCAAATTCAAAATTTCTATAGGAAGGGGAATAATTTTATGCTAAGGGAGTCAGCAGGCACTTGGTCAAAGACTTCTGGTGTAAAGAGCCTGGAAAATTTTGTACATACCTCAACCAAATCCCACATAAGACTGGGAGGAAGGGAAATAAACCTCCCGCGTGCTCTTTAGCTGACAAATGACAGGGTTTCCAAGAGCAAAGCAGGAAATTCTCTGCACTTACTTACAAGTTTATGGCAACACAGGTGTGCTCTCCTGCAGACTTTGGCCTGCACATGATTTTGTCATTTAAACAGACTGGGAGCAGAGCAGAACAGAGCAGAGCTGAGCTGAGGTCTTCTGACTTGGATTTCTTGGTTCTGAATGGGCTTCCCCTCCATTCATGGTTTCTGCCTCAGAATACCATGAGCTTGTCTTTTTANACAGACTGGGAGCAGAGCAGAACAGAGCAGAGCAGAGCTGAGCTGAGGTCTTCTGACTTGGATTTCTTGGTTCTGAATGGGCTTCCCCTCCATTCATGGTTTCTGCCTCAGAATACCATGAGCTTGTCTTTTTAGTTGCCTGTGTAGGAGATTTTTTTTGTCTTGTTTTCCTTTTTTTACCTTTTTTTCTCTTGGAAAACATCAATCTCTGAGCAGTGTTCCTTTCACAATACGTTTGTTCTGAACATTCCTCTTGATCCCCAATGCACAGCAAGGATGGCATTGCAAGGCAAAATAGGAGCTTTCCCAGGTCTGTCAGAGCAAGTGTCTGAATTAGAAGACAATTAAAAGGCATTCTGTTTTTAGCCAGATTTATATAGATGGACAAAAAACAACAACAACAACAAAAAAAGGCTTCAGATCCAGTATTCAGTCCTGTGGCAATATAATGTGTGTGGATCGCTTTGAGAGAATTTGCACAAACCTCCTCTGCAAACTTACTGTACTTTTTTATCTTCCAGCACTGGGAGAAGAGTACAGGAAGGGGGAAAGATCTCCAAAGCATCAACACTGAAACAGCTTCAGTGGTAAAACTTGAGGGTGTTTTGTTTTGTTGTTGTTTTTTGTGCAAAAATCTGGGCTACTCTGCATCCCTGATGTCCAGGAACAGATCTCGGTGTAACTGAGTGTGCAACATGAGAAGCCTCTGTCCTGATTCCTGGCAGCTCCGCTCCTGTTTTCCACTGAAAATTGAGAATTTTGTTTCTCATTCTCAAGCGACCCCACAGCTCCTGGAGGGACCACAGCTCAGCCAACCCTTGTGCTGCACCTGCATTTTTTGCTCTCCGAGGAGGGGGCAGGCAGGGAGCACAGAAGACTACTGCAAACAGCAGAGTTCCCTTCCAGCAGTATCTTCCATCTTTTCCAGTGAGTTTATTGCAACACCACCCTTTTCTTGACCATGTTTATGTAGGCTGGAGGACCTTGCAGGAAGGCAGGATGCCTTCCAGCTGTTGATTTTTTATCTTTTTTTCTGATCTTTGGAGCATGCAACAAGCAGCACAATGCTTCATATGTGTGTTTAATATCAGTGGAGCATTTTAGTTTGGAGTTTTTCCTTTATGGGCTGCATAAAGACACATTTTGTGAGATTTTGACTTCCCTCATAAAACCCCTTGCTTGCAGCAAGCTGCATTCTGCTCAGTAAAGCTGTCAAAACTGACAGATTCAGCTTTGATCACAGTAATAAGTGTTTGACCCCAAGTTTTCAGAAGTGTCTCTTATACATAGGGGAGAAAAAATCATTGCCCTTTCCAAAGACAAACTCCAAAGCTTAGGGAAAATTATGCTGTTGCATGTTCACTATTACTGAGCCTTGCTGAAGGAAGCAGCTTGAAATTTAATTGAGTACTGAATAGAACAGCTCCTGGACGATAACTTTTGTGCTTTCAAAGGCTGTAGGGAGATGGGTCTATTTGCAAAATGACTGTTTAGCCTATTGAGCGTAGAGCTAATTCTTTAGATTTCAGTAATGTAACCAGAAGAGTGAGATTTTGGGATGAGTAGGTGTTGCAACTTGTGTGTGAGGTAGATGTTATCAGCCTGAAATTCTACAGATATTTAAAACTGCTGAATACCATTTCCAGCTAGTTCAATGTGCTTCAGAGGAATAACTAGTACAGAGCAGTTTCCAGCTGTAGGAACCCAGGTGGGCCTGGAGCCAGGTTCTCACCTGGCTGACATCAGAGCTGATGGGGCTGAGCTCCTACAAGCAGCTGTTCAGGGTTTCACTGCAAATTGTCAGAGCTGGAGAATTCACTTGGAAGTGCTGTTGTGTTTATCCAGAAGTGGAGAAGGTGGCTCTGCCTTTGAGGTACCTCTCAGAGGACTGGGTTTAAATTTGAAACTCACCTTTCACAGAGCTGACATCAAACGGGATGCATCCTTTTCAGTGAAAAATACTCTTAATCACCCAGAGAAGAGTAATTTTCAAGACAATAAACTAACACTATAAATACCTGTGATGCCAGAATCTTAAACTCAGGGACTGCATGGCAAAAGCAGTTTAGAACTGTTCTCTCAGTCCTTCATCAAAACAGTGCTTGCTTTCTCTCTCTCTCTGAGTTTTTAATAGACATCTCAAGTTGAGAAGACTGTCAGCACTTTCTTCTGGTAAGACTCAGTTTTGCTAAATATATGTTCTACATTTGTAGCTATATATATACACAGATATAGAGTATACACTTTCTGGAGGAAGCCAGGTTCCATTTCTAGTTAATTTTCTGATTCATTCAGCTTGTGTATATTGCTTTAATTGCCTTTCTTTTTTTTTTTTTTTTTAATTTGCATATGCCCAGTTGTGAGAAATCTTGTGACATTTTATATGAGTCTACTTTCAGTTCCTGTGCCTCAGTAGCTGATGAGTTCATTTCTGTAACATGAGTCTCTATCTTGGTTAGGGAACAGCACTGAGACTGATTTCTGTGGTTCTGAGAAGCAGACTCTTGTGCCTGGAGGCAAAATTAAATGATCTTAAAAAAAAAAAAAATCAGACTATTAATATCCCATTTAGATAATTAGTTATATGCTTTTATAGACAGAAGGGGTTATGCAATGAAATGAAACAAGAAATAAAATCAAAGGCAGGCTAAGGTGATTTTCATTTCCCCAAATAAAAATACATCTGTGGAAGTCAGTGCTACATAGACTATCAAGTGGAAGAGGTTTGCAGGATCAGATGCTTTATGAGTAGCTAGAAGACATTATTTAGCATTTTCTCAAAAGCAGACATATGCCCCATGCCTGTCCATGCCTCAGAGCCTCAGTCTAACCACTACATGATGGATTTAGAAAGAAATTTCTGCTGTGGCCAGCTCATCCCTTATAACTGTCCACTAACAATGCCGTCACCTCTCTGTGAGATGCCTTTTTTTATCCATCCCAGATGCTAAACCCTGTTTTCCTTTGCAAAAAAGTGCCCCACAAGAAAAGCCAGAACCTTTTAAATGCCACGAGACCAAAAATTCTCTTAAGTTCAGGATAAACCTGCCAAAGACAAGTACCCTGAATTTACACTCTGTAACTGAGAACTGTCTCTGAACAACAGAACAGTGGGTGTAAAAACCTGTTGAAGAGTGCAGGAGCTTCAGCTGGGTTTCTGTGGAGCTAAAGGAACTCCCCAAAGCAGAACCAAGCCAGCATAATCCAAACAACCCTTGGTGTTAAAAAATACATTGCTGGCTTGGGCATTTTGTAATGCAGGACATGGAGGACAAAACTCAAAAGGATAACTCAGCCATTTGAATAAAATCATTAACCAGGTTGCACATGTGTTTAGCCAGTGATCATTTAGGCTTCTTTGAAGAATCAGATCCTTGTGTGTGTGGCTTGTGAGGATCTGAGGGATGTGGTATCTGTATGAGTCCTGTTCTGAAAACAACCAGCTATCCTGAGGTCACAGTGAATATCTAAGATTTCTATACCTAAAATTGAGGTCCAGGCAGTGCTGAAGTCCTCTCTACCCACGGATTTCTCCTCCTCCAGAAAAAGGAATGGCAGGAAGGGTGGACAGGTACAAAAACCTGAATTCACTGCTGCTAAACTCTTCTGTTTATTGTCTTTATCAAGCACTTCAGTCTCCACTGTTCTTCAGAGTACTTCAGCTTGAGAGAATTTCTCTCAGAAATGCAGCTTTCCCTTTGCAACTCCTTTCCAACACACATTCTGACACAGTTAAAGCAAATCCTCTATTAAGCTCATTCAGTGACCAAAAAACCTTTGTTAACAGAGAGTTAAAATTGCCCAGTGGTTTCTCATCTTTCCAAAATGCCTTGCTCAGCGAAACTCACCACCCTGAAAACACAGAAAATGAGGAATCCTGGCATAAACCAGCAGAACCTTAACTGTGACCCCCCTGGAAGTCTCAGTCCCTGAAATTACTGGCATTCTCTCCAGATGAGTTCAGTGCAGTAGGTTTTTCTGAGCCTGATGCTCCAGAACAGCATGTGCTATCAGCAGGCAAGCTGCAGTCTGCGTTTGTTTTTATTTTGCTTGGGGTTTTTGGCAGCAGAACCCCTGCACTTTCAACAGTGTCAGAGGGATATTTTGATAGGATTTAGAAAAAGATGTTTTAACCATCCCTCCCTTTTCACTGCAGTCAGTCCTCTGCCTGATGGATCAGCAGTGTATGCCTTACCTGGGCACTTCTGGAAGTTCAGACATTTGCCCCTTTCATTATCATCTCTACTGGATTTTAGCAGACTTAGAGGGAAGAACACACCACTGGCAGGCTCCTCACACGTGCTGGCTTTGACAGTCATTTCATCAGGCTCCAGTTTCTCTTCCTTCACTTCTTTTTGCACTCCTGTTTTCCAGCCCCAACAGGACCCCCCAGGGCCTTGTCCGTGATGCCAGAAAACTGCAGCATAAGCTAAATACATCTCGAGGTTTTTTAGGTACTTTAAAATCAGCCCAATTTCAGCCTAAATTTCATGGCTTTCCACTTTAGTTATGGCAAAACCAGAGCTCTGCTACAATCAGCATTTCCCCTGTGTTAAAATATGAAGCAAAAAGAAATGTAACAGAGCAAACTGCTATGTTTCCTTCAAAATATTTAATTGTTCATAGGCTATGGTGGTGAAGTGGGGTTTTAAAGCAACCTTGGTGGATACTCAGGGGAGACAGAGCTGGGAAATGCTGTGCAACATTAATCCTTGTGTTTGGGAATATTCAGTTTCTCACAAACCCAGGACATTTTAATAGATAAAAAAGTAAAAAGCTGTAAGAAAATACTGTTTCATCTCAAGTTCTTGTGTGTGTAGTTTACAGGAGCAGTCATTTCAGGCATAGTTGTGATGTTTCTTTAAATGAGGGCACAGTATCAGCTCTTTAGTTCCAAGATGGAGCACTGCCAGATCCTTGAGTTTTAGTGCTGATGTTGGTAAATAATGTACAGTTTGGGGCTAACCATAGAGGTACAAATTTGTGGGTTAGACCAAAAAAAGCAATACCAGCACACTGACAGGAATTGATTCAAATGTTGATTCTCTAATAGTTGTGCTCTTGTTCCAGTCCTTCAGGCTGAAACGAAAGCTCAGAGCCCTTTTGATTGGAAGCAGAGATTTATGGTTAATTATAGCATTTCCCATGATTATATGTTTGTGCTTCAGTAATTGCTAGATGAGGAGGAACGTTGAAACAATTTTAGGGCTACTATGTTGCTCTACCGAGAGATATACCTTCAGATATCTCAGCATGGGCCCTTCCTTATTTCTTTGCAAGGAAAAATTCATGGCAAAAGTTCCACTCCACTGGTCCTTCAGGAAGGTGGCAGCAGGAGACAGTGCTGCTTCTGCCTCCACAGCTTCTGTCCCACACCTTTTCTCCTACAGACAAGTCCCTCAACATCCCCATCTGAAAAACAGCAGTGAAAAACAGTCTGGGGTGAGCAATGAGCTCAGCTCATCCAGACCGTGAGTTCTGCAGGGATCAGACAAAGTATTTTGCCATCAAGAGCACAGTAGATTTGGTTATGATAATAGAGTCCGGGACCCAAAATCCTGATGCTGTACATCATAGAGTCACAGCATGGTTTGGCTTGGGAGGGACATTTAAAAATCATCCAGCCCAGCCTCCCTGCAATGAGCAAAGACATCTTTAACTAGATCAGGTTGCTCAGAGCCCCAGTCTTGGCTTTTATGGTAATTCTGCCCTATATTCCAAACGTATGATTGCACATTGCAAGATAAGTAACAGGTTACTGCATTCCTGTTGTTGTTTCATTATCTGCATCATAACTGCCTATATTTAAAAAGAAGCTCCTATGAACAGTGTATTTCTCTTTTAAATTTACTCACAAGGAGAAAGCAAACTACTATGCCAGATGTTCAAAGACTTTTATCCCCTCCATCTACTACTTTTAGAAACTTTCTACAATGTTTCATGATCATGGAAATATTGCCTTTTTTTTTTTTTTTCCTTTTTTTTTTTTTTTCCTTTTTTTTTTTTTTTCCTTTTTTTTTTTTTTTCCTTTTTTTTTTTTTTTCCTTTTTTTTTTTTTTTCCTTTTTTTTTTTTTTTCTTTTCTTTTCCTTCTCTTTTCTTTTCTTTTCTTGTGGAAAAGCTAAAGTGAACTTTGATGAACTGAAAGCTAAAGAACACATCAGATTTTAGATATGGGTTCACTATAGCTGTAGCTGTGCAAGAGATACACTTTGGAGATATTCAGTTACTGAATTAAAAGATAATGATCACAGAATCACTTGTCATGGAAGTCAAAATGAAACCCTTACCAGAACTACAGAATTTATATTTCCACTCCCAGAAGAGCCAGGGCAGTGACTGGCCAAGGCTTCCACAATCACTACAGGACAGGTGTTGATATCATACATACTCTGAGCACCCAAGAAACACAGGTGATAAAATAAATGATGGTGACTGTACAGATGGCATTGTCTATTGGAGCAAGCCAGCCCAGGATCTAATTTATAAGATATAAATTTAAGTTTGAGCTAACTCCCTGTATTGGAAATTTAGAAGAAAATAATTTTCCCTATATAATTCATCCTAGAGCACGTGTCTGACACAGGTGCTCTTTTCTCTGGAAGTACTTGACTCTTTCCACTGGTTGCTAAGGGACTCTTGATACCAAGCTCAAGCACCAAGGGGAGGGGGTCTGTCCAATCCCTGTGTCTGGTGTAGAAAGAGATACACTTTCTTTCTCTTATCAGCTGAGGATGGTGCTCTCCCACTGGCAGCTGAGAGCTGGAGGGGAGCTCAGTCTTTAACCAGGTGGAAATGGTTCAGAATATGGTCTGGACAAGCTGCAAGAACACTGCAGTCTGATTATTCCTTATCCTCTCTGTCTTGTTTTCTCAGGACATTGAAGTCAGTATTTTCCTGTTTCCAAATATATTTGGTACATTAAAATCTCACTGTGAGATGAAGCCACTCCTCACAGGCTGGAATTTTGCTCTTGAGATGTGATCCTTGCTTGAGAGTCCTGTGATCTTCTGTGCTTGCATTATACTCCAGGACAGGCTGGGGAATAAGACCTTACTCATTTTTACTGCTGGCAAACGACTGCTGGGCACCTTCATTATGAAACTGCAAAACAGGATACAAAAAGCAAAGAGATTTATTTTAGGCTGACTTTAAAAAGAACCAAGTGCTATTTTTAGTGTGTTTACTACTCGTCAAAGGGATTTTCTGTTGTCTCAAACCCAGGCCGCTGAGGTTTACCACTGCTTGTATAACATTTTTTTCAATAGTGCTGTTCCTTTTTCAGTAATTGGTGTGGCTTCCCATGGCTCCAGCAGCCCTGCTCTCCCTGGGCAGCCTGGGAGGGGGGATTTGCCCATGCTGAGGTGAGAGAGGCTGCACTTTCTGGGGCTGGGTGGGGTCCCTGTTGACTCCATCTGCCTCAGAGTCAAGCCCTGGACTGTTTTGGTTTCCCTGAAGCCTACTAAGTTTCCTGGTAGGATGCATTTCTAAATATAGCCCTTACATTTGGATGCAGGAATGTTTACCCATGCAAAGTCAGGCAAGGTAAACACTTATAATATTTTTTTTTTGGTCAGTATCTTTTTAATGGAAATGAGTTTTGAATTATATTTGGCATCATCCTGGTGCTCTGGAGTTAAATACAGGGACTGTCTTCCTTTTCTGACATCTGTGATTTCTAATTTTATTTTCATGTGGAAAGGGGTGATTTAGTGATCCTTCTCTATAGGTGTGTCGGTCAGAGTGGATGTTGTGAATTTTGCATTCACCTTTTTAATAACACAGCCCTGAATGAATCTGTTGACAGAAGCTGAGCAATTTAAAAATACATTTGAAAGTATGCAATGGGATTATGACAGAGGGCTGTGCCAGAAAAAATACAAGCTCTTACTATGCTGTTACAGTTGCTTAAGCACACATTAAATGCATAGTTTGCACTCTCTTTTGCTCTCTCTCTCTCCTTCAAAGAATGTATTGTGAAGTACATTTACTTAGGACTGTGCCATTATGTTAATGCAGCTTTGATTCCACTGATGGATTTCTTTTTTTTAATCTCTCCTGTTTATTTGTGATAAGCTCTGACTCAAGATTTGACGTAAGCCAGCATTCTGTTCACATAAATCTGATTTAAAAGCTATTTGTGCAAGTGGTTTGCCTAAATTTTTTAGACAGGAAGATGCATTTGTGAGCAGGCTGTTATTTTCTCATAGGGTGCAATCATCTCATCAGCTGGTACTGCTGTACTTCTGAGGAGTAGTGAAGATTCCTCTTTGCCAGTCCTAATGAAAAAGTCATTGTGCCATATCACACCTCATGATATTTTCTACTTTTGTGTAGGGGAATAACCTAATTTTGGTACAAGATAGAGAAAAAAGAAAACTTTTGAAATAAATTGATGGCTTTTTGAAAATCAGTATCCCTTCAGCAAGCTCCCTACACAAGACAATTTCTACCAGCAGAAGTGACTGGTGCCCATACAAACGGGGTCAGCACTGGAGCAATGATTTGGTCCTGCATTCCTCTGGTTCTTCACCCCCTCATCCTGTGCCCTTGCACTCACTTGTTTATCTTCACGGAGTCAGAGAATCATAGATTGGTCTGGGTTGGAAAGGACCTTAAAGCTCATCCAGTTCCAAAACTCCCTGCCATGGGCAGGGACCCTCCACTGTCCCAGGTTGCTCAGAGCTCCACCCAACCTGGCCTGGAACACTGCCAGGGATGGGGCAGCCACAGCTGCTCTGGGCAGCCTGTGCCAGGGCCTCAGCACCCTCACAGGGAACAATTTCTTCCCAATATCCAGTCTAAACCTCATCTCTGTCAGTTTCAAGCCATTGCCCCTTGTCCTGTCACTCCAGGCCCTTGCCCAGAGTCTCTCTCCATCTTTCCTGTGGGCTCCCTTCAGGCACTGCAAGGCCACAATGAGATCAGCCCAAAGCCTTCTCCTCTCCAGGCTGAACAATCCCAACTCCCTCAGCCTTTCCTCCCAGCAGAGCTGCTCCATCCCTCTGATGTCCTTGGTGTCCCTGCTCTGGCCTGGCTCCAGCAGCTCCCTGGCCTTCCTGTGCTGGGCCCAGGACTGGATGCAGCCCTGCAGGTGGGGTCTCACCTGAGCAGGGCAGAGGGGCAGAATCTCCCCTTTCCTGTTGCCGATGCTGGGACATCAGCCATGGGGGGGTCTCTGGGATGGGCAATGTCCAGCTCTCACCACCAGCACCCCCAGATCCTTCTCCTGGGGCTGCTCCATCTGCTCATCCCCCTGGACTGCTCTGAGGGGTGGTCCTGAGCCAGGTGTAGCACCAGCACTTGGTCTTGTTCAACCTCATGGGATTCCCATGTTGCTTTTGGGGTTTTTTTGGTTTTGTTTGGGTTTTTTGGGGTGGTTTTTTTTTTGTTTGTTTGTTTTTTGGGGTTTTTTTGTTTGTTTTTGTTTTGTTTTGTTTGTTTGTTTTTGTTTTTGTTTAAATGGAAGCAGGATGCTCCTTCAGGAACAGACTTTATGCATAAATAACAGTGCTATGTGTGGCCTGATATGTATGAAATTTTGAGTGTTTGTCTGTAATGACAATATCTCCCTTATACAGAGGTCAGGAGGAACTTGCTATTTCTTGTCGTGTATTCCTTCATTGTACTGCAGCAGTACATCAAAGCCCCTGGAAGTCTGCCAGAAGGCACTTCACTAACACAAAGTAAAATGCAAAAAGAAGTAGGGTCATCTTGTAGGAGCCATCCTTGCTCATGCCAAAGGTCCCTGTCCTCTCTGAGGGACCCTCTGTTCCCAGAAAGAGCTGAGGAGCTGAGCAGCACCAGAAGGAGCCTGATGGGAGCGGGGGCAATGTGCACCTGAGCCTTTGTCCAGTGCTCTAGAAAGTCTTGTGAATTGGAGATCCTGGAAAGAAATTTGGCATTTGAGCCATGCTGCTCACGGGTGGTGAGTCACGGGGCTGGGAGGTCACAGACAAGCCTTGCCAAGTGTGGGCAGAGTCTGGGGAGCTCTGGATGAACTGGGCTCCCTAGGACATGCAGGGCAGCAGTGACCCCTCCCTCCTTCCATAAGCCACAAGTTCCCCTGGGCTTGTCTGTGCGACATCCCCTGGTCAGCTGGGCTATAACTTGGGGAATATTCATCTCCCAAATCTCCACCAGCAGCCCTGTGAGAGGGCTGCCACTGCTTGAACTCCTGTTGCTTTCTCCACTTCCCTGCTAATCCTGCTTTCCTGCCCAGCGAGGGAGTTCTTGGGGATATTGGCCAGAGCTGGTGACAAAATGCACGGCGTCGTCCTCTGAGCGCTCTGGAAGGAAGCGTAATATTGGAAATAAAAATAGAACAATTGATTTGCGAGCTGAGCTCCACATTGACACAAAAAGGGTCATGGAAAGGGCTTTGCAAAAAGCAAAGGGGGATATTTGAGAAAGTGCCCAAGCTGCAGAAACGCTGAACAATGGGAGTTTGACTGTAATATGTTTAACCGAGCCTCTCGAATCCTACCCGGCAAGTCGTGACAATGCATGTCATCTGTTGACATGCAGAGAAAAATTGAAGCCCATTCAGAGCAGAGCTATTTTGGGGTGTTTGTTCCAGGCCCTGTGCTTGGCTCAGGCCGTGTGTGTGAATGGCTGCAGACGCCTCCCCAGTCAAGTAGCCGTGGGTTTGGCAATGAGCTCCCTCCCACTGGGAGATAAGGCAGTTTGTACCCTGTCAGTGACCAGAGGCAGCCACAAAACATTAGGCAGGCTCCTGACTGTCGAGAGCTGAAACTGCTTGAAAACAGCAGGGTCAGTCTGCTCTCAAACACACTGGTATTATCTCATTAGCGGTGGCATTTACTGCACAGCTCAAGGAGCAGAAATGGGAGTTGTTAAAAAAGAAGAAAAAAAAAAGAAAAAAAAGGCAAACAAATAGTATATGAAATCGTTAGATGGAGGGAATGGTGTTTACATGTGGGCTTTTTCTTTATTAAAGAAAGTAGTGGTTGTGCTACTAAGTGAATCATATACAAGCAGCAGATTATCACTTCCTTATTTTACCTTCAAATTACATTCTCCTTTCGGCTGGCAGGGCAAGAAGGCATTTTACCTGAAGCTCAGTCCTTATTTGTAAAAAAAAAAACTTTTTTTTCCCTTTTTTTAGTTTTTTTTGTTTTACAACTGAAGAAATACAGTGTAGCTTATAATGTTCAGGTTTGGGAAGGAGAGACAGGCCCTCCTGTGAAGCTTCTCTCTCTCTCCTCTCTCCATATCCACCTTCTCCTTTCTCCCATGGGATGGTTTTGCTGTCAGCCTCTCTGCTGCCAGCTGGAATGTCACAAATTTGGCTCTGACTCTACTGTGGCATTATGGCATAAAGATTCAGGAGAAGACCAACAAAGAGAATAAAAATACCAGACAGCACACAAGTGGCACATCCTTGGGGGCCAGCAGGAGTGGCAGGAGACGTGAGGAGTGCACAGGAGGCTCTTTCCTTCAGCAGCACTCCAATATGTCCAGCAGATACACTTTCACCAGGCTGTAAACATGGTCACAAACACAGGAATATCTGATGTGTTTCCACAACGGGACCTGGAAATGGAACTGCTTCACCCTGTCCCTGCTGAGGACTTCAGGATGGACATGGACTGGCAGCAACCCCACTCCTGTAGCCTGCTGCTGTGGCCACGTGCAGCTCTCACAGGCTTGGGGGCCACTTGAAGGGCTTGCAGGGTCAGATGAAGGCCTTGATGAAGGGCTATGCAGGGTCAGAATATTTATCCCTGCCAAAAGTGTGCATTGGGATTCCTCCTCAGAAGTGGATCCTCCTTTTAGTCTGTGCGTGTGCTCTCTGCTGCAGTGGTGCTCTCAGCTGTGACCAGTGGGTCAGGGTCGCACAAATCATCTGCATGGAAAGGAAAGAGGTGTCCTGCTGTAAGAAATAAATATAGAGGAGAGGAGAGGAGAGGAGAGGACCTACTGAAAGCATAGTGGAAGGGGAAGCTGGAGAAGGATCTTTAAGTTTCCCTTGGTACTCAGGCATCGCAGCCATATCATGAGGGATTTGATTTTAACAAATGAACCATACACACAAAGATCTGCTTTTTACAAAACAGAACAAACNAAAAAAAATATAGAGGAGAGGAGAGGAGAGGAGAGGAGAGGAGAGGACCTACTGAAAGCATAGTGGAAGGGGAAGCTGGAGAAGGATCTTTAAGTTTCCCTTGGTACTCAGGCATCGCAGCCATATCATGAGGGATTTGATTTTAACAAATGAACCATACACACAAAGATCTGCTTTTTACAAAACAGAACAAACTCCTTGGGTTTCCAGAGCACAAACTAGTTCATCATGTGGTTTCCTCAGATGTGTGTGTTACTTGGCAGATAACATAAAACCTGTGCACTCCCTGTGAAGGATTTTCTGTCTGAGCTGTGTTGGTGAATTATACTTTCTCAGGCAGAACAAATTATATGATTTAGTTTCTTGCTGAAGTACAGGTGTAGTTCTGGCTCACATAAATTCACATATACAAGTGCTAAAGTTACAGTTTCCAAAAAATCTAGGGGGAAAAAAAAGACTGCATTTAATTTCTTGACTGTTTGGCTCAGGTAGTTTTCAGAGGACAAACACAGAGGGGGGCATGCAGAGAACCAAAAGAATGTGTTGAAAGTGCAAATGCACACAGACATACAGACACAAAGATATTCTAGGACAAGCTCACCAGTATGGGGATCTATAAAAAGACACTGAGTTAATGATTTTCACCTTTTAAAATGAAAGTTTATGCAACTAAATTGTCCAGACAACTTTTTTTTTTCCCCCCAAAATTGCCAATTTCATATGCTTTCTTAGATCAGCTTTTCATAATATGCATAACAGTGGCTTTAGGCTGAATCCAATTCTGTAGTCTACTGGGGGTTGTTACATTAAAATAAACTTTCAAATGATAGGGCCCCTCCTGTGCTTGTTGTCATACATAGACATGCTGCTTTATAGCACCAGAGGGTTTGGTTTCAGACAGACTAAAAGTGCTTCTAATTTAATTGAAACAGCACAAGCCAAGTTGTGAGCAAAGAAATGGATACTGAGAGAAGAGCAGGACAGGAACTACACTGAATAATGCAGCTGCAATTCAGTGCCAACAGAAAATGGGTTCCAGTAATTTTTTTTAGTAAGATGTGGACTTGTCAAACAAAACCTGGCAGGGCAAAATTATCTTTCAAATTTCATCCTGAAAACCAGGAGATAGAAATAACATGAGGAAAAACAGTGCAAGTTACAGCATATAAATTTTTTAAAGTATTATCCATCCTAGATTATATTGGTAAAATATAAATTGTATTTGATTTTCTTCTATTTCTTACAATCTAGAAGAGATGTATAATTAAGGTCTTTTTCTTTTGCACAAGGTCAGTAATATAAATGTATATAAAATATACAGAAATATACAGAAATATAAAGCTGAGTGCTTTCTGTACTTACTGTGAAAAAAAAAAAACCTTCTTAAATACTTTCAGAATTTATATCATTATGAAGCATATTTTACTCTGGCCTCTGCACAAATCAATTTTTCCTTCTTTATTTATTTATTTTATTTATTTTTTTCCAGGACATGTTTGCACTAGCTAGGTATTCTTGGATCCATAAATGAAGTGGAGGCAAAGAGGGTTTTTAAAAAATCAGTAGTCAAGAAACTCCCTGGAATATAATCAACAGCGTATCAGCTCTTAATAATTAAGTTTGCACAAAGGCTGTGTGTTTGCTGTTCTCAGGTATTCCTCTGCATACCTGGGGATGTACCAGCAGGCATAAGAAGTATAATGAGATTAAAACATCATTAAGACTTGCGTGTGAAGCCCTACAAGACAGGAATGTAGGAGTTTTCCTATTCTTTGGGGCCATTTCTTCTTTTTATAGGTTGATTTATAGGTTCTCATATGCCATATTTAGCTCACTGATAAATTCATTCAGGCACCCTCAATTTTTCTTTGTGAATGGAAGTTCAGACTGGCACAGAGAGCAGGACAGCTCTCTGCATGAGTCTGGATGTTAAACTGCCTCAAACAAACCTGTCAGGACAAAATGTATTGTTTATAGGTGAGCCTGAGCTGTTTGATTGATCATTCTTCACAATACTGCAAAGGGATGCTGAGAGTGGTGGAAGAGTCAGCCTGTCTGGCAAATATCCTGCAATTTTAATTGCACTCAGACAGGAAAAAATAGAAGGCATTGGCTGCAGCTAAAGTGAACAATCCAAAGTGGACAATGTATTTAACACATTAAGGTTGGGAGTCTGGGCTGCATCAGAGCCTAAAGAGCTCCTCACAGGACAGCTCCAGGAACAGCTAAAAGCAGAATTAAGCAACCTCACCAGCCCCTGCATCTGTCTTTGGCACAGCCTTTTCTCCTCTTGAAGGTCAATATGGGTGTGATTTTTGCACAGGTAACACGATGGAGGTGTGGGGACAGCTGGGTGGCATTTGGGCTGCCTGGAATTAATCCCAAAAATCCTCCGAGACCAAAACTTGCGACCTATAGTTCCTTCATGGCATTGAAGTGAACTCTGATCTTTCAGTTGTCCAATGCCTCTGAGTAAAAGTAAACAGAGATTTATTTATATATATGTAGCCAGTCCTCTGATTTACCCTCAGCTTTTAGAACTGTTTACATATGAGTTGATCCCAAATACTCCTTTCTAAAATTGGCATTTATTAGCTCAATCATCTGGCACTGCTCCTATTCTTTAGGGTGAGAGTAGAAGCACACACAGAACAAAACGTCAGGCACATTTCAAAGTTGGTTTTCTGCCATTTGTAGTCCTAGTGCAGTGCTGGAAATGAAGGAAAAAGAAGCACACATCTTTCATACAAATGTCGTTACATTTGTGTGATTTTGTCTTGCTGACACAAATCCAACAGTTGAAGAGTTGCAAGGGAAAAGACAAGAATGAAAGAGAGGCAGAGTCAGTTGTTCCTTGGGAAGAGCAAGGTGTAGCTTGTTGCTGCTGCTGTTTGACTTCCACTGCTACCAATCCACTCCAAGTGCAGAATTTAAAAAAAAAAAAAAAAAAAGAATGTGTCAAAGACCAAGGTCTTTGTACCGTGTACAGCACTGGTTTTCTTTCCCATTCACTACATTTCAAGAAGACACAGGAGCCATAAAAACTGAAATTACTCAGAAGAAATTATTTTATTTTTGCCACTTTCAATTTTGACATTTCTATGTCGGAACTCTTTGACAGGAATAAAAAACCATTTTCTAAAACATCAGACATCGTGCAGATGTCTCAGAAAAAGAGGCACAAAAGCTGCTGCTCACTCTCAGAACTGAGCTCTTGTGCGTCTCTGGAAGAGCAGTTAGGTTGAAATGAGAGTTTAATGTGGAAATCAAGCTGCTTTCTCCTGCGTCCCATAACATGAAGGTAGTTCTAGATGCTCATTGGTGAAATACTGTTGATAAATATGAAAATGCCACCATTTGTCTGGTCACATTCCCTATGATATCCTTAACACCCAGAGTATTTCTGCTTAGTGTGTGTTCAGGGAACAGGCATTAAAGCTCCTTATTATATTTTATTAAAAGTCACAAGGAATGAGGGCAGATTCTGGTTGTCTGAAATACGTGTGTAAATAAACAATGAAGTGCAAATTAATTGCCATATATTACAGAGGAGGTGTGGGAAGGTGCAACAACAAATCGTTTAAACTTCATTGACAGTTTTGTTCAGAATATAAATAACAGAAAAATCTACCTTAATGTGGGGCATAAGCTGGGTATTAAATATTCTGCCATTAATAATACTGATGTTTCAGAGTTAGAAAAGGTACAGAAGAGAGCAGCCAAAGCAGCCTGTGACAGGGAGATGGGAAATTAATTATCCAGAAAGATTATCCAGAATTAGGCAGACTGATAATAGGAGACTCTCCAGGGATATGCTGAAGACAATACTGAAACAAAAGAAACAAGGAGAATGGATCACATTCATCTTTTTAAGATAGTCCCTAATTTGAAGAGTCTGGAGTGTGGGATAGCAAGGGGGTGACTCAGAAATGATAAGTATTTCCGGCACATTTGTTTAGTGTTGTTGAAATATCCAACAAATAGCTGAAGTCAAGAGCAACAAGTCAGGGGTTTAAAAGGAGCTCGTTTGTTTTCTTTTTGGGAAGGATTTTTGAGATTACATTAGCTACATATTTGAACTTGCCATGATAAGTTCTGGGGTGATTTGTATTTATTGGGGTTACAAGGGCAGGCCTCAGCGGACCACACGGTATTTTTACAGGGCTGTTTCCATAACAAAAATGACACAAAACTGTATTAACTTTTCACAGATTGATAGAGAAACAAACTGTCTAAATAGATGTGTTTGTTTAAAAAGGGCTCGGGGTGGGGGGAATCCCTGCAGGTTTTCTAAGCAAATTTGTACCTATAGGTTTGAAATTTTAAACTGGGTATTTATTTCCATTCTCCTAAGATGTAGCTGAGAAAAGAGGCAGTGGAAATAAAAAAAAATAGAAGGAGCAAGAAGGAAGGAGGATAAAGAAAGAATGTGAATCAATGCATAGGGGAAAAAGAAAAAAATGAAATTAAAATATCTCACTTCCATATAGTATCTATAGAACAGGATGGGAGAAAATTCAGAGTTCCCTTCACCTTGGCAGACTTGGTCATGTCTTCAGTTAAAATTTCTTTTCCAGCTGAGCCCTCTTTCTTCCTGGGTACAACAATTTGAGTGGAATAATTCCAGCTTCCTTCTCTGAAGCTGCCATAAAGATACAAATTTGTTTCTAAAACTTAAACAAAATTTTTAAAAGCAGACACTGTGATAAAATCAGATTAAGTAACTTATTGTAAGTGAATTTAATTTTGTTCAGAATATAATTTAATTTTGATTTATTTGAAGCATTATATCCCTGTTATTACAACACATTTTGTGTCTGTAAGCCACTGATTACTAGAAGGTAGGAGAGAACAGCAGGGGGAAAGATCATTTTTTATCTTCTTCTCCACTTTCCCCTATTAATCATGGTACCAGACAGGATACTGGATTACATGGAGCACATGTTTGGCCCAGAATGGCCAGTCCTATAATGCACAGTTTTATGAAGTGATGAATTCTAGAATGAGAGTTCCAGTGTGCTTTTCTGTAATAACTGGGGGTTTTGACATGCTTTTTCACTTACAGTAATTATTCCAAGGCGGAAAATTGAACAAATGAAAACGAGAAATGCAGAAAGCTGAGTCTACATGAAAAATGGCTAAGATGAATTTCATTTTGGGACTTAACATCAAGCCCTGTCTATATTGCAGAAAAGACTTGCTTAATTTTCATACCTGAGGTTTGTTAACTAGTACAACCTAAATTCCTAACTCAGACAAAGCAAAATGTGTTTTTTGCTTACCTCATCAAAGTGACCGTGAGGGGTAGAGGGCAACTCTTAGAATTCATGTGTATTTATTTTATTGTTGTTTAAACACAACTGGTAATAGGTGAGTGTGCTTAAGCCAGGGAAGGCAGAAAATACTAATTAACACCAACTATGGCATATTGACATCATAAGTCTTAAAATTCCAGGGTCCCCATTCCAGGTCATAGGTCAGAAAAAGGAAATTGATGAAAACTAAAATTTCTCACAGACCTGTGAGCTGCACAATACCTTAAAAATTATAGATAAAATCTATCTATAGCCCCTAGAGAGGGAGGTGTCTATGTTTTTAGGAGAGAGTTCAACCTGTTTGAAGCCCCTCCTGTGCTGGGCCAGCTGTCCTTGGCTGTGTCAACGGAGTTTGTCACCAACAGCTTTTGGTGGCATTTATTGATGGCAAAGGCACAGAGAAGTGTTTCTGTGGAATGACTGTGCTGCAGGCATAGGCATGGGAGTAAAGCATCAGGCCCAAGGCCATGTGAATTATCATGGCAGAGAAATACAGAGTGCTGAGAGAGGAAAGAAAAAAACTCCATAAAATGCAGGGCCACACTTTGAACCTCTCCTGACTATCACTGATAAAATTTAATATCAGGTAGCAACCAGTGAGACCCCTCTGTCTGTGACTCAAGTGCTGAGCTCATCAGAGTCATGACATGGCCATCCCTGCCCACCTCAGCTCAGCCTTGGACAAGGCTTGCACAAGCTGCTCTCCAGACCCTCTTGGTCATGTTGGGCAACAAAAGTGCTGCGAGGTGCTTTGGATCAGGACCTGTAGATCAGGTTTCTCAGAAGGCTTTTGGTTTTGGCACCCACTTCCCAACAAAATAAGTGAGCCCCCATTGATATTCCTAAGCAAGCACGTAAGAGGGGTGCTGTGCTGTAAACCCCTGAAGTACCTGTGCAAACAGGGCAGGGAAACTCAGAGCAGGCTCTGGGGGAGCAGCTCAGCTCTGAGCTGAGATGTACAGCAGAACACAGAGTGATTGACCAAGCATGACCTTGACCTCCAGGCCAGTCTGACCAGATGCACCTTGGCTTCCAAGGGGCCTAAGCACCCAAAAAACCCCACTAATCTCATGTTAAATCTGCATGAGCATGAGGAGAAGCACTTCCATTTCAGCAGGCATCCAGTTAAGGCACTGAACTGGTGCTCAGTAGAAATTAGTTCAGTCTCTAGATGAGAAAAATCACCCCTAATACACAGTTTATACTCTCTGCACATTAAATCCACGTTGTTGATCTTGAGCATAACTCATCCTTTCTCCCATTTGTGGTCTCTGATTTTTGAATCAACTGTGAGGTCTTTGAGTGAGGGTCTGGCCCTTCCTAGATGCATTCACATAATCTGAGATCAAGCCACAGAAATTGGCACAAACATCTTTACAGACAGGCAAGGAAGCTGAACCCTTACACAGAGCCACACCCCTGTCCTGCTGAGCCCCCGGGTGCTGCCCTGCCTCAGCATCCAGGGGGCCCCAGGTAAGCCCTGGGTGGCCATAACCCACCCAGCCTCCCCATCCAGCCAGCAGGGCCATTTTCAACTCCTGACCCACTCACTACTGCCAGTTCACATCAAGAATGTTTTGAACTCTTCTTGTGGACAAAGCTCCCTTCCTCTGGGGATCCCACTCTGCTCCTGGAGGGAAGCCAGGGCTCCCTTGACAGTGCAGCCAGCTTTGGGTGCAGGCCATGCCTTTGGGAGAGGATTCCTCTCCAAGACAGCCTGCTCAGCACAAGGCACATCCTTGACACACCAAGCAGGTGGCTGTGTCTCCCTTGGTCGTGTGACGCCAACCAGGTGACCACAGGGCAGGGCAAATTCTCCTGCCCCAGAATAACCAGAAGGCAAGCTGTGGAGAGGGAGGGGGGCTGAAGGAAGAGCAGGCTTTCTGGGCAGCAGCAATTCATCCAAAATCCCTTCAGAGATGCAAAAGAAATGGCCCTGCCCCCCACTTCACCTCCTAATAATTCAATGTCTATGTTTGTTGCCAGCTAGAAGGCTTTTTTTTTTTTTTTTTTTTTAACTTCATGAGAAAAGGAAGGTAGGATTTTAGCAGAATGCTATTGCAAAGCGTATATTTCTTCTTTTTCTTTCCTTCTCCCTCCACCCCCTCTTCAAATCCCCAAGGTCAACATTGTAATAAACAGCAGGAAAGGCCCAATTTTCTGCACCTGTGGCCTTGTTTGTCTCTATATTTCTATAGGTGAATGGGCACTGGGGACGCAGAAAGGAAGTGAATTCAATGGATTGGTTTAAAAAACTCAGCATGGTAATCAGCAGGCACTCAGGTGAAATGGCTTTAAAACCCTGTTAAAACAGACCCAGAGTGAAACAGGGTGTGTAGCTACAGTGCATGCAGCTTGGTTTTTTTTTCTTTTAATATAAAAACGTGGCATTGTTAAAAACAGCCTCTAGTCAAGTAGCTTGTTATTCAGGACACAAACCTCTGTACCTCCAATCTTTTACACAGAGCAGAAGAATGATGTTGGGTTTAATCTCCTTTTTTATCCCATGAAGATTTAGTGCTGGCAAAAGGTACTAGTAGAAAATGAGGTACTCCTAATTTTTTTTTTTTTTTTTTTTTTTTTTTTTTTTTTTTTTTTTAAAGAGGATGGACTCAGGCACTGTGAGTTCCCCCACCAGCACCTAAAATCTGCCCTCTGCCCCCAAGCAGCTTCTCCCTGCAGTCCAGATTTGGGAACCTGGATTAGCCTGGTGGAGCCTCTACCTGCTAACCACTGCTTGGAGTCATGCTTTTCCCTGAGGGCAGATGTTCCCTCTCCAGTGCAATGTTCCATAACTGTCTAATACAATTTATTGGGGTGGTTTTTTTTCCCAAAAGATACTGCTTTGTGTGTAATGATCCCACATTTGGGCAGATTTGTTTTCAGAGTTTTTATTAAATGCCTAAGGGAAGTGGCTTGTAAAGCTGAAATACTGCAATAATTGATATTCTCCTGGTATTTCAGTTCACTGATGCACTGTGAAAAGAGCAGATCTCAAGTTGTCACAGCTCCCAGAAGGTTTGGGTAAAAAAGACCATTAAAAAAGACAAACACCTCTTGGCAAAAGCCAAACTGTTTGCCTCCATTTGAGTTTACCACTGGGTTATTTCTGGCTCTGTTGTTTATCCAGGTCTCTCCTGAATAGCTGTAGTATCCACCCATCTGAGTACATCTCCCTACTCACGTGTATCACTGCTGCAGGCCCTGGAGCACTTGTGGGGTTTAATTTATTTGCAGTAAGAAAGATTAAGACTGAAATAGAAATGGGCCTCACGGATACTTTTTTTTTATTATTTTTTTGTTTTGGTGCTGCACTCCTGAGTGGAGCTCCAGTAAGAAAGTGCAGTGTCTGTTTCCTTGTTTTCCCAGGGATGTGGAGGAAACCTTTACTACTGAACTACTCTTTTCAAAGAATACTGAGGCTTAGGCATTGGTAGAGGAAAAAAGAATTCAAAATGGGAAAACCAAAAGCAACACATTAAAGAAAAGATCAGGTCCAAAAAAGTATTGACAAAGGTGTCAATAAGTGTTGGGTTGAGTTGCAAGGAGATAAGGACAAGTATGAGTTGGCTGCATGAATAATTTGATTGCTTTTGACCAAAATGCCATTTATGGTCCAGGCTCAGTTCCTCAGTAGTTTGGCTGAGCACATGCATTCACACTTGTATATGTGTACCTAATCTCAAATACAAATACTCAACCGTGGATATGTTTGTTCAACCCTCTGTTGACTCTGGTGATCAATTTTGAAGCCTAAAAGCTGGTTAACAGCACTGTAAACAGCTCAGAGGCAGCTGTTTATTTGCTCATGCTATTTGTCGAGCATTTTTATAAAAACAGACACGTAGGATTACCTTGTATTTCTTCCTTGATACCAGAGACAGATAGCACTCACCTGAGGTGGTGCTCAGCAGGAACTATCCTGACTGCTCTGGCTGGTTATCCAAACACTCTGCTCAGACTGGGAAGCCCCTGTGACCTGTGTCCTGACTGAGGCTCTTCCCCAGCTTTGGACAAATTGCTTCACATGAAGAGATGAAGCAATGGTCAGTTGGTCAGTGTTGGGGAGGATGAAGCAAGAAGGCCCTGCAGAGAAGATTTATTAGTAAAAGACTCTAAGAGTATAAAACCTGCGAGAGATATAGAATTAAAAGCAAGATTTGAACTGTAAGATGCTGGGCAGGAAGAGAGTAATTAAGCTAGCTAAAAGACAGAGCTGGGTGATTCAGTGACACCTTTGTCAAGACAAAAGGATGAATAAGGGGTTGGACCCTCTCAGGTATCAGGGAAAAGGTGGTTTTTCAGGTTCTTAGTATGTAGATTTGTATGGTAATATAGTAGTCCCCATAGGCTGTATGTAAATTCTGTAGGTTTTTGTATCCTAAGGTGATTGGTTGGTGCTATTTAGAATATTCATGATACAAAGGGTTAAAATGGAATGTAACAGGTAATTCGCCCTCTTGCCCTCTTCTCTTGCCCTCCTCTCTTGCTCTCTCCCCTCTTGCGCTGCTGGACCCTTGTCCCTTTAGACCTTTGGACCTTTCCCCAGTTAGGCTGCCTTCCCACTACCAATAAACCACGTGTCTTGAGAGCATCCCGATCTCAGAACATCTCTCATTGGACTCAAACAACAACAGCAACGTTGAGCACTACAGGTCAACACCTCAGTTTGCCTCAGTCTGTAGGCTGAGGATGGCTCTAGGTTGTGAGCTAGGCATGAGTGCTAACTTGCAAAGCACATGACTGAAAACATACTCAGAGTTTTGGGGATGTGATCAGATGTTCACTGTAAGAGCAGGAGTCCAAGTCATCCAACTAAGCTGCAAAACTGACATGCAATCCAACCAAGCAGCTAACAGAGATCTCTATTTCTATGTTGTCCACTCTTTTTAATGAGGAGAAGCCTGATTCACTAGGCCTCCATTAATTTTGAGGTGGACCAAAAAGAAGCCTTTTTGACCTTTTTCTCCTTCCTTCTCCAAGACCACTTGCTCTTACTCACCAAGGCAGACAAATCCTCACTCTGTTCTTGCCCAGATTTCTCTCCAGCACAGAACACCTGTATTGTCTCCAGGACTTCAGCAACAGCCAACACAAACAGCAAACAGCTGGATATAAGAAAAGATCAAATCTACCACAGCCTGACACACTGCATTGCTTCTGCAGCAATAAAATTACTGGTGAGTCAGCAGAAACAGCATCCAGAGCTGGTCAGATCTGCTGTGGAAGGTGCCTGAGATGAGATGACTTCAGAGTTTCTATGTTTTATTGTTGTTATTTATGGCTTTGCTTGTTAGTGGATACTTATGGTAAATTTGGTTTACAGCCCATGGTGTGAGTGCTATGTCACTGTGCTCCCCTCTGAGCCAGCCTCCCCTCTGGGGTTTGCAGGCATTCACTATTCCAGTCAGGAGTTAAGGGAAATGTAGGGACACTTCAGTCCTTGCTGGTAAGCAGCTGCCAGTGAAGTGACTCTGCCTAGCTGGGTGGCAGCATAGCAGCAATAATCAATGTCTGAAAACTGGACATTGGGGCACTTCTTCCACCTGCTGAAAGAGGAAGTGCTGTTCTCCAGCCTGGCATTATTATGCATGTTCACTGATATGGGGGACGGGGATTTTGTTTTATCACCATGAAATAGTTGTGTCTATCCTATAAACAGAAAACAGAGAGAGAGAGAGAGAGAGCGATTAAAATCTAACCTCAAATTTTTTGAGCAAGATTTTTAAAGCCATCTCTAGTCCCTAGAGTAATTAATTTCAAATTCATAGTTCAAGGCTATTGGTCCAACACTAAATAAGTTAGTGAAAAAAAATAGCAGAGTGAACCCGCTCCCACTAAAATAATTTTGCATTTTTTTTCTGTTGTGTAAGTAGAACCAGAGCAGATCTAAACTTCTGATCTAGCTTAGAAGTCTGCCTGGGCTTAAATACACCCTCACAGCAAGGTTTCAGTTCTCAAATTAATAGCTTTATAATAATGCAGTTTGATGGTAGAGTATTGCTTGTTTTGGGGTCCTGAGGGTTGGATTGGTGGAGTTTTTTACAATTCTGCTTTCAATTCCTGAAAATAATTAGGAAGAACGAGAAGCTGTTTAAGCTGATGAATACCGTACCGATGCTGCAGTATCTTTAGGCTGAGAGGAGCCCAGTCGAGAAACCCAAGTGCTAAAAATCCTGATTTCAGTAGGTGGCAGCATCCCCTCTGTGTCACTCGCAAACCAACACTCGACGTGCTGCTCTGGGGCTTCAGAGCTGTAAAAAAAAAAAAAAAAAAAAAAAAAAAAAAAAAAAAACACGCTAGTTTGTCGTGGCTGCTGAAGACCCCCAGTTGCACGTCCCAGCAGTGGTGTTGCTGGTTCCTTCACCTGATCCCAGGAGAGAACGAGCCTTCCCTCCCTTTCTCTTTCACTGCATGAGGTGATTTTGCTTGGCAGGTTGGGTTTGTTTGAGAGGGGAGTCCTGGGATTTTGCCCTCGAAGTATTACACATTTCTGTGGTGTTATTTCAGCAGCTGCTCTGTCCCAGCCCAGAAAGGCTCCAAAGAATGGGTCAAGTACCTCCCTCACAGGCCCAGCCATCCTTCACCTCTGCCTTGCAAAAGGCATTGTTTAATTTACTGCAGTGAGAATCACAGTGGTTTACAAGCCAATTCAGGAGAGACTCATTCTCAACATAAAAAAAAAAATACTCTTGTAGAGATATGCAGTCTGGTAGTCACAAAGCTCTACAAGAGCGTATAAATGCCTGCCATCCATCCCCAAAAACTACACTCATGTGCAATGGCAGTTCAGTCCCTTCTCATGGCTCTTAGGCAATATAAATTAATATATAGATTCATTTTTTCAGACAGCTGTAGAAGTCATCCCTCTCCTCCCTTTCCTTTTCCTTAAATAGTGTATTTATTTTGGTTGGCTAATCTTCTCTCTTGCTTTGGTGATAACAAACAAGCACAACCGTAGGGCAGGGTTTTAGAGGGTTCTTGTGTTCACTGAGCATCTTTGAAAGGAGAATCCCCCAAGTCAGATTTCAGTGAAATGTGGCTGCAGATCTAAAGCATCTTCGTGGCATCCAGTGGCAATCATGCCAGCCACAAACAGCACTTGGACCAGGTATGTTGTGTTGCCTGTAAGGAAATTGGAGAGGAAAGATACTGTTTAGGAGGTGGCTGGAGAGTTTCTCAGTCAGGGAGCTTCCAGCTAAAGAGATCCAGCCTGGTTTGAAACCTGGCTGGGTCCTGGGCTTGAATCTAGTTCCATAGGCTTTGACTGAAATCCCTCTTCCTTTTTATTCCCTGTCATTCATCTGGAATGCAAGTTTAATGCTAATTTTGTACGTTGGGGCAGCATCAGAAGGCAGTAGTTAGGAGTCAACAGCATCAAAGGAAACTTTCCATAAATCCCATCTCCCTTTGCCAAGCACTGTTAAGGCCATCTTCTGTCCTTAATATTCTGTCCATGAACATTCCTGTGTATTGACCACATAAGGCTAAGAATAGTTCAGCCATTTAAGGGCCTGAGTTTACAGACAGGGACTGTATGAGTAATGGATTGCTGGGCTGGATACTCCTAAAACATTCTAGCAGTCCATGTTTATCAATAATAAGGTAATAAAACAACACCATCTGATTTCAACTTTCTTACCTTAGCAAAATATTAATTCTTTGTCAAGTTGAGCTCGGTTTTCTATGCCCAAGGAAACAGAGGTGTGTGTAATTTACCAGCTTTCTGCTAGGGTTGGTGATGATACTTAACCATAATGTCAAATGTTTGTGTATTTTCTTAACCTAGCTTGTGAATCCATGTTCAGTCAATGGATGAACATACAGTACAAGATCAAATAACAAAAAAATTCAGTAAAGCAAGAAATAAATTCATCGAAAAGAGCCCAAATCTCTAAAGGAAATTTTTAAATTCATTTGTAAATTCAAGCCTCTGGTAACATATTCATGTATGCTTTAAGATACCAAATCAGTCTTCAGTGTTACTCTGCCAGGTGTCTGGGTCCACAGAATCACAGGATGGGGGGGTTGGAAGGAACCTCTGTGGATCATCCAGCCCAACTCCCCTGCTGGAGCAGAATCACCTGGAGATGGTTGCAAGAGATCAGGTGCAGGTGGGTGTTGATCATCTCCAGGGAAGGAGACCCCATGTCCTGTCTTTACAGCAGTTCCAGAACTCTGACAACCCTGCAGTAAATTAAGTTACNCTGCTGGCTCAGGGACAGCTCATTGTCCACCAGGACCCCCAGGTCCTTCCCCAGAGAGCTGCTCTCCAGCAGATCAGTCCCCAGCATCTCCAGGGGCATGGCAGGGAGTCCTTGGGGACTTGCTGTCTGCCTGCACTGTCACCAGTCCTTTCACTGCCACCAGGGAGCTTCAGTCTTATTTTCCAGTAGGTGACAGACTGTTGCCAATATCCTAATGGTGGTGGTGACACCCAAACTTCTTTCCTCATTTCTCCTTTGCTGTTGTGAGGCCTAAACCGCTCCGGGAATGAAAATGAACACACTTATTGGAGGCAAGATGAGGGGAAAGGGAAGGGGAATTACTCTGCTTTCTACAAAGTCTTCTGGTATTGAAAGGTGCTGCAGAGTTCATGTTGGAAACATTCCTCAGAACCCAGAAGAGCTTTCTCTTATGTTTATTTTCAAGGAGACAGATTCCTGTACTGACAGGATGGTTCAGGAGTAGACATGCTGAAAGTAGGGAATATTTTGTAACTTTGGTTATCTGTATTTTCCTAAAGAAGTACCATTTTCATAGCTAACTATAGACATAAGTACCAAAGCACCACAGAACAGTGGTTTTCAGCTTGTGATCTGCAGCTCCATGGATGACTTAGACAGCAGCCACAGAAGCTAGTGGTGAGTAGTAAGCACTCAGAAGACTTAAATGCTTTACACAGAAGTCCACACCCATGCAAAGAAAAAAAATAGTGGTCCATATTACTGGCAAAGTTTGAAAACCTTTACCCAAAGAAAGACACAGAAATAGAAGAGAAGGCACCCGAAATCAAATGGATTTCAGGAGTCTCAGTGGTGAGGAGACCATGGGTGTGTCTTTGGGCAGCCTGGCCTACAGCACAAGTGGCTTTAAATGAACAAGGCCAAAGAGTGGATGCTTTCTAAGGAACAGCCACATGGAGATTTGCAGGGGCTCAGTGGTGCTGCTAAAAAAGACATTTCCCTGGGCAGGGCTTTGCCACAGCTAAATTGCTTCTGGTGCAAACGGAAAGTAACTCCAGGCTTGCCATTTAGAGTTCACTCCAAAGGGAAGCTGGAATAAATTGCTAATTCCTACAGAGTCCAGCTGAGGTAAATGTAAGGAAAGGAAGGGCATAACAGGGTGAAAGGACTTTTCAGGGCTTCTAGCACAGGTAAGGAGCAGAATAGGAAGGAGAGAGCAGGGCAAAATAAAATTTTTCATTAAAATGTATCAGTGGGCAGCATCTGACAGGTTCCCCCCACCCCAAAGCTGTACTTTGAGCTACATCCCAAGCCTATTTGTTACATAAAATGAGTCAAGAAAAGGAAACAAGATGTTTTCCTTGACATTGCATACTAAAGCCTACTTCAGAAAAAAAAAAGCCTTAAAATAAACTTGTAGAACTATTTTAATGGCATGGTATTAGTAAATTATTCCTACTATGTCATGAAAGAATAAAAAAGAGGACAAATCAAAATCCAGCCGATAAAAAATAACTCCCTGAAAAAAAAAGGAAAAAACCTGAAAAATGCAATATCTTGCAATTTTTTTTGAAGTCAGCACATTTTAAAGTTTTTATTTGGGTGAGAACAGAGCTTTTCATATGACAAGTGATCCAGCTAAATTTTTCCAGCAGACTGTGCTGTTTGTTTTACAGTATTTCCACAGTGAGGAGTCTCCCTGTTCCTTTCCCAGTGCAGAGAGGAAAGCAGGCACTCTCTGGGTATCCTCAGCAGGGCTCGAGCTGGGTTAGCCAGGGGCACCTGCCACAGGCTCTTCAGGCTCTAAGTGACAAGAGGGACCCTGCTGCATCCTCTCCAGACTGAAAACAAAGCAGATTAAGCACCAAAGTACTTCAAGTTATGCCGTTGGGATGCTGGGATGCTCTCTTAGTTAAACTGGCAGCCCCAGCAGGCAGCACGGTGGTAGAGTGTGTGTGTGTGTGTAAATATACATATAAAGGGGGAAAAATGGTTTTTAAAAAGGCATTTGAGCTGAACTTCCATGAGCATTGTTCTCCAGCACTGCCTTTCCTGAGAAGAGTCTGTGGTGCCTCACCTTCCTTAGGGTTTGAAAGAGTTCCCTAAGAACAGAGAGCTTGTTTCCAGATTTCTGGTCATCCAGAGTTTACATGTAGAGGAGATACTGAACGTTTCTCTCTTTGCCATGATGGGAATGAGACCTCAAGAGACATTGCATGGTCTGATGGAAGTCTCTAGGGGAAGCTGGGAGCTCACAGCAGCTGAACAGCTGAGTGATGCAGGCTTGTCTAGGAAGAAGCTGCTCACCTGAGTATGAAACCTTCAGGGCTGGGAGACCAGGCTGGGGACAAGCGCCCAGAAATGTGCAGTGGCTGCTTGGTGGCACCAAGCTCTGGCACGGGGGGCAGTGTGTTTGTCTCCCTACCCTTGTTCTCATCTCAGGTTGCCCAGTGTGTGGAAGGGTTTCTCCCAGTCCCACCACGAACCCCTTGCCGCCGTCTCCTTCACCCCACGGGTGAGACCCTGGGCAGGGCGGGTCTGTGGGAGGACAGGGCAGATTTGTGAGAGGTGGCAGCTCCCGTGACAGGGCTGCCAGGGGGGTGCCCTGGCGGGGGGCTGTTTACAACGTGATACCTCACAGCTGCTGCAGCGCTGGCCCTGAGCTGTCAGAGCCTGCGGTTTTATGGCACTTTCATCACCATCTGTCACTCCTTTAGTGGCGTGGCGTGCATGTCCTGCCACCTTCCCCTGACACCCTGTGCCCCCCAGCCCCGCAGCACACACACACACACACACATTGGGGAGCTCAGCCATATGGCACCGAGTCATCCTCATCTTCTGGGTCCATCCGTGGGGACAGGAGCTTGGCAGGGTGGCCCAGGTAGCCCAGAGTTATTGGCTTGGAGTAGAAACCAAAATATTGCCGTGCTGACGTGGGGCCTGTGGTCTGTCCCCATTGCCATCCTTGTGGATGTGTCTGCCATCCTAATGGGGGCTGTTGGGCAGCAGTAGATGTTTGGCTTCGTCTCCTGCAGGGAAAAGTGGCCTAAAGGTTGCCTTTTGTTTATGTTTCATGATAAACGGAGAAAGAATAAAACACACACACAAGCATACACATTTTTAAAGAAAAGCATTTGTTTATATATACAGAGACACACCCCAAGGCTTAATGTCAGGCCCTTGCCAAGGAGCATATGTTATTTCAGCTTGACACATTTGGATTGCAAGATCCAGGACGTTCTTTTCATTCGTCCAGAACAGGAGAAAACTCCAAGTGAGCTGCAGCACTCACAATCCCCGTGGCTGTCTTCCATCACCAGGCTGTGTCTGTGCTGTGAGCACACGTGGTTTGAAATCAAAGCCTGCCCCTGGCTCAGAGAAGCACCCCCAGAAAGTAACGAGATCTGGTTTGCCATACCTTAGCTTCCAACCTGGGGGAGTTTTAATGCCTGTAAGCTTAATGCTGTGCATTATCCTGCTATCTGCATTACCTGGAGGGGTTTGAGGGAGAGTTTGTGGCTGAGAGTAAACTTCACTGTAGCAATCCTTTTTTTTTTTTTTTTTTTTTCTTTNNNTTTTTTTTTTTTTTTTTTTTTCCCCTCTTATGTGTTCCTGTGATTGGCCATTTGATTATAGTGAATCCCCAAAGGCTCATGGATTAAAAACAAAGGCTGGTTTGTAAGTGAACTTGCTGTTGATGGATTAAGGCAGTGTGCCGGCTGTAACCAGATCCACAATACAAGTTCATTCATTTGGAGAGCAGCTCTCGACTCGCATTACACCCTCCCTGCCTGCTCCTCACCATCCAGCCAGTGAAACTTTACACCTCCACGATTTTATCACAGCCGCGGCTCACCAACAATGTGTGTCACACTGTGAAAAATATAACTATAAATCAAAGTCCTACATATGGTGCAGCGGTAACCTTCCCAAAGGCCCTCCTTTGGAGGCCATCCCTAAACAGATTTGTTTGTGTGCGTGTGGTGCGTGTACACATATGACAAGCAGAGGCTGCCACAACAGAGAGCTCCTATTTTCCGAGCTGACATTTCACAGAACGAGCCAAAAGAGTTCATTTTGGAGCACAGAGCAATGTTTGTGATATCAATACCAATAGACGCCTTTTAGACTTTCACTCTAAAGCCAAAAACGTTCGGGGATGATGCGTTTTTATATCATTGGTGGGGAGGCAAAGCCAAGCATGCCCATATTTCTGTGACACGCAGAAGGAAACTTTCACCCTTGATTTTCTTTTATCTCCCTCACTCTCTCTGGCTCACGTGCCACTCTGAGCATTCCCAATCCTCGGAGAGTGCGATCTTTAAGAGCTGTCATTACACTTCTCAAGTTTGACAGAAGATAAGAAAGTGAACAACTGGTTTTAATCATGACAGATTCCAAGTCCTGGAAATCTTTCCAGAAGCTGCTCCCAAGAGCTGACGTTTCCTGAAGCCCCTTCTCCTTTGGGTACACATGTACACACTCACGCAGTCCAGGGAGCCTCACCTCCAGAGCTTTTTGCTTGCCAAACACTGTCCCTGGTAGGCAGGAATACTAAACCACGATGTGCTCTTGCAAATGATGCGTGATCGGCTGTTTCAGCTGTGGAAGAGAGCCAGGACCAGGAATGCAATAGCCCGGCTATGCAAAACCCCAAAGAAAAGTAGTCAAGCCAAAACGGCTGTGCAAATGGCAGTTCTGCCTGAGGAAGAAAGCCCTTTCCAAGGCCCATTTCTAGTCACTGATCCCGATGATTTATGCAAGTCTCACCTGCTTCTCTTGCCTGTAGTTAGGTAGGATCAAAAATCCCATGGATTTTTCTGTTGCTGGTATTTCTCCTGGAGTTAATTTGTAAAAATATGTATTATACCCTTTGCATGTTTCAAAGGGGAAACCAAGGCACGGGAAGATCAGTTGACTTAAACTGGAACTCTGTGTCAGAATGAGTTGTCAAACATGCTTTCAATTTTTTTCTGCTGCAAGAGCCTGACTCTACACACAACTAAAGTACAACATGATACTTGCTCTTCCCCCTGAGGAGGTGATTTACACCAGCTATGGCTTTAGCCATGCAAGAGAAAACAGCAAAATTCATGGAAGCTTTTAAGTACTGTATGATTTCCAGGTTTTCTCCAGTGCTAACCCAGTTCCCTCTGCTGTTATGTGCCAGTTCTGCCTTGGCAAAAACAAGACAGGTCGTGTACTACCTGTACAATTACCCCACAGCCATAGCTGCCACTAAGGCTTTATTGCTTTAATTCTCTGAAATTTTAAGTTTCTAACAGACACAGAAACAAGATACAGACAAGATCTGAAGAGCAACTTATGAAATAGTATTAATGGACAGCCAGCTCCTGTGTTTTATTACCTTTTCTTTACAATAGATATTTTCATATTGACTGCTGTTGATGTTTGTCTAACTTCTGTAGCCGATCCTTTTTCTGGTTTCGTCATCCGCAAATTTGACGGGTTGACTGTTGGAAAATGAATTTCCTTTTTTAATTATAGAAGCAAAAGCTTTTTGGTTTCAATTTTATAATTAGGTTTTTTTTCATGGAAAAATAATATCTCACTCTATTACAAACTCTGTGGAACATTTTTAGGAAGATACAGTTGTGCTGAGACAGCAGCATGAACCAATTTCTTCTGCTGCCACATGGCTCATTTCAGTGGTATTGAAGGTACACTTGTGCTTTCTACATGAGAGAGGAAAAAAAAGTCCTAATGGAGTAAAGACATTGGGAGTGAAATATGTTCTCTTTATCTGCCTTGATAGCACAAGGACTGGAACAGTTTTATGGAGGGGAGAGAGGAATCTCCCTTCTCTGTGTTTTGAGCTTAGTTTTAGGTTACTCGAATTAAACAAGCTTTTATTACTTGGCTTAGCATTTTTTATTAGCAGCTTCAAGAATTCACCGTGGAGCCAGTTTGAACATTACAGCAATCTGCAGTAATTGGGCTTGTCTCCACATAGAAATTAGCTGTAACCATGGGTCATATGGTAAGAGGAAAAGCAAGGGGGTGAGGAGAGCAGAGTGCACATTTGGAGTGTTTGAAATGAATGGACAAACCTTCAGGCATCAGTGCCTTGTAGCTGTCAAATTCAGACTGAGGAAAAGCAAGGTCTGGAGTTGTCTGCCTGCAATGAATTATGAATCAGTCACAGCCTCACCTGGATTCCTGTTGTGCCCATGTGTGCAGCAGGATGTAGCAACCACCTTCACACATGGCATCCTTGTGGCAATTCCAGAAGCAGGATCCAGCAAGGAGTGACTGCAGACCAACCAAAGAGTCCCTGGAGTCAGGGCCAAACCTTCCTGGGGCTTTGGTGACCTCTGGACACTGTCCTTTGCAGAGATAGTATGGATAACTGTGGACAAATGCTGCCTGTGTCTCTCAGCTCCTGTCCTGGGGATGAGCAGAGGCGAGGTGACAACTGAATGTTGCTCACCAGAGCCACGCTCAGTGCTGACAGACACACACTGGTGACAAGAAGTACCTGACATGGCCAGTGCCTTTGGCAGCTGTGCTGTCACCGTGGTGCCCCACAGTGAGTGCTCCACAGCACAGGCCACGGGGCCAGCCCTGGCTCACACCAACCCACCGACACAGCTGCGAAGACAGAGATAATTTTAGGTTTCAAATAGTTGTGTTTTCTGTGGTGCAAGTCTTGTATTTGAAAAGGCTTGGAGTTGTTGATAGATGTGCTGGTGTGAGTAAAGGCACAGCTGGCAGCTGCTTCAGATAAAAAAACACTGCATGAAATTGTGCCGTTTATGTAACTCCTGTTTAGGGATTGGGAGCACAGGGATAATCGTGGGTTTATGTCAATATATTGGGCATGCCTGTGTTTATGAGAATTCTGCTGACGTGGGGGAGCTGAGCAGTTTTAAATCACCATACCTGGCATCGAGCTCCTTGGAATTAGGTATCAGGGATGTTTATGCAATATGTGTTTCATATGCCCTTCAAGAAACTTGGTATTGCCAGGAAAACTGATTTACATTTGTCACTGTTTTCAACCCTGCCTAGGGAATAGACCACAATTTAGCTCCTCGTAGTACATGAAGATGATCTCATTCTGTTTATCTTTCTCTTGTTTGTTAATTGTTGAGTGTTAACTAGCTCCAGACATCATATATATGCTCCTTCCATGAGTTCTATCATGGATCTATAATTAAAGTTATCAGGATTTATTTATTGCCTAGATCGAGATAATTGCTGGTTGAGTTTAACGCCCATTATATTGCATTTTAAACATGTGGCTTTGGCTAGAATAGTTTGGGAGGCCTTTCTTTTCTGTGTTTATAATTGTGTTAGCTCTGCTCTTTGCAGAAATAAGGCTGTCAAAACTCTTCAAAAACCAACCATATTCTGATGAGTGGTACATGTACTCTTTACTCCTTCCATTTACAGCTGCAGGAAACCTTACACTATATACCCTACTTGCTTTTGGAGTCCCTTCCATTGTTCAAACAACTTGAAATTACCTTTGATACTTCCACTTTATAAGACTTTTGTCTTGATGCCACTGAGGCTAGGATTCCATCAGGGTCCTGCTCCTTGGCCCAATTCCTGGATCAGGTAGTGAGGGAACACAGAAAACAGCCAGCCCACCTGGAGAATTGACCACTCCTTTGTTTAGGTTCCAGCAAATATAGTTGAGCTGCCCTTTCTTTCCTTCCAGATGAAGGAAAATAAAGACAATTTCTTACCTAGTCACAGAGGAGAGAAAGTGGCATGAGCTGAAAGTGTTACTTTTAGTCTCTGCAGCCTCTCTGTTCCTGTACTGTATTTTCCCTGTCTTGACTACCTAGGTATGATATTTAACAGAAACTCTGAGCTTGTGCTTAGCCATCCTCCCCCTTCCAGAAGAGGAGTTCAACTCAGCTGATTCTGCTGCCATACTGAAATATATGTAATGTATAAATAAAAATATATCAAATTATATCTATGGTTATATATATGTGTTACTAGCACTTTCCAGAACAAACAATTAGCTCAAGCTTCAACATTAAGTCTTTTTCAAACACCTAGCTCTTGATACTACACATTCTAAACAAACTTTCACATTTAAAAAACTCCAGATCTTGGAAAATGAACAGTTAAGAGGTCCTGTGAGTTTCTCTCTTGCCAGGCAAGCCTCCTTGACTTGCTATCATTTTTCCTAAAGCTGCTGCTGCTGTGCAGTGCCCTAATGTTGTTTATAAATGTACAGGCACACAAGTACCTACAACAATGAAATTAAGAGCCATAATATTTTTCATTCTGTTATTAA
>VWYO01001885.1:89404-99916 GCA_013400275.1 Rhadina sibilatrix | reverse complement strand
AATGGGCAAAGGTCTGGAGACAAGAGGAGCAAGAAATAAACCAGAGGAGAAGATGGAAGTTTCTGGTAAAGGCAGAGGGGAGAAATAACGAGTGGATGTCTTTCTTTTTCTTTTCAGTTACCATCAGCATCTGTTACTGATAATTTCTGTGTTTTTGAAGAAGAGCTGGTATAGTGAGTGAGCCAGCCCACCAACATAGCCAGCAAAGGGAGAAGAAGAGAACAGGTTAGAGGAAAGGGAAATGCAGGGGGTTTATATCTGATGGTAAACACTTTCATCCTTCCCTGCCGCTTGAATAATGCATCCTAATTTGACATGATTATACTGGTCACCAAGTTCATGCTAGGGTTATATAATCACAATCTGATCATTTTTCTTAAGTGCTGCTCAGCACAGAATCCTTTTATGTGGATAAAGGAAAGCAGCTATTCTTTTTCTTGTGATTTTTGGCTTGGGTTGATAGAAGTGTCAGCCAAGAATAAAAATACATTTATAATCTTTAGCCTTTTTCCCTCCAACACTCGTGAGTTGTACTATTATTTCTCCATTGTCCTTCTATCAGCTGACAGAGAACCTGGTGTTTATGCCTCTGTTGGTTTAATAGTACATGGCTTTTGTTCAAGTTTGTTGAGGAACGCTCCAGAAGATGAGTGTGGTCTTCAGATTGTGCCTGGCCATATGTGAATGACTTTTTAATGTCTTCCCTCTCTACTCAGAGGCACGAAGCTGGAACTCAGCCCCATTTCATTGCTCCACCTCTGTGTCACGTGAATTCCATGGCTGACAATTGCCTCAACTTCAGTGACTGCTTTTGTGACAAAGTTAGGAGAACCACCTGCCACTTACCCACCTACCCTTCCTTTTCCAGCTCTGAAGTTGTCTCTGTGGGAAAAGCTGCAAGGGATTTTATTTCTGTGTAGAGTAACCCTTTCTCAATATTGTATTACTTTTTTTCTATTTTGTTGATTTGTTGTTGGGTTGGTTTTTTTTTTTAATTTAATGTGGCCACCTTCGTTTCAAGGAAAAACTCACTTCCTCAGAAAATCCTCTCCCATCCTTTTTTTCCTATAAATGAAGTAAGGTGTAGCCACCATGGTTCAAATTGCACTTGCAACCTCATCTCAGGATTTGAGTGTGCCTGGCTCTGCATTTGTTGGGAGGCTTGAAAGGTGAGTGATGCTGCAGCAAAGAGCCTTGTTGGTGTCACCCTCTTTAGGAAGAGCTGAGAGCTGAGTTCTTCTGGACCGTAGGTAATTTAGGCACTCACTACTCTTTGTTTTAAAAAAGCCAACACATTTCAGCTCCTAGAGGAGATGTGTTTCATGCACAGCATTTCGTGGTGAAATGCTTGTTGTGATTTGAGTGCTTTTCATAGGAGTGATTAGACACCTGTCTGCATAAGTCCATCCAAAGAGTAGAACAAGGCTTACATGAATTTTACATAGGGGATTAGCAGCTTTCAGAAGAATTTGCTGTTAGCTGACTGTTGTTTTGCAAAAGAAATAGGTGTGTGTTAAGTACTCACACAGCTGTAGAGCTGTTGATATAAAAATAGAGGATCGGCTTTGTTTTGCTGGATTTTACACACATATTATATTTAAATGTTTGTTGCAGAGACAACCATTGATTTTCACTGCATGCTTGCTTGGTAGGGAGCTTTTGGATTTCAGATTTTGCAACCAACAGCAACACACTGAATAGATTCTCCTCGTCTCACAATGGAGCTACTCTCTGTACTCATTTCCTTTCCTGTAAAACAGGGAAAATGAGTGCCCTGCATGGAGGGTCCCTGTGCTTCTGCCTGGGGTGGGAATGTCCAAAAAGGGCAGGTTTGCACCTCTGCTAAGCAGGGGGTGTGTCACACACTGCAAAGCCAACTTTGTGTGGGGCTTTGTGTGATGTGCAGCCTCCTGCAGCATCCACACACTGAACCCATCACGTCCAGAAAAGTGGCTTTGCTTCGTGGACAGAGAGGGAAAAGGGTGAATCCTGGAAAACTGGGGTAACAACACTCATAGCGTGTTTGGAGGGTGTCTTTTGCAGACAAACTCAAGAATGTTTGTGGAGCATTCCGACTCTAGGTCAATCCATTATTAAAACAAAACAAAACACTCATCAGGAAATGAACAATTTTATATTTAATGCTGGCTTTGGATGCTATGCAGCAAATAAAGGCAGCGAGCAATTTGTGTAATAGGAATTGTAAATAGATTTCCCTGCGCTGAGCCCCACAGAACTTTTGCACTAAATCTGGCACTTCCAATCTTTTGAATGTCTGACTTTGTGTCCGTAAGCTTTTCAGGATTTGTTTACAGTGTAATAGATGTTTAAAGCTAATGATCCAGTGAAATTAGCCTGGCAGAGTAGGAAAAAAAAAAAAAAAAAAAGGTGGTTGGGATTAATGTGCTGTGTTGTTTTTGGAAGATTTGGGATACATGGTAATTTATTTATAAATGTATGTATTATAAAATGACCACATTTTTTTCAGCCTACAATAAGAGTTAAAACAAGAGAATAGCGTAAAGCCCCAAGTAAAAGTCTGGTTAAGTCTTTTACAGTATTTAAGTTTCTAGCATCTGAAACTCCTGAGCCTTTATGATGCCTGTTTTCTTTTTAATGTGTGGTCTGGGACAAGACTGGAAGGGAAAGTCATGCTGTCTGTGAAGCTGAGAATGGCTACTTAGCATCCAAATATGTAATTAGGGAGCTTTTCATGCCTTTTTAATAAGTTGTAGTCATTAGTAAATTGCCAGTCTCATACCCCTCAAATGATTCAGAGTCTTTAAACTTGACTGGACTGGCCCAATTCCATTTAGAGCAGATGCTTTTTTGTCTCATTTTATTCTTTGCCTTTTGTTAGGGGCTTCAGCTGCAAGGAGAAAAAAATGCTAGTTGCTAATAAAAGGCAGGACAGTGAAAACACAGCTCCTCTTCTCTGCCAAAACCAGACACAGAGAGCTCCCTCCTCTGCCTTTCTCCCAACTGGAGAGTGAGGGCTCTGATCCTGTGTCACCCACACACTCCTGCCAGGAAAATGGGGATAAATCAGGGATCCTGCCTAAATACTTCTAAAATTGTGTTTAGTGTTTACCTACAGGGACCCTGAGGAAAATGAATGCAAATTAACTAGAGGTATGAAAGTGGATTAAGATGCATTAAAGCTAAACTGCATGATCTCAGAGGCGCTGTTTCTCAAAACTACCAAGACTTTAATCTCATCAGGATTAATTGACTTCTAGTGTAAATCCAGGCAAACAAAATGAAAATGTGTTGGCTGTGAGTTAAGAGCGCTTATAAAACTGTAATCATTTTAAAGTTCATTTCTTAATTAAAAAAACTAGTTTATTAATTGCAGGGTTATTACAAATGGACTTTCAAATTAGGTTGGTCGCATCGCATTTGGCTGGCATTTTAAGTTTTAAACTGGGCTATTTATATGGAATAATTCATTTAACCAGAAAGTCACCAGTTAGATGCCCACAACCTCCACACACATGAAAATATTCCCAGTGTTTTAAAAAACCTCAGTAGAACCTTTTGAGTCCTTTGGGTTGATTTTGCTTTGGCTTGTGGTCTACAGTAAGGCTGAAAAATCAGGTTTTCCTTTACTGATTGCTGAAACATATATGCAGAAAATCCAACAAGCTGTGCAGCTGTGGTCGAGTTCACCCTTCAGGTAGATTTTTTGTTTCTCATGGGACCCTTACAAGCAGATAAAATACTGTCCCAGCACAGTATTCCACCCCTACTTTAAGGTATCTGCAAGAAGTGATTCACTCATCTTACTGTCTTCTTTTTTTTCTTTTTTTTTTTTTTCTTCTCTGTATTCATATATATGTTTGCACTGAGAAAGTTGACAGTACTTTAAATTAATGGGCTACCAAGACCTTTAGTCATCCTCTCAGGATGTTCTGGATGGATGATCGGAAGTAATAATCTCACTGTACCATTTTTTTTTTTCTTTCAGCAGGGTTTTTGTTGTTTTTTTGTTTTTTTTTTTCCCTGGCTCATTCCAAAAGTGTAGATAAATCACAGGCTATTTTATTTGGGAGATGGGGGAAATAATTAGCTATCCTTCTGAAGACAATTGTAAGAACCATCTTAAAAAAAAAAAAGTCTCTGAAACCACAAAAGCCTATGAATTTACATGTGCATTGGTATAATAAACATAGGCCAAAGAAATGCCATGAAGAAGGAGTTCCATGGGGCACTAATTCAGCTAATAATGCACATAGGCATTTTTTTTGGTGTCAAAGACATGAATTATCACTGTATTCCTGTCCAGAGAGCCCAGCTGTGTTATCCAAGGGATGGGTATGATCTCATACGTTATCTAGGGCTGCCAGAGATGTGGTTAAACTGGAGGCTGCCACACAGGCAGAATTGAGAAAATAAACTTTCCTGATGCGTGGAACTTGTGCACAAAACACAGCTATCCTCTTAGGGCCTGCAGGATCTTCTCCTTCTCCCTTAACAAAAGCTGTTTCTAAGAGACTTAACCTGATAACTCTGAGTTTATCCAAAGCTGTAGAGAGTCTGGCTGGCAGAGGCAGATGGGCAGGTCCAAGTGATATGGATTAGCATGGTCCTTTATTTTAGGGAGAATTTTACCCAAAACCTGAGGTGGGTGTGCCAGCACTGGATGTTGCAGGTCACAAAATACCCCTTCAGCCATTGCAATAATGCAGAAATCATTTGAACACTTGGGATCCCTGGAGCTGTGTTCCTTCCTGCAGTAACCCCCGAGCTCTCTCTCTCTCCTGGGTCTGCCTGGAACCTCTGTCAGAGCCCTGCAGCCCCATCTGCATTGCTGTGCTGAGCCTTCAGTGCACACACTTCCAATCAGGCAACCTTTTGTGGTCCTGCTGCAACCCTAAACCAGACAGCTGACACGAATCCCAACTGTCCAGCACAGCCTGAGGCCCTCCCAGTCGGGCAGATTAACTGCTATAGATTGCTCATTGTTTTTAATCTTCCACCCCATCTACACCATCCGGGCATGCAGCTTTCCAGAAGGGGAAAGGAAAAAAAGGGAAGAATTAAAAATTCCCTTTCACATTACTGGAGCCTAAAAATTGTACAGTGCCACTATTTCTACCCTTTTTTACAATTTTTTAGCTTGCAAGGTGTATGACCCATGCTAATTTCAGGAATGACCTACAGTAAGGCCCAAGCAGTTTTTTTTGTTCTGCAACCAGTCCAGTTTCTGTCATGTTAAATAAGAGGACAAATTCAGGTGGCTGTGGTGGTTTGACTCTCACTGAGTATATATGAAAGGTTTTCTGAAGATTCTGTCCCCAGTGTGCTGCCACTTGGATAGCTGGATCATGCCTTTTCCCCTTGTTTTGTTTGTTTGTTTGTTTTTAACTCTCATAGTATGAACATTATTTTGCATTTAAGTCACCTTTGAAAACAATATTGTGGTTGCTGACACTGATTTCTCTGTGCAGACCTCACTAGAGAGAGACAGATTCTCCTCCAAAAAAGATGACACTTCCATGAAAGGAAATAGATATAAAACTATGATGACTTTCTTAGCTTATTGCTTGTCCTCTCTTGAAAGGGAGAAAACAGAGTGCCTGAATCCTAAAATCACATAATAAGGAGATACTAACATTTTCCTCTGTATCTCAAAGGATGATAAGGGGCAGCTCAGAAAGCCTCATAAAGAGAACAGTCTTCACAAATGACAACATTAAACCTCCTCGAACCAGAGCAGGTAAATTGTGAGCTTATACAAAGATGACTTTGTATTTTCAGATCCCAGGAAAATGTGGACACCATATGACAGAACAGGCAGCACAAACAGGAGATTGTTGGAGAGCCAGCCTAGAAAGCAGAGTTAAGGATGGTGCAAGGAGCAGTAGTCTATAAATCCTGTATCCCTGACTGCTCTAGTTGTCTCATTTTGCTGGCACTCTGCTATTATTACACATTTAATGATAGCTGCTTGTAAGCTGCTTACCAATCATACCCACACACACCTGCTCAGACATTCCTGACAGCTCCCAATGTATTATTGACAGAAGCAAAATGGATCTCTTCCTGTTGGACACATTTTCCTCTTGGCTCTGATCTTGTGCAACAAAGGAAAGGGGCAGAAATGATGTTTCAGCTAAAGGTGAATGAATTGAAGCTGGGGACACAAACTGCCGTTTCCTAAAATCTGGAAGCTTCCAATCAACACAAAATATTTGCCTTCTAGTTAATCTTTATGGTTCTTGCTTTCTCTTTGAAACAGAAAATTTGGGAAAACCTGGCATTTTCAAAGAAAAGTTTTGATGGGCTCAGGAGCATGAGGTGGGATCAGATCACAGAGCACTTTTCACTCTGCCTTGGCTCACCTCTTTCTCTGTGCTCCAGCAGCTAAAAATGGGTTCAGTTCTTGTGGCTCAGTGACATGCACTGATCACAAAGGGAGTGCAGTAGTGACTCTTAGCTACTGAAACACAAGATAAATTTTAGACACTGTTTTTCTCTCTCCTGAACAGAAGGACCCTGCTTCCTCCCATAAAGAAGTTAAGGAGGAAAGATTAACAGCTTCAGACTTTCAAAATTCAGACTTTTCCTTGCACTTCTTAGAAGCTGCAGGGCTGACTTTGGGCTCCTCATTCTGATCTCTAGAGGCTTTTTACCCTAAGGTTCTGATCAGTGAAATCTTTCAGTGAATCTTGAATTTCAGTGAATCTTCAGTGCCTTGTGTGCACTTCCTTCAAAATAAAAAAACTATTAATAAATACAGTTCATCCCTAACTTGCAGAATATTGTATCTTGGCTTCTCACATCTTTCCTGAGTGAGATTTCTCACCCTTAGAAGAGGGAACTGCAACCCATTCATGCCAGTCTCAGTGCCTTTCCTTCAGCCTCCTTTGGATGTCATCCTGGCAACTGCAAAATGAAAGGAAATGCATGGAAAAGTGGTTGTTTTTTATAACCCAACCTGACAGAAGCTTGAGCAAAGCTGTTTTTCTGTCGTGTTTTTGTCTGGCACATATTTGCCCATGAAATTCCTGTCCAGGTGTTCGACAAGAGAACTGTTACTGTGTGGGACAGGTTGGGCAACATTGTGCTGTTGGCTCAGTTTTTTTGAGATGACTTCAAATACAGTGGGCAGCCAAGAGAGGGAAATGCAGTGATTGCACCCATGGGCTGGAGAGCAGGGCTCTGCCACTTTGGCAGTTTACAGTAATTCAGTGGTGTTTATGATGATAAGAAAGCAATTTGGTGAAAGTGAGGTAAAGCAGCCAATAGACAGCAAGATAAAGCTGCAGTTAATTCAACCATCAGGAAACTGACCACTGAGAAATGTTCCTGATATGTCAATTTGAGTCAGTCCAGGTTGTGATTTTACTCAATCCACTCCTTGTTTAAGTTTCAGTGCTAAAAAGACCATTTGTCAGAGTGTCACTCAAACCAACTATGCAACAGATACAAAGCAACCACAGTGCCTTGCTGTGGTGGAGCAGGACACAGAGGCCCTTGCCAGTAAAGTTTTTCTTATACTGTTTGTATTTCATCAACCTTTCCAAAAGATAAAGACGTGATGTTGGTGGGAAACAAAATCCAGTAGTCCAACGGTGTTTATCAACTGCTCAGAGCCAGAATTGTATGAGAAGTCAAACTGGAAGTGAGTAAAGACAATAAACAGAATGATAGATGTACTGGCACCTATTTGCATGTTATTTCAAGTCGTTGACAGGCTGGGATATGGCCTGTGCATACACAAATGTGGTTTTGCCCTCACGTTTTTGCCAGGCATTCTCTCTGCAAGCAGCAGTGTAACTCTGGTGCCTACATTCAGCAACAAAAAAAGCAGTTCATGAGAACGCCGTACCAGAATCCTGCACACAGGCCATCCTGCTTTCCCTAATCATCAGCAAAGAGGGAATATTGGTTGAAATATTTCCAGCAGATTTAGCCGTCAAGAAAATGGTCCTGGTTTAGACAAGAAACTGAATAGCATTGCAACAAACTGTGTTTTAAAAACACACCTTCAGGACCAAAATCTGAGGGGGGTTTTCCTCTTTACAGGTATTCACACTACCACCACTAAAACTATGGCATAAACATTTACCACTGTGAAGTGTTTCAAAACATGATTCAGAACTAATGTGAAAAAAAAAAAAAAAAAAAAGTGATGGTTTTGGAAGACAAGGCAGTGTATCAAAAGTGTAACAAGACAGAATCTCCTCCATTTTTCTACCAGCTGAAGATTGAACTGACAGAAATAACCCTCTGTTACTGGAACTGGATATTTGATGTTCTGAGAAGAGAGAAAAACTGTGTTACGATGTCAGGTAATTTCTCAGCAGAGAGGAGGATGACAGCTAAAATCTGGGCTGTAAGCCTGTCAAGTTTCTGGAATTTAAATCAAGTAACTCTGGGGCTATTACAGGTAATATGGTTATTAATAAAAAGGCTCCCTTAAACTGTAGACCAAGAGTGGAATTTTCCCATTGCTTCATAAGCACACTCAGATCAAGAGGTTCCTGCCAATTTGTATCCTCCTTGCTCAGTAGGAGAAGCTGCTCTGATGACAAATGGAGAAGGTTCCTTTTTCACTTTTTTAAGGATGCACGCCTTCTTACACCCACTGCTACAAGGCTGCTCAGCAATGGGCTTTGTATTTAAATTTCTCCTTTAATTTTCATGTTCTTCTGGTTTTGCATCTGCTGAGGGCATCAAAGAGGGCGTCAGGGAAGGGTTGGCTTGGGAGTTGTTTTTTTAAAGCACAGAATGGAACCCAGCTGAACGAGGCCACCTCAAAGATGGTTGCTGCTTAAAACAGCAGTAGATTCCTAATAAAGAGACCAATTTAGGATGATCTGAGAGAGAGCTGCTGAAGGAATTCAGAACCACTAGCCAAGATTCCATCTAAAATCCCAGCTCTGGCATCAGCCACACAACAGAAAGCCATTGTGTGTTGTTATGGTGAGATGCATTTTGCTTCATTTTTGATGTCTAGACACCCAGGAGAACTCTCTCTGCAGCATCATAACACAGATGGGGGGTTAGGCAGAATGAAGTGCTCTGTGGGAATTCTGTGGGAGCCATGGAATGCCCTGAGCTCACTGCTGACATGAGGCAGGTGGCTTCAATACTTATTTGGGGCTGGAAACCTCTCTTCACATGATGTTTTCAGAGCTGAATCCTCCCCCTTGAGGTGCAAGTGAGCTGCTGTTGCAGTGAATGACAGCTGGATATGTCTGTGAAATTTAGGGCAAGTCTACACTGAAATCTTTTAATGGTAGATTAATTCTTTAGAGACATGACAGCATTTACCCTGGCAAGAGTCCTAATGTAAACAAAAATGGCCTGGCATAAAAAGTGGGGGTTCGTCATTGCTTTTTTTCTCTTTTGCTCAGGAAATGGGTGTAGGTTGTTTGGACACCCCTTCCAAGTAAATGTCTCTTCAGGGCAGGAGAATGGCACCAGTGTTGGTGTGGTGGGAAACCCAGTAGCAAGCTCAGAGCAGGGGTTTTGACAAAATTGCAAAAGCAGTCTTCACCTGATAGATATGAAATGGCATAAAAATGTCACATCCCTCTCTCACGAACACGAAGAAACACCCAAAACCATTTTAGCCTGCAGCCAGGAGTTTGAAACGTGGCTGAGGACAATCTGCACCAGCACACTTTCCAGAGACTTGGTTTTGGTCTCAGTATCCCCTTCTCCCTTCTGTGCATGAAGGTGTTTCACTTCACAGAGGGGCTGCAGTGACTCGGTTGCTGTTGTTTACAAAGTGTTTGCAAGATTAAATGCAATGTGTGACAAAGGCCTGACACAGGCATGGCTTGGGTCTGCAAGCTGGCTTTGCCTGTGTTCTGCTGTGAGGAGCAAATACCCTTTGATATCATAAACTGCTTGTTACGAACTACTATTTTATTTTATTTTATTTTATTTTATTTTATTTTATTTTATTTTATTTTATTGGATTGGGACGGATTGTGTTGTATTGTATTGTATTTATTTTATTTTATTTTATTTATTTTATTGTATTGCATTGCATTGCACTGTATTGTATTGTATAAACCGGTTCTAGAGTAATGGGGAAAGCACAACCCCTCCGTGTTCTCTGCTTCTCCTTAGTCCTGACACATCAAAGCAGCAGCCACGGGGAGACATCTGTCACTAGTTAATGTCATGGTTGTGGAGGTAGAACCTCCTCTTCTGTTTGGGCCAATGTGGGCAGCCCTTTGATGGATGTGTTCAGCCTTCATCCAGTTTGATCACCCCGTGCAGCCCCTTGTTCAGATCTGCGTGTGAACAAGAATGTCCTGACCTGAGATCCTTTTTAATACAGCAGGGATCCGTGATAGAAACCATCAAAGGAAACCTTTGATCTTTTGACTATCTCTTAGTCATCTGCTGCACAATGCAAATAATAATGAAAACAAAGCTAAGGAGCAGAGCAGCTACATTAAAGAATCAGGCTTGTTGCCGGCAACGAAGCTAATCACTGAGGTTTTATCCTAGCCTCAGACTCAAAGAAAAAGAGGGGGAAGGGAAGAG
>VWYO01001885.1:70985-83804 GCA_013400275.1 Rhadina sibilatrix | reverse complement strand
GAAGGAAGGAAGGAAGGAAGGAAGGAAGGAAGGAAGGAAGGAAGACTGGCAGGCTGGACACTGTCACAGCAGATTAGATTTGTGGAGTTCATTTACCTATTTTTTCAGGCATGTATTTTAATAAGATTTAATGAGCTGCTGAAAAGAGGACTGCTGCTTTTTTTCAGCTTATGGCAGTAGGATGAAAACAAGAGGCTTTTTAGAATGATGTTAACTTGAACTTTAAAAGTTAATAGAGCGCCTGTGAATCTGTGTTGGCAGCATCTGGAAGAAGCAGGTGGAAATTCCACTGAGATAAATGGCAAACCAGGAGAAGAACAAAATAATAAAGTCTTATTTTCAAGATATGGATACAGCATCAGTCCTTCTGGCAAAATGTTTTTCAAAAGCAGTAGAAGACCTGTCTGCAATGAAAGGTAAAAAAAAAAAGTGCTTTGAGGGAAGTCTGGGACTAGTAAAATCTTCCTCTTTATTTCTCCTAGCATTCATAAACCTTTAAATCAGGTGATGTGCTTGCTATGGTAGTTTGGAGTACTGGAGGAAGCAAGAGGAGAACAGAGGGTATGATCAAAGGTTTTAGAGAAATGGCCTACAAAGAAAAGTGACTCATCTCTGGTAATTTAGTCTGAAAAAGGAAGACTGAAGGAGCAGCATGATCCCACAAGTACATAAAAGACAGTTAAAAGGAGGAAAGGGATGCTCCATGCTCCATTTGCGTGGTAGATAAGATAAACTGAAGCGAGAGATATGCAAAGTACCTTCACTTTCTGAAGGCAGCAAAAAATGAAAACCTGAATTAGATTACCAGGTGAGCAGTAGAGACCTTTAAGGATAGGCTTGGAAAGCATGTACCAGGAAAGACAGGGATGCAGCACAGGGGTGCCTTAGGCAAAGGGTGAGCTGGATAACCTGCACGAGTTATCTTTCCTGATTCCCAACCCGCTGGTAGGAGCTGGACAAAAAGGCAGCCTCAAAAAAAAAAAAAAAAAAAAAAAAAAAAAAAAAAAAAAAAAAAAAAAAAAGAGAGAGAGAGAGAGACTGAAAGTAGAAATATTCAGCTGACTGTCTGTAGGGTGAGGTGCCAGATCTAGATGTTGGGCAAAGCTTTGCTCTGTCTCTTTCAGACTGCCTTATCTTCATCTTTCAGTTTGCTCTCCCTGCCTCTTTTATCCCTTAGGATAAATTAATTTTGACTGTTTTTGTGAACAAATAAAGATCAGTGTCTTGTGGTTTTCATAACGAATCGCTTTGTGGTATGCCTTTGTCTGCACATCACAAATTCCAGTAGATAAGAAAACTGAATAAATATTTCATGTAAAAAAAAAATACCACAGAAAAGAGCTAATTAGCTGGATTGATATAAGTTGTTCTGTGACCTGTGAAAGTATGTTAGTCATAATGCTGTTCTTTATAAACACCATGCAAACTCAGTCAGACATGCTGCCAAGCTAGGAAAGGGCAATGTGAACAGCAAGGAGCAGTCAAGGTATTACTAAAAGAAAAGCCAGAAGACAGATTTTTGTCTTAAAGCAGTTGCTATCTAACTGGGTTCTCCCAAAAGCTGCTGACAGCACTATAACCAGGGTGGGTGAGTAGCCTGTTGGAGTTATGAAACTGGAGTGGTGTGATTTGCTCTGCAGAGGGTGGAGTAAGAATGAGGGCAGGCTTGAGGTGCAGTTTTCAAATGGTGCACTTGAGGTCATGGACTGACTGGCTCCAGTCAGATTATTGCCCTTCTGTCTGCAGACAAGCCTCTTAATGGTACACTCCGCCTTTAGAAAGTGCACAGAGGGAAAACAGAGCATCCACAGCATGATGGAGAAGATTCAGCCACCCCCCACCCCTTTCCAGGAGGACTCAGCAGTTTGGTCTCAGAATATAATTCTTTATTGAAGTCATAAAAATGAGGACATTTCTGTAAGTGAAAGGGGAAGAGTGGTAATGTGTTTTCAGAGCAGAGAAGAGGGGTGTGTAAAGGTTCCCTGCAGAACATCTGTGTGAGTGTGCCTGCCTGTTTGTATATTTTCCCCTTCATTTAGCAACCAGCAAAGTCAGGCTGTGCACAACATTTCCATCCTGGAAACCTCCTTTTAAGGCCAGGAAATCTGCCCTCCTGAAGCTCCTTTTTTCCTCCTCCTGGGAAGGGAGCCCTCGAGGCAGAGCAGTGGGCAGGCACTCTGCACTTTCCCTCTCTGTGGCACCCACTGTCACCAGTCTCTCCTGGGGAACTGTTCCTTAGAGAAGCAACAGTGTCCCAAATTTGAAAGGAAGCAAAATAAGCCATCATCTTTACTATCTCAAGCAGCAAGATCCCAGTAATGAGAATGCTCCTGTCCATTCTTTCAAAAGTATACCTCTGGCTCTGGCAGAGAGTTGGACTCACCTTCTCCTCTTACAGTTTGACAGATTCCATGAGTGCAATGGCCTAATTGCAACCACAAGTCTCCTTCAGCCTTCTCCACTGCTGCATGATAGCCCCAACTTCTCATTTCTACAAAAACCATTATTTTACTGTGTATTTTAGAGTAGTTTAAGTAAATTGGTGCTGTCTTGAGGTTGTAATGGATTGGAAGTCCTGTGTTTGTTGTCAGAGTGACTGATGGGGAAACATCACGTGCCAAAAGTAAATGTGGTTTCTGGATATCATCTGATTTAAAATGCTTGCACGTGCATGTATACAAGTGCACACAGAAGAAAACTCTTTAAAGCTTTCAGACTGGTGCTTCCCCTCTTTAATTCAGTAAAACCTGGATTTCAGCCTGGAGCTGCTCTTCTGGAAGTGCTACTGAAATCACCTCAAATTTGGAATTCTGAGTTACTAGAGACATAGAGTTAATGTTGGTAAGAAATTTCGGAGCAGTTCCAGGCTCTGATTTTTAAATCCATCTTACATCTCCAGGCAGTAGATTCTTAGCAAATTTTGTCAGGAAAGACACCTTAGGGTTCTCTGCAAATCCTGGCTAAGGCAGCAAGTGCAGTAACCAAGGCTATAAACTGTGCCTTGGCCCTGTCACATGTTTTGTTTCTGTTTGAATTTCCTCCATCCCTGTATTCCTATGATTTCACCCTGCCTTTCGAGCACGTGGAAANAACAACCCAAAGCCAAACCTTAAAACACGGCATCTCTCCAAGAACAGCAGTGATCAGGCTTTGAGGGGCAGGAGGTCCCAGAGGGCAGGGTTTTGTTTTCAGTTTAATTTGATATTCACGCTCATCAACACTCAGAGTTTCCCCCAAAACATACCTTAGGGGGAAACACTAATCAGCATTTCCCTGATTCAGGGGAGGGCTTAGCTTAATGCACAGAACAGTTTTCCACTCACCACGGGCTCTGGATAGTGTCATGTTTGAGAAGACACCTCACATCATTCCATGTCCATTAAAGAGTGTTATTCAGATGAAAGTGAAGCCCAAAAAGCACCTAATTAATAACAGTAATTAAATAATTATTACAAATTAATACTGAAAGGTGCAATAAATAGATTTAATTACAGTCATGGTTAAATACAATGTCAGCACCTTTATGTGGAACGTGGCCAGCCCACAAGAGTTTTGAAATCACAAATTCCAGACCAAAATTTTCACAACACTTACTTCGGATGCCTTTTTGGGGGTAACCCAAGCTCAAGAGGAAGTAGTGCAGAGCACCTTTTTTTTGTAGAACAAGGATGCCCTGGACTTTTTAAGCCAGGTACAAGTACTGTATCCTGAATTTCCCATTACAAAATGAGGGGTCACCAGTTCATCTCTGGGAATCCCAGCCTACTGTACTGTGAGTGTGTGTTGTTGGTTGTTTTAAACAGACACAGACAAGTTGAGAGTTGTCTTTTTAAGTCTGTAGGACACATCCATCCCATTTGAAGCAGCTGCAAAGTTGTAAAGAATGAGTGCCTGTGTTTGGTAGGTTAAAAACTCTGCCTGTGGTTAATTCATGCCTCAGAGCTGAAAGCTCTAAAAGTGCTGGGTGGATCATTGTGGTTTCTCAAAATTAAGGTGTTTCATTCCCCATAGTTTCTCCTTCTTTGTGTGTCATCATTTTCAAAGCCTTTATGGCAGGATTAAATTTAGAGTCCTTGTGGCTTTGTTGGGGCACCACCTTTACCCTATGTGGTCTCAATTTCATGCTTCCTGCCTCAAAAAGTCTGTGCCAAGATGGGTGGGGAACTTCTCGGTGAGGTAACCAAGGATGGGCAAAATAGCATCACATATGATTTATTTTCCAGTTTCAGGGCAAGTACATCAGCAGGAAGTGTGCTTAGGTAGGTCACTTCATTCTGAAAGAATGGGGCAGAGTTAAGGGAAGACAGATGGGTTTCGTGGTCCCAGGGCTGGGAGGGAAGTCAGGGATAGATGGAGATGTGAGTATAAGTGAGAGAGAGAGAGAGAAAAAAATACTGATTATTTCCTGGGAACTTTAATTGCACTGTCTGACCTGTAATCATATTTACAGGCCACCAACATTTCCCAACCCCGGTGTCTAAAGTCAGCTTTCTAATTTTACATCAAGGTTGCTAAAGGAAGAAGGACTGGGCTTTTAATAAATCAGCAGGAACTTCTGCCTGGTCAGCCCTTCAGGAAAGCAAACCATTTCTGCAGGCAGACAGCTCTGATTATTTACTTTAGGACTCCAGCTTTTTGAAGAAGAGTCTCTGGCTCGCCTGTAGACAGTTTGTCAGTGCACAGAGCACATTTCTGTGTGGGCCTAGCCCTGAAAAGCAGTTTCCTGGTAAAGGATTAAGGAGACAACTGTTCTGTGAAGCTGCAAACCACTTTTTGACTGCAATGATCCTAAGACTTCTTTTGTGGCATTGAACAGTTTCCACTTAAACTGCAAAATACTCTTTCCAATGGTTGTGTGCTTCCTTAAATGTTGTATTTCACAGACTGAGTGTTGCAACAGTATCTGTGAGAAGACTTTTTTTTTTTCTTTGAGTTTCTTTGGAGTATCATCTCTTCCTGTACTTCCAACTTTAGAAATGCCAGGATCTTCCAGCATGATCAGCATTGTGTTTGCTCCCACAGCCTCTGCAAGAGCAGGATTGGCACTGTGAGCCCTTTAACTGCTAAGAAGGAATGTAGATTTCTCCTCTAAATTGATTTCTCTTTAAATATCCATTGGTTGTGGGGGTTTAGGATATGTTTTGGCTAGAGGTTTTTGTGGTTTGTTTGTTTGTTTTGTTTTAACAGGATTTCCAAAATAAGCAAAGAAAAATTGTCCTTAGAAAGGGTCTGTGTTCTATAATTTTCCCTTACACTGTTTTAACACCAGTGGCTTTCAAGTTCTTACACAGAACAGGAGAGTCACATCTCCCTTTTAAAGGAATAGATGGGATATGTTCTTACAGTGCTCTGAGGGCTGAAAGCCTGAAAAGGGATTTGTATTATTGCTGCTTTTGTAAAGCAAAGCTCTGCCTTCATCAGTCATGTAAAACTATGGGAGGAAAGGGGGTTTTCACACACCAGGTACCGTTCTGTCCACAGTACAAATTAACTAAATGAGCAGCAGAAGGAAGAAACACAGTATTTTCTTTCTAGATGCAATTACCTTGTTGACTTGAGTTCAACTCAGGGAAACACATTATTAATAAAACCTTGCCATGAATGTCAAGCAGGTGTCCTAATCTGATACAACTGTAACCTGGAGAGAGAGGTTGCACTGAAGTGCCTCAGTGGTAAATAAGGTGAAAGGTAGAATAAAATATGCAGCAGATACAAGGCAAGCCCGGTGGCTCAGGCTTAGAGATCCCACATATAAAATTCTAATCTCATTATTGATAAAAACAAATTTATTCTCCTCTCTGGATCTCTCTCTCGGTTTTCTCTTGTGTTCTATGTCAGGTCCCTTTTTATTGGACTCTTTGGCCCCTGCCAAAGGTCCCTTCAAACTCAGAGGTGAAAAAAAAAAACCCAGGCTGTAAACCTTTTTAATATTCACTTTTAGGTTGAGAGGAAGCTAATGTTTAATAAAAACTGCTTCTGGATGATGCTTATTTCTCTTGAGAGCTCCATATAGACCAGCCCATCTAATAAAAACATAATGAAAACCTACTATCAAATGGCAAATGAAGCTCAAGCTATGTAGAAAGAAATTTAAAATTCCAGTATCAAGCTTCTAAAAGCAGTCAGGTGTTTTGGGCACATTTGTTTTTAGTGGTTCTGTCAAGACTTCTGACGTGCACCTGATTTTCAACACCTGCCAGTCATCCCATCCCCACTCACAGCAAATGACCAAACACAACACAGATCTCTTTTTACAACCAAGTACATTGTGTCTAAATTACTTTGGAAACTCTGGCCATAACTTCCAGCATTTTATTTTATTGATTTCTGCTCTTTGCCTATCTGCTTAGGCTGCAAGACTTTGAAGAAAATATCACATTGTTGGTTTTGCTTTATCCAGTTCCCTGCACAATGTTAATTAATAAACAAAGCATGCAGACAAAGGAATTAATTCCATTTAAAGCATGCAGAATATTTGAGACTCAAAATATTTTAATGGGGTTATGGATGGGTGTGTTTTACAATGCATGTGGGTCAGCTGCAAAATAAGAAAACAAGGGCCATATTTAAATTCATTTTGTGGCTCTGATCCATGCTCCTTTCATCAAAGCTCCTCCCCTCCCCAGCCATCTCTCACATGAGGAGGAGACAGGACAACCTGGACAATTACAGAAGAGCAAAATCCAAAGGGAGTTTGAGAGACAGAGGGAAGAATAAACAGACAAAAATGTCAGGTTCTGCCGAGAAAGCACCTGGAACAAATGCATTTCTCTGTTATTGTATGCTAAATGAGTTCACCTGAAGAATTGCCTGGAATTTAGCAGCAGCATTTCCTGAGGAAGAGGTTTGAAATGAGCTCAATCACGACCAAGTGATACTTTGCTAGTTTTGAAAAGGCAGAAAATTATCAGGCATTTCCATGGGGTGATGGAGGGATGTGGGTTTGGAGGGGCTTGGGGTTTCTTTCAGTGCAGAAAAGAGTGAGGGAAAGCTTGTGAGCCAGATGTTTCTTCTCAGATTACAGCAACCTGCATGGTGTCCCTGTCCAGAATGGGGCTGGGCTGCCCCAGCTCTGGGTGATGCCTCTGATTTACAGCATTACTGTGCCAATTCTTGGTGCAGGAGTGCTCTAGCTGGTCTCAGGCAGGCCCAGGCTCACCCTGCCATGCTGAATATCTGCAGCAGGGACCATGAGAGGGGCTCAAATTGTTCTCTGTGCTAAGAGGAAACCCTTTTAGAAGGGCTTGGGCTCTGCTATCCCAGCATAGTCCAGCACCTGAGGCTTTTGCCAGCCTGGATTGCAGGTACTGTGCAGAAACCTCAATTGGGTGCTGGAGTAAATGGCAGAGACATTGAATGGAGCACCAAATGCAGGGTAACTGCTGCAGCTCCAAGTCCATATTTCAGAGCAGTTTGTTGTTTACATGTTACAGCCTGAAAGGAGGAACTACACGAACAAGCAGGGGGGAAAAAAATCAACAGAACATCTACCAGCAAGGCTTTCTTGGTTTTCTTTGCTCTCTACATCACTGCCCCTCCAAAGTGTCTCTGAAGAGAAGGACATTCCAGCTGCTCACTGATGATGTTCATATACAGAGCTACCATTCCAAGTGCTGGAAACCCATAAATTGGTCTGCCTTTTCATATGGTCTCTGCTCATCTTTTAAGCTGCAGCCAGACCTTCATAAGTTACCCAAGAGCTGGCATCTCCAGCTTGCTGTCAGCATCTGCAGTGAGCCTTTACTCACCTGCTCACACTGGCGTTGCACAGTCTTAAAAAAAATTCAATTTTCATGGCTGCTTAGTGGTGGTCTGGGAGGTGTGGCTGGTGCTGGGTCTGTGTCCAGTGCTCTGACTGGAGGTAGCTTTGAAATTCGGAAGCTTCTTCCCAGGCCAAACCTTTTTTATGGACACTTGTTTTATCTTGTCAGTGCTTGTCCACTTGGTACACTATTTATGAAGCATTAAGATAAAATCAAGCCTATAAACATGTATTTCATTTGTAGGAGTGGTTTATTGTCCATGGATACATTCACACAGGCAATCTGGCTAAAGAGAGCCAGTTGTACACAACTAATCAGTGCTGAGCAACAGTTTTATTTCATAACTTGAGAGGAAAACAGCTGAGTTAACAGCTCTGAGGGGAGAAAAGACATTTAACTTTTTTCTGCAATATAACAAGTATTTTTTACTTTATTTATTTCTTTTTTTGCTGCAAGTTAGAAATTATTGCCCAGGCTTTTAAATCTCTATGTTGTCCTATTTTGAGGAACATGAGCCATTTATTTAACTACAAGGTATTCTTAAGAGAGCAAGAATCATCCAGACTTTTTAGTATAGTCCAGACTTTATTAGTACAGATTGCAACTGACCAGTTATTTGACAGAAGAAAAGGCAAAAATAGAAATAGTTGGGTTCTTGCTGCCTCTGAACGAAAGGCATATAAATATGCCTTTTATTTAAATTAAATGTGGAATTAGGAGGCTGCCTGTAGGAACCTACTTTAATGGGGGAAAATCTGTCTAAATTTTTGCAAGTATGGATCTCCTTGAAGAATTTAGACAACATTACAAGCAACTGATTTATTCATAGAAATTGTTTTTACAAGTTTCTTATCAACATGTTGATATTACTGATTGCCTGAAGTTCGTATTCATCCATACAGACTGATTTTTTTTATTTTTTTCTAGGAAGGAAAAGGAATTTATCTCTAAGGTCAGAGAGGGAAAGAGAGTTTACTGTTTCCTTTATGATGAGTTAGTTTAATTATGCTCATGGGAAGGGTAGTTCTAGGTCAGATCAAAGGTTCAAATAGGCCACTGACCTGTCCCCAAACAGGGCCCAGTAACAGAGCCTGGAGGAGACAGTCAGGGCACAGCAAACAGGTAGTGAAATTCCCCACAGCATTTTCCCAGCCTGCAGCAATATGTCCCAGGGAATTTCCCAAGAAAGACAAGCTTTTAGAAGCAAACCTCTTCCTAGACTTCTCTTCCATGTCTTTGTCGAATCACCTTTTGAACTTGTGCTGAATTTTGGCATCAAGGGTGAGTTGTTGCTCCCCTGGGTGAGTCTCACTCTGGGTGCCACCCCGAGTGCTCTTTCTGTGCTGCAAACACATCCTTCCAGTTAATTTATTTCATTATTTGATTTCATTTCATTATTTGATTTCATTTAATTTCCCCTTGCTCTGGCATGGAGGGAGGCAGTGCTCAACCCTTCTCAAAGGCAGTGGGTTGAAGGGAGACCTATCCCAAACCTGCCAGTTCTCCCTCAACCCTTCAAACCCCATCATGTTTTATGAAAGGAGTCCCCCAAACACATCTGTGTTTTCAAAGATAGCAAGGAGTCCTGCTGGGATCTGAGGTGCTCTGCACGGGGAGGCAGATCTGGGGTATGAATCCAGAAGAGGCCTTGACTTCACAGCTTGGGCCAACCAAAAGACTTGGAACACTCAACTCCGTACAGGAAGCTGGGCATCGATTTTCTACACCTTTTCTGAAGACAGCTCTAAATCCCTTGGCAGAAATCCTCACCTTTCCTCTGTAAGGACAAGATCTCCCTGCCCTGTTGTCTGCTGTAGTGCTCAGCCTCGCTGATGCCTGTGACCTGTGGTACTCTATGTTATTTTAAGACAACAACATTTGAAGACACAACATCATGTGAGCTTTGCCTCAGCACTACCTGATGCTTTATTAACTCAGATGATCCATGAAAGCACCAAAATTTTGATAAGAAAGCGGTGGCCAGGACTCCCCACTCAGGCTGTAGTAGTAACAAAAAGTCAGATTTTCATCAAGGCACTCTCAACCCAGCTGTGTGAAGAGGCCAAAGATGTTGGCTCTACTCTTTCCAGTCCTCCATCTCCATCTAAAGACAAAACCTGGGAGGTACAGAGCACCTCTGGAAACCCAGTTCCTTGATGGAGGCTCAGCTTTTGGATAGCCCATTGTTTTAACTGCTGAGCAGTTTTGGAAAAATGGCTGTTTGAACTCCTGAAGTTTCTACTAAAATAATGAGAGCTAAGTATCCATAAAAATCCATCTATGTATTAAAAGTCTTTAAAAGGCAATAAATAAATGACTTTCAAGTACTGCATGTTCTACAAGAACTACATCCTCAAAGCTTACAAGGGTAATCTCTGCCTCTAAAGGTTTTTTCCTCTCTTGTGGTTCACCACACAGTTGCACGAACACGAGAAATGTGAGACCAAATGGGACTCACTTCACCATGACATGAATTCTGCATCACTGAACAGTTTGTCTGCTTGTTCCACTTTGAATTCCTCTGTTTCAGGCACAGGTGAATAGAAAAGTTCAAAGTTTTCCAGAAAAAGTTGTTCCTGCCCTCTCTGGTGATATGAGCACTTTCCTGTTTTGAGTGGAAATAGTTATCATGGGATTGCAGCAATCTTTTTCATAGCTGCCTCACACCCCAGCTCCCAATCATTCTGTACTGATCAGCATTTGCAAGCTTCCCTAAGCTTTTTTTTTTTCCCTGAACTTTTCCAAATGCAGCTCCCAGCTTTTTCCAGAAACTGTTATCATTAGTTCATAAGTGCATGACCTACTACACTTCTTTCATTCTAATAAAAGTTCAGTTCCTAATGTATGACAGTTTGATCCTTTGCTGCACTGGCAATGTCCCAAATTCTCATCAAAAAAGTTTGATGAATGCGTTCCTGTGCATTCCAATTATTGTGCCAAGACCATTCATGAAAATAATTGAGGAGATCAGTCCAAAAGCTAATCCTTTCACTACAGCACAGGAATGTTTCTGCTTCCACCTCCAACGTGGAAATCCCTGTTGTGCATTTGTGACAGAGACACATCTTTCTCTTGCTCCCAGCCCTGACAACAGCGTGCTATTTCCATGGCCCCACTGGAGACACCCAAATTGACTCAGATTCCCTCAAGACAGATCAGAATGGAGTTGTATATGGGCCAGATAACTTTTCCCCCATGGATTTACATTTGCTGGTCATCTGGTAAAGAAGCAGAGTTCCCAGGTGAGAAACTGTCTTGGACAGGTCTTTATGTGTCTGCCTTGAAAACCTCCACAGTGTCAGCCTCTAACGTTACCAGTAGAATTTGTTCTCCAACATATTTATTCAAAGTTACAGCAATGTACAATGCTCAGGAATGTTTCTGTCAGGATTGGCATTCCACAGATCTTTTTTCACACCAAAATGCATCTGTAGCCCAATTTTTTTTTTTTTTTTCCATTTGAAATGAGAGTAACCAGATAATCATACTTTTGTCTCTGTCTATCCATGTTCTCTCTCTGTGTTAATGTGCAGGATTATCATTCATAACGTGCAGGTTTTATCATTAGATATGTTTTTGGGGAACAGCAAAAGCTGTGTTTGGTCACAACCCACATTCCAGCCATAGTCAGACTGGAGTCTGGTTATTCCTTCAGTGATGTCCTGCACCAGATGTTCCAGTTTCTTCATTTTAAGATACTTCCTGTCCTCTCTGTACAAAGCTTCATTTCTCCTTCCCATTGAACAAATCTGTCATTATCACCTGCCTGGCTGCTGTTCTCATCCTTGTGCTCTGTCCATCTCTCCTGTTCTTTCAGCTGCTGTAATGCCCTTTATTCTGTGTGCTGGGGGCTAGGGCCAGGTTTGGAGACCACACAGGTCCCCTCCAGCCCTTCCCTCTTGATTTATAAAAATAAAGTAAATTCATAGAGGTTTTCTTTTCTGTTGTCACAGATGGAAATTCACACATCAATTCCTTGTTTCTGTCCTCCTTTCCTCTACAGTATCTTAAGAAATCCAACTTGAAAAGACGCTTTTTTTGTGTCTCATAACCCCAAGAATATTCCATCCAGACCTGAGTTAGTATTTGCAGAGGTCAAAAAGGGACATAGCAGTGTACTTGAATGAGTATAAGTTATCATTTTTTATAAAACCTTTCTTGTAGAGTTACATTGGATTAAGATATAATCTTCGAGTTTGCTTGTAAATGATCTTTTTAGATCATTTTCTTTTTAGAAAGCCATGGTGGCTGCTGGTTCTGTATAAAGGATTGCACAGCTTGTCTCTGCTTTTTTGGGGAAAGTCCTTCACTTAATTAGACTGATCTTCAATAATTTGAGGAATGGACAGCCAAACGAGCTGCTGTAAGTTCAAACCTGAATTTACCACAAAATAGAAGCTTATCCCTCTTAACCCTTAGTGCCATATTGGGCATTTCAATGCACATCCTGGAAGGCCATTCAAATAGTCTTGGGCTCTTGGAGCCTATAGGAACACGGCTAGATCAATGTTCATAGTAATTTTTAAATGGAATTATGTAGCAAGTTGGGTGTCTGCCACTGGTGTTTCATTGGTATGTGCCCTTAGTACTTTAATACATGGTTTTAACAGATTTTGTTATGAGTAAAACAGTAAAAGCTCATTTGAAGACCTGAGAAGGTTTTGGTGCCAAGCCCCTTTGCCCTGATCTTCTTTGGAGACAAAAGATCTCTGATTCTTACTGCAGGTCTTCTGGCAACTCTTGTGGGTAGAACCTGTCAGAAAACTCATCTGTTAAAGGGAAGTTACAGTGGCCTCTGAGAGGATTTGGAGACCACGCTGGTTCAACATCAGAACCAGCTTTGCCTGATTATTTGGAGTCATACAAGGAACTAAATTTTCTAGGCTTTAATTCTTACATATTAAAAGAAATTTTTAAAAAAGCAAGCCTAAGTTCTGATGACAGAGGTGTCCTGAATTCTAAAAGCAGAGCACATAGAAATGAGTTCAGTCCATCCTATGCCAAGTACCTGCTTCTACTCTCTTTAGTCAGCCAAGTATTTAATTCATAGGAAACC
>VWYO01001885.1:60600-70932 GCA_013400275.1 Rhadina sibilatrix | reverse complement strand
AAAAAAAAACTCTTCGGAAGACCAGATTGTATGAGGACAATTCACCCAGCAGACAGTGGATTCTGCCAGAACAAACTAAAATTCAATGTTGAATTTGCCACTGAAAAAGAAAAGCCCCAGAGAAGAAAGAGGGAAATCTGTCTTCAGTCTGTGTATATATTGTAAATGATGAACTGAGCTGGGGCTTTTAAGTTCTATGCTCAGAATGGGATTCTGTCTAAAAATATTGGGAAAGGGATACAATGAGACCAAAAAGTAGCATGTTCAGAACTGATGAAGGGAAACATTTTCTCAGAGGGTGTGTAATTACAGGTTTGTGGCTGCTGGAAGCTGCTAAGGTGAGACTGGCTCTGTGCAAGGAGGGAATGAGTGTATATATGTGGCCAAATGCAATTTCTGCAGACAGAACTAAGAAGTGAAAGGAGTAGTCCATTTGGAGCACGACTTCTTCCTGCAGCATTTCTGGAGAAGGAAGCATTTCTTCTCAGACAGCTTTGATGCTGATTAGCATCAAAGGCAGACTCGGAGTAGCAGGACCTGCATGGAACAATCTGTCAGGCAGACCTTACAGGGAAACCCCAAATAAAATACATGTGGAGCAGAAGGAGGCATCAAGTCCACCTGAGTTTGCTTTCAGTGAAGGGCAAATTGGTTTCCAGTAAAATTGCATACTTTGGACCTGATCCTGTGCCCTTTTGCTAGAGGGCATAGTGCTCTCTTGGGTTCAGCTTTTAACCTCGTAGGCTGCAGAGCTGGGGGCTGGATGCTGGACTTGGCCATGCCCCACCCAGCTTCAGAGGCACCCCACAAGGGCACAGCAGCTGCCTACACCCTGCTGCTTGTGGGACCTTACAGTCCCCACAGCTCACATTTTCCTGAGAAGGGGCTAGAGGGGCTTTGTGCTTCCTTTTCCCCGGTGAGTTCCTCCCTCCTGCTTCCCACGTGCTTCCCATTTTTCCCCTGGGGTACTGTGGCTGTCACCTCCACCCCATGTTTCCAGGTGCATCAGTGCTGGTGGCAGCCACAGGTGCCCAGCTGCAGCCCCATCTCTCCCCACCTCACCTGCCCATGCTCATGTGGAGGCTGTGCACATCTCCGGGCATGGTTCTGTCTCCTTTTCTCCCAAGGAGCTCTGTGGGCTGTTCTACAAGCAGGGATGGGAGCAGCTTTCTGTGGGTGGNAGTGATTATTGGTACAAAATTGTAAACGTAGCACGTTTTGGGAGTTAATTGGGTTACAAAACCTTTAAGAACTTTGGGATCTTGTGTCCAGGGGGGGGTTTTCACTGTGTTTCTGGTGCATTCATCCAGATGGTTTTGGTGGCGCGCAGAAGTTGAGATAAGAAATGGAATAAACAACTCTGAAGACCGAAGCTGTGAGTCTCATGTATCTTTTTGACCCTGGTGCTGGACTTTTGGAGGAAAAAGATCACCTCACAAGCAGGGACTCCTGAAAGGGAGTTTCCCGCAGGTGGGATGGGTGACACCTGGCCTGGAGCAGGACAGAGGGGTGGGGACAGTGACCTGCACAGCTCAGGGAGCCACCTGGCACAAGGTGTGACTGTCCTGCTGCCAAGTCAGGATGGGTATCTGAGTGCCAAAAGGAGTCCATGCAACAGAGCATTCCAAAAATAGAACATTCCGTATTTTACAGTCCTAAGTAACTCTGCATCAGGACTTCTAGGGAATAATGACTTTTTCTTTCTTTTAGGTTTTTGTTTGAGTTTTCTGTTGGTTTTGGTTTTTTGTCGTTTTTTTTTAATCTTGCCTGAGTATTGCAGCCAGTAGCTTTCAATTAACTTCTTTTACCCATCAGTTGCTGGCACCTAAACAGAAGGATATTTAATTTTGCTGAAATGTGAATGGCAATTTGGTAGGAATAAAAAGTCAAAGTGAAGCAAAAGCTTTTCAGCCCCCTGGCACATCAGCAGTGGTTTATTGATTCAAGGGGTCTCTGCATTCAGCTGTCAAGATGGTTCAATGAGCATTATGATCTTTTTGACCCAAACAAACACTGAGGGCAATTTGCAGGGCTCTGGGACATGCAGGGAGCAGGTAGGCTGGCAGCCCCACTGGATGCAGGCAGCTTCTTAAAGCCTTGCTGTGCACCAGAGGGTCTGTGAGCTTTTTAAATGAAAGGAATGCCTTCTACAGATGGTATTAAAGGACTTAATCATAAGTGCACTGCAGTCAGTAGAGAGACTCCTACTGCTTTCAGCATGCTCTGAACCAGCCCTGCTCCCCCTATCAAAAGCCAATTTTAGATGATGTCATCCCATACAACAAAAAATGTTGGTGGATTATATGGGGTGAGCTCGATCCAGCCTATGACTACCTTCAAAAAGTCTCTCATACTAGGTCTTGAAACAAAAATCCCCACATGTGCAGGCATGCTTCTTGGACCTGAGCTATCCCTGTGAAAAGAAAAGTTTGAAAAACCTGCACCAGCGTTCATTAAGAGAGTTTCTCATGCACATTTGCACCAGCCAAGAAAAGTTGGAGAGGGAGGAAGGCAGAAAAGGCAGAGAAATAAAAGGATGCTTATGAAAATTGAATGGGAAAAAAAAGCATTACTCTGTTTCAAATATCTCTCTTTTTAATCTATAGGTTTGTTTAAAAAATACTAGTGCAGTGTTCAAGTATAAAAAATACCTTACACAGTGTGAAATTATTTTATTTAAAAGTGTATATATAAATATCTCATTACATTAAATATTAACTTCCTGTGTTATTCGTAATTGTTGGGAAAGGCAAGAGAATAAATGATACTCTGGCCAACTGAAAGCAGGTTTGGGATGGTTATGGGTATTGAGAAGTTGACTGGATTAATTTTGCAACTACAGTACTAACTAAAAAACTGTCCTTAAAAAAAACCCCTGCAGTTTCTGTAGAATAAATACCTTGCCTTTGTACAGAAAAGTCTTTTAATGATCATACCTTTACCTGAGAGAAGTATGATTAATGAATTATAAAACAAATCACTATCATTGAGAATTCTTTTTTTCACAAGGCAGCAAAAGTTGACAGTATTCCTGCATATGAACTCCAGAAAGAACCTGTTCTGAGTAAACTCATTTCACTCTATTGCTCTTCCAGTTTTCTTTCATGTAGTAGAAAAATTATTAAATCCAATAAGAGTGGGCAAAAAAATTCTTTTTTTATTCCCTTGATTTCTATGGAATTTTACCAAGCATTGAATTCTTCTTGGAAAGTCCCAAAACTTGATTAGGAGATACTATAATGAAATTAATAACAATAGTTTGATGGTACACATAGAATACATTTGATAATGTTACCAAAAAAAAAAAAAAAAAAGCTCGTCATAACTCTTTGAATGTAAATAGACTCTAAAAATGGGTGTAAATTAAACTGTAGTGTAAACCAGAGTCAAAATTACCATTTGTAATACCCCGTGTCCCACTTGAGCTTTCTGAGTAACTGTGAATTGCCTGGAAACCTTGGCTCAGCTGTACAAATAACAGGAAGAATCATCAGAATAAGAAGAATAACAGAGGGGGGCTGTTAAGCCAGACTCTTGGGAAGAAGTGAAGTTTCATTTTTAGCTTTTCAGCTGTAAAGTTTTATTTCGGGAGCCACTTCCTTTGAACAGGCTTGGCACACCTTTTGCAAGGGATGGCTCCCCGTGTTTTGAGGGCAATGAGTGAGGCAGGTAGTCAAGATCTATTCTTAGTAGCAACTCACTCAGAGACAAGAATGTGTTGAGTTCTTTTTACCAGAGTCAAAACCTCTTCTTTTATCCCAGAACATGAGAAGTCAGATTAAATTTGCAACATTTATTGTGCTTTGTTTTACTGCCAGAAGGTGCATCCTCTCTCTAAGGTAACAAAGCATTCAAGTGAAAATGTGAAATAAAGCTTTTGAAAGTTCTTCAGAAATATTCATTGACCACAGTAGAAACAGGCCCATGATCTGTGTTACACTTTTTTAAAATCCCACTGGTTTGTTGTTGTTGTTGTTGAAACAGGTCTTGTTTTCCCCAGGAAACCCTTAACATCTCCCATTGCTTTAGGGAAGAGTCTTCAGCATCTTCCTCTCTTGCTGCTCCCAGTGCTGTACATCTCAGCAGCCACAGCCCCTGGGGGGAGGGCTGGGTGTCACAGTCTGATGCAGAAGTCTTCAAGCCAGTGCTGGATGGTTTCCCTCGCTCCACACTGGTGCAGGCCTTTTCCTGAGCACAGTAATTCAGCAATCCTGTAAATCCTTCCACTGTCCAAATGTACTGACACGGCGGAGTCAGGGGGACACTGAAAGGGAGATGTGGCAGCTGATAGCACCAGGCAATCCTGCTGGCCTGGGAGAAATCCTGGCTCTTCTCCAGGAGCTGGGGAATCTGCTCTTAGCCTCCAGGAAAAGATCTGCTTGCTCCCATTCTGGTGTTTTAACACACAGGGGAAGCATTTCCACGTGATGCATTCAGGTACAAGGCGCTGCAGCTCTGAGCATCCCCGTGTTTCCTGCTTTTTAAACACCCACCACCTGGATGGGCAAGAAGCCCAGAGCTTACCTGTGGTCACTGTGAAGAGCTGGGCTCTGTTCCTGGCTGGGGCCTGCAGCCAGCATCACCCAGGCTGAGGGGCAGGTCCCCGCTGGCTCCCTGTGTACGTGGCCATCCCAGTTTCATCTCTGTTTGCAACAAGTGGAAATCTCAGCTGCTGCAGCAGCACTGCTGATCTTTCAGCCAAGCTTCCAGGGACTTCAGCCTTCTCTGGAATCTGGGCCCTCCTCCATAATGTGGCTGTAAATTCATTTTTCTATCCAATCAACTGGCCAAGCAGGGCATTGTCCAGGTCTTGAACTCGGTCCCTGGCGCAGCTCCCCGGGCTGGGAGAGGGATCACTGCACATTGCTGCTCTCGAGCTTCCTCCGAACTCCAGAGCGTTTCCAGATGGATGGAGGGCTGCCACAGTGCAGCAGGGAGAGACTGAGGCTGGGAGGGGAGCTCTGGAGTCCTTCCTGACACCCCAAAAGACACCTCTGCCTTTAGCCTTGACTACTGCAGCTTTTCAAGAAGGGCAGCTTTCCATGAGGTTTAATCATGGGGGGGTTGTTTTGTTTGTTATTCATTCTGTGTCAAATCAAAAAGCCCTGTCCTCCAAAGCTGGGCCAGCAGCTCTCTAGAACTTTCTGATGGTCTGACAGTTGCTAACAAGAGGCTGTGCTTCATTGCCTTCTTTGCCTGCTGTGATAAACCCATGGACTGAGGAATACAAATAGGAAGGCTCAGGGAAAGTTGAGTGACTTCTTTGGAATATGTAGATGAAATGGGCAAATCCCAGCCTGCCTTCAGTTATTCCTTGTTGTGCCTGTACACATCAGGACCCCAGGCATCACATTTGGATCTTCTTGAGCATCCCCAGGATCCACCCTGAGTGTTTGAACACAAGGCTTTCTAAAATATAACCAGTCTCATCAGATAGTATTTATAGAACAGCAGGCCTTAGCAGGGCTCTTGCTGATTTTTTTCTGGGAACCAGCTAAATCACACTTCATTCATGAGTTCTAGGTTCTCTATAAAGTAAATTTCCTGTTCTTTATTTCTTTGATGGAACAAAATGGGATAGATCCTCAATTGCTGGGACTCATTTCAACTCCACTCACTTTAGTGGAGTTTGCTTACCCCAGCTGAAATCCTGGCTTGCTGATCTCTGACTTTTACATATTTTGCTGAATTTCCTCTTTCCACTTCTACACTTTTTCCTTCTAGACATATTTTCCAGCACTTTGCATCCTTCTTTCTTTTGGTTTATTAAAACAACCTTCATCATTTTCTTGTTTTCCCTTCCAATCTCTCCCCACAGCTCTTAATTTTTCCCTCCCTCCTTGTGGAGGGAGACCAAAGTCTCTTTGGTGCATAGAAAAATGTCAAAAGAGAGTTTGGTGAAAGAGGATCTTTATCAAAAGAGGCTTTATTAATCACATTTTATGTGCAGGTGACATCATTGCACAAGAAAACCTGGTTTTATACTTATATCCGGAATCTTATAAAAACTTCCATTTATGCCAATATTTTCTGATGTTCCTGATTCCTTTTTTTTTTTTTCTTTAATAAAAAAAGGCTTTTTTCCCCCCTGAAGTTATTCAGAATAGAAGTTGGTGATGGTGTCCACAAGAGTGTATTTTTCCTGAAGTTAGTGCAGCTAAAGAGAAATATGTCAGATAGACAAGGACAGGAGATAGTTCTACTCCTTAAAACCACGATGTTCAGAAAACAAACAGAAGGGGAAACTTGGGAATATCAGCAGAAAAAATGACTTCAGGGGCAGTGGACAAGCTGATCTGTGGAATATCCTTGCCCAATACATGCCCTATATTGTGGTTTTACTTCTTGAAGTCCCCCTTGAGTCAGATTCAATAATATGATATGGATGAAGTGAAGAAAGCTTATGGCAAGTGCAGGGACAGACAGACTCTCTCACTCTGCAAAGGCAAAGCCTTCATCTGAACCCAAAAGGAATCCCAAGTACACATGCAATGGTTTTTTGGTGGGGTGTTTTTTGGTTTTTTTTTTTTTTTTTTTTGTTTTGTTTTGTTTTGTTTTTGGGTTTTTTTTGTTTTGTTTTGTTTTGTTTTTGGGTTTTTTTTGTTTTGTTTTGTTTTGTTTTTGGGTTTTTTTTGTTTTGTTTTGTTTTGTTTTGTTGTTGTTTTTTGGTTTTTGTTTTTTGTTTTTTATTTTTTGTTTCTTTGTTGTTGTTTTTTTGTTTGTTTGTTTTGTTTGTTTGTTGTTTGTTTTGTGGTTTGTTTTTTTGTTTTGGTTTTTTTTTCTGGAGAAATGCCATTAAAATGAGCAAAATCAGTTACACAAATGAAGTCACATCATGCTGTTGGGCAGCAACAGACAGTGCTGGAACAGACAGAAGAATAAAGTTGGAAAGGAGATGATAACTGAAGGTTTTGACCCATTAAAAAGTCATAATATTTCACGTAATAATTCCAGGGAAGATATTATATGTTTTCTCCATAAAACTTGTCAAAGGCAACAAGATGCTTAAGTCCACCAAATATTGTTTTAACTTTGTATTTTCTTCCAATACTTCTCTTTTGTCTCATTCTTAATCTTTTACAGACTGTGGAGCTCAGGCTAACTTTTCTCCAGTGATGCCTTTGCTCTGATGGAATGAAACAAAACTATCATTTTTGCCACCGGTCTGACAGTAAATTAATTCCATGTGTGTTCCTCATTAGTCAGTTGTTTCCTAGTCAGGAAAGTTAGGGCTCAGGAGAGCTGCCCTGGGGTCATGGTTTGTCCCAAGGGTTGGTTTTCCCCGTGCTGCAACGTCTCATCGTGAGATGACATTGCACTCATCACTCCTCAGCATCACATGCCCGGTGTCTCTGAGTGCCCTTATAAACCTGCATAAAAGATAAGTCTAACACTATCCATAAAGGCAGACTTTTGCCTTTTTTCCTTCCTTTCATCTTCCTAAGAAGCTTGAAGGGAGAAGCAAAGAGAAAGTGATGGCAGAGAGGTTTTTGTCCTCTATTCCTGCGGCAGTTCCTTCTTGTCATACCCAGGGCTCTGCCTGTCCCCATATCTGGATTTAAGATATGATTTGCTCACAGATCAGGTTGGCACAAGTTTCTGGCTGTTGTTTTGCTCTCAGTCTGTATTTTCTTGGCTCATTGTTTTTTATCTGGGGACTGTCCCCTTTCTCCATGACAGGGATGGGTTTGTCTGCCAGCATCAGCTGGACTTCCCTCAGCTCTCTTCTTCCTTGGGACTGCAGAGCCCTTGAGCAGCGATGACTTTCTGTCTCTCCTGTTTCCATCTGTGGCACGTGGTTTAATCCCCTGTGTACTTAAAAGTGCTGTGGTCTCAATTTCATTTGTGAGCTTAATCTACTGGTGTCCGGGTGAAACTTAATGGGCTGTGCTGCACGGGAGGACAGGGCAGATGATCGAGCTGTCCCTCCTGGCCCCCAGCTTTATGAAGCCTGCCTAACTGATATTATGCCATAAATCAGCAGCAACAAATTAAATGGGAGACCACAGTCTCTCCTACACACACACACACACACCTGCTGACCATAAAAACTGGGGAGGAGGGGCTGAGTGCTGAAGGGACACAGCAGTTGCCAGCTCAAATCCAGCCGTGGATGACTGGAGGTTTTTACTGACTGGAGGGTTTGTAGCAGCCTTTGTGAAATGAGTTTGGTGGCCTCTGTCCATTTCCCAGTGAGCATAAAAAGCTCAACACCCTTTTAATATCTCCCATAAACTGGCATAGGCTCTCCTTCTCAGAACTTTTGTTCATATCAGTGTATGGGTACATTGGCTGAATAATGATTTTCCTTGTGTTGTTGACTTCTTTGGAGGAAAAAGCAGTCTGTTTGTTTTCCATGGGTGACAGCTTCCCAAAAGCCACCAGTTCTTACTGAATTGAGCTGAGCTGCACTGCCATGCAGAGAACACAGCAAACACAGGCCCTCCAAAACACCTTGATGTGTTACGTTCAGGTTCCTTCATTCCTTTTGTTTTGAATATATTAAAAAATTCACCAAGAAAAGAGCTTCATGGACTGGAAATATTACAGAAATAAATAAATGGAACAAACACAGCAAATATTTTCAATTTCAGACTGACTTGATCATTTAGAAGCCCCGCAGTCAATTTCCCACCAGGAAAAAGAAGATAGTTGTGCTCATGTTCCTGCCCTAGTCAGACAGTCCAACTTATTTAAGAGTCTGAAGCAACAGTGCAACACCAGGCAGTGCTGCACTGTTCACTTGACACTCATGGGACATTTGCAGTCACCAAGGCAATTCATCCATCCCATGCCTTGTCTCTGGCTGTTTGCTGGGGCCCAATAGAGTCTAACTTTTGTCACACCCAGCAAGATATCGCAGGGTCCAAGGGAATGCTGGCAGGCCTCCAGCCTGTTCCCTGGATATTTCTAAGCATCCCTAAATTTAAAAACAAAACAAAACAAAACAAAAAAACCTGACAGAATAAACTGTTTTGAACGTGATGACCTGTTTTGGCTGGTCAGAAGAAGTGGGAGCACTGGGCACAGCCCTAGAAGCAGACAGAGACACGTGCAAGCGTTGGGGCACACCGGGTAACAAAGGGAAGGAGTCTCTGAAGGGGCCTTCCCACACACACAGAAGCACTGGGAAGCACCGAGCTGGGAAGGACCATCCAGTCCAGCCCCTGGCCCTGCACAGACACCCCAACAATCCCACCCTGCCCATCCCTGAGAGCATTGTCCAAACGCTCCCAGAGCTCTGGCAGCCTTGGGGCCGTGACCATTCCCTGGGGAGCCTGGGCAGTGCCCGACACCCTCTGGGGGAAGAACCTTTCCCTGATATCCAGCCTGACCTTCCTGTGACACAGCTCCAGCCCTTCCCTCGGGTCTGTCCCTGGCCCCAGAGAGCAGAGCTCAGTGCCTGCCCCTCCTCTTCCCCTCAGGAGGATGTTCCTCAGCAGGCACTTAATTCTCCAGGCACATACTTGGTTTCCTCCACACATTGCCCAGTTCTAGGAAACTCCCTCTGCACAGAGAGGCTTTGCAGGGCATTTGAATAAAATCAGATAACAGGGCTGTGGCAACCCCCTTTCCCCTACCTCCAGGGGCTCCATCCCTGCCCTTGCATCATTCCCAGGTGCTGGCAGTGGGGTGTGCAGGGCTGGAACAAGAGGAGCTCAGCCCTGGCAAGCTCAGCTGGGGCTGTTTGGCCACAGGTGCTCAAAGGTCTGAGGTCCTCACAGCTGCAGCCAAATCTCTCCATTGTCCTGCCACGGGCGGGAGGGAAGGGTGGCACTGGCAGTTGTTCCCCCAAGCAGGGGAGACAGTGACTGTGCCACTAATCCTTGCCAACCCAACCAACCCTTGGTAGGTGATGGCTTTATGGGCACAGGTGCCACGGGGGTGCCGAGTGCCCCTTTCCCCACACAACACCTGCTGCAGGACCCCCACGGCTCACTCATGGATATGCAAACATGAATCTCATTGACCAAGAGCTGAACTCTAGTAAAAATCACTTTATGGCCTTCTTTGTGATCATTGCAATGACTCCAGATTTCATCAAGGGGTTTTTTTTTTGTTTGGTGGGGGTTTTGTTTTTTGGTTTTTTGGGTTTGTTTTTTTTGTTTTGTTTTGTTTTTTGTTTGTTTTTGTTTTGTTTTGTTTGTTTGGGGTTTTTTGGTTTTTTTTTGGTTTTTTGGTTTTTTTTTTGTTTGTTTGTTTTTTGTTTTTTGTTTTGGTTTGGTTTGGGGTTTTTTTTGTTGTTTTTTGAGGGGGTTTGGGTGGTTGTGGTTTTTTGGGTTTTTTTGGTTTTTTTAGCTTGGTTTTTTGTTTTTTTTTTTTAATATTTCT
>VWYO01001885.1:23610-56309 GCA_013400275.1 Rhadina sibilatrix | reverse complement strand
AGAAAAAAAAAAAGAAAGATCAAAACTGAAGTTGGGTAAAGGCAGACTGGAAACACTTCCAACAATTCCTGGAAAGTAAACAAAGAAAAAAAAGAGGCAAGAGAAAAAAGATGTAGGGAGAGTGTCACTGCTGGAAGCCACACAGGGGCTCTCAGAGTGGCCCTGCTGGGTGTGTGCAGATCACACCATGGGCTGATATCCTGACATAACAGAGAGCAAATTTTTCAGGTGTTTCCCACTGAGAGACAGACACTGGGGGCTCAGCTGTTGGATAAAGCCCATTTTCCTGAGGGCAGGGGAGCGTTGGGGTGCAAAGCCTCTGCAGTGTTTCAGCTGTACCAGGGAAGCCTGTGGTCTCTGAGAGGAGCTCTCCCCACAGCCATGGCAGAGCTCTGCTCTGCTCTGCTCTGCTCTGCTCTGCTCTGCTCAGGGAGGCTGTGAGGCAGCAGAGGAGCAGCCCAAACAGCCCAGCTGACGTGGTGGTTGTGCACCTTTGTCCATGGGATTTTGTGCAGAGCCTGCACACCCTGGTGAATGGAAGAGCTGCCCAGGGATGCTGCACATCTGCTACGTGTGCTCATGGATCTGAAGGCTTCCTCGAAGTGCTGTAATTACAACTTTAAATGTCACCAAAGACTGGCTTGGAAGCAAAAAGTAACCCCTCAAGAACCATTCCTAAAAATCCATGTGTATGGATCATGAAAGTAATATTTCGGCTGCAAGCTGAAATTTCCCAGATAAAGCAGGGCTCTAAAAATAACACCTCTTTCCACAGTATCCTGTTGTAAAAGTTAAGGCTGCAGTTTCACAGGAACTGCTCTTTAGAATTATCTCTGCCTAGCTACCTCCACCAGGATAGGAGCTTAGTGTTTGAAAACAGCAATAAGGAGTAGCAATGAATGTGTTCTTTCTGGGTCACCGCTTGTCTGTGCAAATGTGGCCTATTCAGAGAGAGAAATAAAATAAAAATTTAAAAAAAAAAAAAAAAGGAAGAAAAGAAAAAAACCCACATTTTTTTGTTCTTTTGATTCAGGAGCTTCTCTGTGGCAGGAGGAACTCCAGCCTTAGCTCCTGGGAACCCTTCACATCTAGAACTTGCAGATCTCCCATCACTGGTGGGCAGCCTGCCCAAAGGAGAGGAAGGCAGCCTGCACCTAGGAAAGTCATTACCCTGTGGCTGTGGCAGGGAAGGTGCTCCAGAAGTCCCAGAGAGGGCTGTTGGTAAAAGGATGGAGGCCCAGAGGGGAAGGAAAGCAGGGAATGAAAAGTCAGGGCAGCTTGTATCCTGGTGCCCTGTGTGACAAACTGATGAACAGCTCTGTCTTGTCATAAACTGCTCTTCCAGTGTTCTTTGGCTTCCTTCACAGACAGTGTGAGGAGTGACAGGACAAGAGGAAATGGCCCCAAGCTGCACCAGGAGAGGTTCAGGTTGGACATGAGGAAGAATTTTTTCACTCAAAGGGTGGTCAGACATCAGAAGGGGCTGCCCAGGGAGGTGAGGGAGTCCCCATCCCTGGAGGTGTTCAAGGGAAGACTGGACTCAGTGCTGTGGTTGAGTTGGCAAAGTGATGTTTGGTCTAAGCTTGGACTTTTCCAGCCTTCATGATCCTATGGTTCTGTGATTATAGCCCTTGATAAAAAGTCTCTCTCCACCTTCCTTATAGGCCCCCCCTTTAATTATTGAAATGTCACTGGTGACCCTTGAGCCTTCCCTTCTCCAGGCTGATCAATCCCAATTCTCCCAGCTTTTCTTCACAGCAGAGCTGCTCCATCCCTCTGATGCCCTTGGTGTCCCTGTTCTGGCCTGGCTCCAGCAGCTCCCTGTCCTTCCTGTGCTGGCCCCAGGACTGGATGCAGCTCTGCAGGTGGGGTTCTCACCTGAGCAGGGCAGAGGGGCAGAATCCCCCCCTCCCCTGCTGCCCTTGCTGCTTTGGATGTCTCCCTGGATTTCTGGGCTACAAACACACATTGCTGGCTCCTATCCAATCTCACACACACCAATAGCCTCAAATCCTTCTCCAGAGAGCTGCTCTCAATTCATCCCAGCAGGTTTGCAGTTGCAGAACAGGAGTGGGATCATCCTCCTTTCCTCCCTCCTTTGGCAGACATTTCCATTTGGTGCTCTCAAGGGGCACAGTCAGTGGGGAGCAACTTATTCCCTGGGGATTGTGGGTTTGGAGTGCAAAGTGGAGAATGTCCCGTGGAAATTTATCTTGGAGCTCAGTTGCTTTGGAAAATTTGCTACCAAATATCCTCTGCTTCAAAAGTTTAAAGAATATGTGCAGGTTTTGGAAACAAGGCTTTGGGGTTTTTTATGACACTATTAAGTTCCAGCTTTCAGTATCATCAACTGCAGAATGGAAAAGAGACACGTTCAGCGCTATAAATCAAAACTGAGAAAAACCTTATGTTTATTGAAAAAGGGAGGATGCCTGCCAAAGGGGCTTTCTCTCTGGAGAATACTGAAAGGCTTAGAGTACATCTGTATGTTATCCTCACTGGATCTGACAAGGGAAAATAGCCATGGAACATAAATACCTTTGCTTTTGTCATATCCCATCAAGCTCTGAGAGATCTTTGGACCGTTCGCATATTTAAGAATAGAGGCTGGCAACTCAAGGATCAGAATTTCTTCCAGCCTGGAGACAAGCTGGCCTTTCTACGACTGCAGCATGAGGATCTTTCTTGGCTGAAGCCTTAGCAGCAAGCACTAAAATAGAAAAAAATAGGACAGCTAGGTACAATAGGACATCCTGCTTTAAGGCTGCTAGAAGCACTCGCAAAGCAGGGTGGACTAAGGTAAGAGTACTCTGCCTTTGAAAGCCAGTTTGGCCTTTTGTTTGAGCAGCACTGTTCCAGAAACAAATCTCTTCCAGATTGTGCAGGGAATGTTTTCTATGCTTTTCTAACGGAGGAGGAGACATCTCTGCCTATGATGGGGAGAGAGAGTTGCTTCCATACACCAGCATTCCCTGCTGGCTTGAAGGAAAACAACAATGGAGTGACCAGAGTTTCCAAGAAACAGACATCTGTAAATCCTGTAAGCAAGGCAGGCATCAAAAATGAATGAATATAAAAACAACCTCACTGCATGTAAGAGAAGGTAAAAATAAATCCTCTTGGTGCTGTGATTTACTTATCCACCCCAGATTCAAGGTGTGCTCAAGGCCCAGCAGCCAATTTGGAAGCAGAACTTGAGTGTCCAAATCTCCCAAGTGGTTTGAGTTGGGATTTGTACCACTTGCCAAACTCACATCTAGGATTTAGCTTTGCTCCTTCCTCACCAGTCTTCCAAATTTTCAAGTATAGAATATGGATTTGAGTACATTCCTTTCTAGAGTTTCTGATTTCCCTCTGAATCAGGGTTAAATGTGTGTAACTCTATCAACTTTTAGCTAATTTTTTTGGTACCAGAGAATGGACTCTTGGTTTTGGACTCATGGTTTTGTCCTTGCTTTTATACAAGATGCATAAGGACTCTGATATGTGTACAAGTGAGAACATAAACTCTGCTAGATATAGGTTAATATTTAGCATTTAAAGAGAATTCTGTCTACTAAACAGAAAGTTCCAGGCTGAATAGACGACCTCAAGGAGCCCAAGCTGAGCATCTGCCCTTTCATCCCATGAACATCTTACCTGAATAAGACTTTAAGGAGGCAGTCCTAATTTTGAAATTATACTGTCTAAAAACTTCTAAAAACACACACCACCTCTAACACTTTATCCATTCACTGAGCCCTTGGCAGGGTTTTTGCACCTTCATTCCTCTCTGACTGGGTGTTCTGTGAAATGCATTAAAGCTCAAAGCCTTCTCAAGAGTCTTACTTTCATCTAATAATATTTTTTTAATAGCCAAGTGAAGGAGCATTTAAACGTTTTGATAAATTATAAAATAACAGGCTGGAAAAAGGATTCTGGGTATTGTATTTGGGTTACCTTAACATCTGTTCAGTATTAGAGAACTTTTACATCCCCCAAAGAAGTCTTGTTAGGGTTGGAGGCAAAGAAGTATTTCTCAGTAGTTTCCCCTTTTTTATTATTATTTTACTGCATATGGTGTCCTCCAGGTGCACAGGTCTGAAGGTCCCTTTTTTGGAAAAAGTAAGCAGCAAGCCCAAGAAATTATGCCAGTCCTTGTGTATGTTTCACAGGAGGTTTCCAAGTAGTGTCATGGCCGTTGGGAAGCAACAAAGGTTGAGACTGTTTTCAGTTTGTTCAGTGTTGTGTTATTCATTTTTCTAGATGCTGAGTAAATTTGCTCTGGAGAAATGGCTCCTTTACTGCCTCAGCTGTATCTTCATTATTTCCTACCCAGGCCGACGTGCAAACGTCAGCAGACAAAAGTTCTCTTTGTTTGGCAGCTTCTGCACTTGCACACAGAGGTTCACATATAAATATGTGAATTTTACGCCCTATTCATTGTTCTGCCCAAATCTGTACACGTGTGTCTGTGTGTGTGCCCGTTGGGTTTGTGTGGAGGCGATACCTAACATTTTAAAACATTATTCTGACTGAAAAGAATATAAATGGATTTCTTGGAATCACAGAATATCCTGAGTCGGAATGGACCCCACTAGGATCGTCGAAGTCCAGCTCCTAGAGCAGCTTAAAGGTTGATAAGCTTTGGTTTAGTTCATGCTTCAGGTGTGTTATCCACTGCATTTTCATTAAGGCAATCTCCTCTAACCCTAAATTGTCCTCTTCATAAATTAAAATACTTTGGAGGCATTTTATAGCGCTCACGTTCTGCTTTTGAATGTCTGACACAATTTAAGCACAGGTTTGCTTCAGAAAGGCCACCAAGTCATACCTGTGTTTGGATAACAAAGCCAGATCTCTTAAGGATTAATTATTTTACTATCTGTACAGGATATTGATTGTAGAGGGTTTCCAATTTTTTTTTATCTTTATTTTTATTCTTACTCAGTACAGTGATAGGATCTGGGAAACACAGTTCTGGTAGGATCTGGGCACCAGGGAGCTTGGTCTCAAAATAATAGGACTTTTCTTCAGTGCAACAAAAATGCAGGCTAAGGAACAAAGGACTAAGCAAGAAGAGAGGAATGATTTTGGGAATCTCAGACATCTTCTGTTGAAAGAGAACTTCTGTGAATTTACACCTGAAGCCTGCTCTTTTCTGTCTGGTGATGGAGTCAGATGAGGGATTCCCCCATATGAAGGTGTTCTCAGTCAGGGGAGATTCAGGGTCCCTCTTCCAGCTGATCCCTTGAGGATTTCTCACATAAAGCTGGGAGGTGAGACTGTCTGACAGAAAAGACAATCACCAGTCATTTCATTTGAGAAGTGGAGTTTATGGACCATGAATTACACAAGGTTCACTCACCTGAAAGCTTCTTCTCTTCCAGCCTTTCTTACACAACTCCCTTAGATTATTTATTCTTCCTAGATAGGTACCAATATACAGGTCATTTTCCTGGTATTTGGGCTTGTGTAATAAAATAAAAAGGAACTGAGAAGGCAAGCAAACACCTCCTTCCAGCTACAAGTGTTCCAAGCCAAAGAGACAACCACTTGGATGGCTCCCATTACCATAACCCATGGCCCATTCCCATAGGCAGCTCTGCTGCTCTGCTGAGAGCTTTCCACACAGCTGCAGATTAAGAAAGTGATGAGGAGTTAGGGCAATGCAGAATTTTACACCTGCATTCAGGGTATCCCTTTGTATTTTTGCCCCACTAAGTAGCTTCTGGTGCCTTTGGGCTGCTGCAGAAGAGATCTGCAGTGACACCAATGTGCACTTTCATTTTCAGATGTGTGTATTCGTTTTCAGTAGCCTGCTAGCAAGAATCAAAGCTTCTAAAAAGAACATTTCCAAGAGATCCCCAGATGTTCTGTATTTTCCTCATAATGCCATCAATGGATGAAAGAAGCAAGCTGGCACAAGAGAGCTCAGCTGATGTCATGGCTGGAGACAGGGCAAGTGGAAAGGCCTGGAGAATAAAGACCCCTTCTCCTGAAAAAGGCATTAGCCAAGGGTCTGCCATTTGTCATAAGCTGGTTTCTGCATGTTGTGTGCATGTGCAAAGAGGGTGATCTCTGATCCACAAAGCTGACATCACCTGCAGCCTATTTAACATCATAGAAGAGAAAATCCATTGTGTGCTGGTCTGGGCTCCAGAAACACAATTAGCCTTTTTTTTTAAATGTGATTTAATGCACTCTAAAACCAAGGTTTTGCTCTTTGGGTGCACCCTGATAAACCAGAGTAAACATCTGATTAGTGGCAGTCACTGTGGGGGTGGATTTGCTGGGGGTGTGCACACACACACCCCCAGGCTCCAACACCCGCACATTCCCACAAACTTGGGGATTGCTTGTGTGTTCAGGTGCAGAATTTTTGGCATTTGGGCAAATTCTGCTGATTTTTCAACCTGCAGATCCATTTGGGTCAGATTAGCAGAGGCAGCCAAGGAGCCATATCACTCTCAGCCATGAGCCAGCTGTTCTTAGAGTTCTTTGGAGCCATCCAACATAAAATCATCTTCCCAGGAAGACAACAGTTACCCTGGGAGGGAGGGCTCAGGACAAGATGGATTATAGAGCTAGGACTGAGTTCAAAGTGCTAAGGAGTGAATGAATACAGGGAGTAGTGACTGCTAGTTAATCCTTCCTTTTCTTGGGCATTAAATTCACTTCCAAGCACATCAGTAAGCTCTATTCATGTTGCAAAATGAGTCATTTTGCAAAATGAAAGATTTCCAGTCATTTTGCAAAATTATTGTTTCAGCCAGTCACTTAGTAAAACTACTGTTTAATTAATTTCTCAAAATCTTCCATGATTTTTCTGCACATGCATGTCTACAGAACCATGCAATCACTTCCACATTTGACACTATTTTGTGAAATTATTACTGTCATTCATTCCACAAAATAGTTGCATATCTCATGTTATAACAGTGAAATATATTCTGGGGCCTTTAAGGCTATCAGGGAGGATTATTACAGTTATTAAGTAATAATAACATTGATGCTGTAGTATCAACAGCGTATTTCAGAGTATTCTAGTTACTGGAAATCAATATTTTTTTTTTCTCTAAAGTCTCATTCATAAGCAAAAGCAATGTTTCCTTTTTAGTTTCAGGTGCAGAGCAGTTTCTCAAGCTGGTCTGCCACAAAGAACATCCCAGTCAGTCACAAAGGGTACACAGAAGGCTTTCACAGCCATCCAGATGAGAATTCTGAGCAGAAATCTGCCCTGGCCACATCCTGAGCAGGTCTTCCTTACAGCCCATTAACCAAGTGGGCAAGTGAAGTAATTTAGTATCTGAGATATTTAATTCAACTGGTAGTATTTTCATCTAAGCTACACGGTGCTGTTTGCACTTCTCTTTATTTCATCAGGGTGTTGGAGGAAGGAGAGGAGGAGGAATTATTTCATACCTACTGAGCAACCATAATTATGAGCAGTTTTGCTGCTTCTGCTCTGCCTAAGTTTTCAGCATGAAGTTGTGAGTTGCAGCGTTGGTTTCTATCTGTAAGAAGGGAAGAGCTTTGGGTCTGGTAAAAGGAAAATCTGATCTTTAAAGAGCAAAGGCACACTGGGCATGGCTTTGTAGTGGGAGAGATACCCAAGTTACCTTTGCTAACGCAGACTTGGGTGGAAGGCACAATGTGCACCCTTTTTGATTTGATTCCTAGAGGCTCCTGGAGCCTTTCCATCAACTTCAGTGGGATTTAGCCAAGCCTTAGAACCTTCTGTGAAAAGATGTGCATTAGCACCCAGGTTGTGCAGATATTTCCATGTAAAGATGTGCTTCAGGTGTACAACTCCGTCAGCTGTGCTTATTTCAGCAGGCAGTCCCAGGAATGCCAGATAAATGCCTACAGGACTGGGGCTCTTGTGATGCTCAGCAGTACTGCTTGCTTTTACTTGTGCTTTTAGTTTCTATTTGTCATGAGCTGCTTTCAAAAATGAAAATAAAAGTTTTGCATTGAATTTTTTTTCCGTTTGGAAGGGAGGCAAGTTGCCCTGCCTTTGTTTTTTTTCAACACTGAGTAGGCATGAAAACAGAACTCTCCCTAAACATGCAAGCATTCAACAAAAAAATCATGAAGGAAATGCATCTTTCAACAGTTGTCAGCAGATACATTAGGCTTTCTGTGGCAGCAGCAGGATCATCTATCCCCATCAGCTGAAATTCCATTGTCTTATCCTTTTCCTTCTTCTGCCAAGATTCCCATTGAAAGGATTGGAAAATTTTCATTTAACTTTCCTGAGCTCCGTATCTGTCAGTGCTGTCCCTCTGTGACTATGAGGACATTTTGAAGCCTGCCAAAGAGACATAGTGCAGGTTGAAATGAGAAAAATGCCATATGCTATTTGGGTAGAGCAGTTTATTTTCTTACAATAGTTAAAAAGAGTTATGATGAGGTTTTCCCCTGACGTTATTTAAAAAAGAAACAGCATTTGCTAGAGACAAGCCTTTGCCAACATATACTTTCTAAACCATAAAAAAAATTCACATGGTTTTATCTTATTCCCATTGAACGTATTTTTTCCAAGCCAAGACAAGAGCATCTTGACAATGGAGTACAGAGCTCAGAGTAATTGTCCTGGTGCTCTTTGTGTCTTGGGGCCCTCCTAAATAAGCACTGACAGATGTTGCAAACAGTGGTCAGGAAGATAAGAAAGGGGGGCTGCTTCAACAACTGAGAATAATTCTCATGTACTCTAACTGCAGAAAGGAATCACAGGCAAACACCACACACAGCTCCTCTGCCATGTTTTGTGAGTGGGATGGCTGAAGGACTGCCACAATTTTGGAGTTAAAGGTTTATCTTCTTACACAATGGATAATGCACACGAAGAGTCCAGCAACTAGGCTTACAGATTAAGGAGGATTATTATGTTGGGGGGGATAAATCCTCATTAACTTCAGTTTGGGACAGCAGTTCTGTGTGCACGGACCAAAGCAATGCCCTGGGGGCTGTGGAGACACCAGGCTCTTCTGAGCCTTTGTGGCAGGCAGAGAAAGAGATCCCTGGAGTTCACTGACACTTCTGATAGAATTGACTTGCGCCATTGGCTCTTTTATAGTTTTGATTTCGTTTCACACAGACTTGAGGTACAATAGACAAACCCCTTCCAAGAGTGCAGACATGTTCTTGTGCCAGTACCTTTGGGGTTTGTGTGTCTGTTCCTTCTGTGCCGTGTGTAAAGGTTGATTGAACCCACCCTTAATGTGATAGACATGTAAGACCAAAGTGTTAATGAGACCTGTGAGCAATGGCAACAAAAGCCAGGCCTTTAGAAGAATTCAGTATGTCATGGATGGCAGTCTTCTGTTGCCACAAAATTATTCGAGGAATCACACCTGTAATGACTGTGAAGAGCTTCAGCTGACAGGGTGATAAAAAAAACCAGACAGAGGTCAGAGTCAGTAAATGCGAAGGAATAGATAATAAGAGGAGAAAGTACCTAAGAACTTCTGTGCTGGAAAGGCCCTGCAGGAGCAGGTAGCACTCACAAAGGACAGACCTTGGAGTCCTTTCCTACAGTTCTTGGAGGCCAGCAGTGGAAAGGGCATTTGGGAGTTCCTGGGAGAGAAATGAAAAGTGAGGAGAAGGTATATATTGCATTTTACTGCAGCATAAATCCCTGGTGACCCCACTCTGTGGATCCCTGTGTGCAGCTCCAGAAAGGCTCTAACAGATGAGGAGAGAGGAGGTGTGCCTGGGGAGCAGGAATGGTCAGAATCATGTGAGCTTTCTGTGGCATTTTAGATTGAGGAGACAAGGACTATTCAGCCTGGAAAAGAGTCACTGGAGAGTGTCCATCAGACAAACATAACGTGTGGGAGAAGAAGGAGCAATGGCCATTCCCTCCTTCCAGTTGCACAAGAAATAAAGGGCAGCAGATGAGAACAGCAGTTACCAACTTAATCAAAGGAAATGCCCTGTTTGTGGCTCACATTGAATGCACCTTGGCAGGTTAGTTTAGATATGCATAAACAGGTCCAAAATGGTAATGCAGACAAATTAACAAAACCAGGGTGCATCAAGTGCTCTGACAACGTGGTTGCAATCTTTGGCCACAGTTCACCAGGAAAATGAAATAAGGAAAAGCAAACTCTTTCACTGTCTCTTCCTGGATGTTGTCAGATAAAGGATGTTGTGTATAGATAGACCTGGATATTCTTATATGGAACAGGCAGTGAGCTGTTGTATTTTCCTTCTTAGATGTATTTCTTGGACCAAGACCTCTGGCAACTCTCATGGGGTTTTTTATCAGCTGTAGTAGGATTTTTTTCAGGCTTGCAGTATGGGTGCATGCTGAGTGGGCTGTGTTAGTTTCTATGCCAGACATATTCTTCTTTCCTTCTCCTTAAGCACATCTTGACCCTTATTTATTAACAATGTTTTACTCATACTCTCTGCATGACTGATAAAGCACCCCTAGGCTGCTATAGACTTAGTATTCTTTTCTCTTCCTTTTTGTTTTAAAATTTTTATGTTGCACATCCTACACAGGATGTATAGCCCTCCTAACTTCAAATATATTCTGCAGTCTGTTCCAACCATCTGGCATCCCCTTCTCCAAATTAACATGGTAACAGTACATTTCCCCCTGGGACCATAAGTAAAACATGGTCCCTGGTAGATGTTTTGTTGCATGGAAATATTCACAGCTCAACAGCCCAACAAAACATGGGGAGCAGAATGAGCAGGATTAAGTCTGTGTATTCCATTAAAGGTGGCTCATTTACAAGATGCATATTCACTTATCTTTTCTAGGTATGGTGTTGGTCAGGACATATAACACAGGTATTACATGAAATTTCCTCTAATTTCATGTCTGCATCACCGATTCCAGAGTAGAGACTGCTCAGCAGTGGATTCATTTTCCAGTGCAACACTTGTCATTCCTGCCTCTACAGGAATAAATTCCCTTATTTTTAAATTATGAAAAGCAAAACAACCTGGGTTTGGGAGGATCTACCAAATTCCCTGGCCTTCTTCACGTGCAAGATTTTCCTGACACAGTTCAGGGCATAGGAACAAGCAAGGTGCAGGCTTGGAATATCTGGCATTACTACTGCCATCAAATCATGTCCCCTGAGATTCCCACTTCACTGTTTGCTTCTAAAAAGGTCATCAAATCAAAGCTACCAAAGTAGACTTCTGAAATGACAAAGGCTCAGACATATTCTGCATCCTGACCTAGCGAGAAAATTCACTTAGTTGATCATTCAGGCTGGAAGCGTCTGGAAGCAGCCTGTGCTGGAGAAGGAATCACCACATTTAAAGATTTACTGACAGAAGTGCAGTTTTGGTGACCGGAGTGTGGGTCTGGCTTTGAGGGAGCTGAAACTGTGATTCAGGCCTCCTGTCTGAACTTGGGAAAAGCTCTGAATAACTCTCCATTTTTTATTTCCAATCAATAATGAGGGTGTTCGTGTTTCCTTTTACACTTCACTAATCTTGACTCTGAAACATTCAGGACAAGTGAGTGTTTCCCCAGCAGCCAGCACAGCAGTTATGGATCACTGATTGCTGCCATAAGGAAAACTCTAAGGCCATGACTTGCTAGGCCACTTGTTATAAGACAGAATTATATAAACTGATTAGAAACTAATGGCAAGTGGCTGAAAACTTGGAAAAAAAAAACCCAAAAATGCTTCCTCTCTACTCCAAAAACTCCAAAATGAAACCTTATGTTCAGACAGATGTTTAAATAAGTTTTTAATGCAAAGTGAGATGTGTGGGGAAAACAGGGATAGATGGTCCTGTTTACTCACGCTGGGCTCTGCTTTATGAGTCATTGGATGGCTTTATTGCTTTCCCTTAAAGCTACTCAAAATACTGAAAGGGACTTAAATGTGACCTCTAGCCTGGCCTGGAGCTACTCCTCATTGTCCTGGTATCACACGGGGAACAGAGGTGGCAACTGGTATGGATGTGTGGTTAAAAAAAACAATCAAGTGGAACAAAGTGGAATTTGAGAGCAGGACAATGTTTGTCCCTACAATAATTCAGATTTTACCAGTATGCATTTCCCCTTCTATATCTCAAACTTGAGTTGAAACTTAACATATTTTTGCTTCAGTCTGGTAGTCTGCACTGGAATATGAATTTGAAAACATCCCAGGATTAAGGCCATGTCAATACATCTTTTTTACAAATAAATGTCAGCATAACAACTTCATTGATCCTGTAGAAGAGAGACCTGTGGAAAAATATTTTTAACTTCTGTACTGTTTTACTTTTGTCCTCTGTGAGGCACCTTTTACATTGGCCCATCATGTGAATCACCTGCCTTTGCCTGAACCAGGCATAATTACTACTTGTAATTAATGCAGCTGGGAAGGTACACTGTAAGTAACATATCCTTTGGGAGGAGAAGCATTTTGCAGCACAAATAAATATTCTTCTGCCTCCTGGGGGAAGTTTGTTTGCTTACAGTGGTGCACACAGATACATTTGCAGTTTGGGCTATCTAAATGCCAAAGAAACTTTGCCCTGAACAAAAGGAGAAGACTATTTGACTTTTTTTTTTTTTCCTGCCAAAACTGATTTATCAAAGATAGTGACTTTCTTGTACCAGAACTATTGCTAACTTGGACCCAAATCTGTGGAGATAAATATTGTTGGAAGGAAATAGAAGGCTAGAATGTGGATATAGATTTTAAAAGTGAGGGGGGGAAATGTGATGGCTGTCAATAACAGTTAGAGCATTCCTTTGCTGTAGTTAGGACATGTTGGTGTCTCTTGTGTGGGAAGGCTCATGGGGAGCACCTCCCTTCAGAGATTGGCAAAGGGAAGGGGGAGTCTGTGACAGTGGTGACAATGACAATAATGCACCAGTGGAGATGGTTTAAGACAGCTGCATCAATCTCTTAGCTCTAGAGCCTTGATTTTTTTTGTTGTTGTTTTCACAGATTTAGGGAAAGCCATCCTCCTCTTGTTTTGCAAGATCAGTTGTGGAAAAAACTCGTATTTTTTATGACATACAGTTGCAGGCAGGATGACAATATGTGGGAACACCATCCCTGAAAATTCGGGCATTGATTAAATCTATCTCTAGAGCTATCTGGGTCTTTCAACTACTAAGGGTGTTTTAATAATTTAAATGGTGTTGAGCTTCAAGGTGTCCCTGAACCCCTTAAAGAATAACATCAAAATAGCAGAAGGAAATTTATTTTATTCTTCCAACAAAGGAGATAGAGGGTTACTTGAATTCAGAAAGAAACACATTGTAATTCTTAATACAAATTAAATATTCTGAGAACACTTCCTACATTAGATAAGTCCTTTCTCAAGACCAGAGGGAGAGTTTGATTTCCTTGAGGTCCTTCTTTGGAATGATAGTTTCTGCCAAGCCAGATTTGCCTGGGCACACAACCGGCCTATTGCCTCTTCTTTTATAAATCATGCTAAGTTCACGTCAGGCAAATGTACAAATCCACTGCTTGGCATTTTGTCCTGTACTTTGAGGGAGCCACGTGCCATGGGTGTGTTCAAGTGAAAAATACTGTGTTGATTTTGGACACTTTGTGCTTTTATAGATGCATTTTGGCCTGTGTGGGCCGGAAGAGAAAGCAGTGACCTGAATAGCCAAGCATGAATCTCAGTTAAAACATTTACACAGCTGAGACCAGGAATCTCTCCTGAGCATAGAGAAAACAGTTGGAGCTGTGAAATGCTTTCCAAAGTGCTGCTGCCTGAAGGAGCAGCATGAAGCAAGGCTGGTCTGGAGATCACATTTGGGAGGAACAGAGTGAGATGTTTCCATTCCCATCACTGGCTGGTGCACAGCTCTGGTTTTTCTTCCTCCCTTTCACTGGGGTTGCCACCTACCAAAGCAGAGCAAAAATAATAACAGAATATCCTGACTAAAGCTCCTGACTCAGTTTTACCTCACACAGAGTGATAGAATTTCTTCTGTAATCAACAGCTTGTGTCTCCCCTCTTGCCTGAAGGGTTTGCATGTCCACGTTTGTGTGCACAAATATATGAATTTGTACGTGTGTGCACAGATACACAGACACTGTAAGGACAAGCATCAGGTCAGGGCACTTCAGACATCCCCCTGGGAACCCACCCAAAGGAGGAAAAAGGCAGCACAGACAGCTCCTGTGCACCCCACAGCATTTGGGGAGCCCATTTTTTTTTTTTTTTTTTTTAAACTCAGGTGGCAACCAGGGCCTCAGTACTCTCTGGATGTCCTCAGAGAGGCTGCAGGAGATTTTAGGAGAGCTTAAAATCCACTCTCATTGGATTTCAGTTCTTTGAGGAGGAGAAAGAGCCACTGAAATCTTTGGTTCTTTTATTTTGTGAAGGGCCAACACCCTTTGCAGGGAAGCCCTGTCATTCACAGTCTCAGCAGCCACCCTTTGAGCTGTGGCTTATGGCAGCAACCCTGCACAGAGAGGCGTGGGACAGGAGAAGCAGGATTTCTTCTCAAAAGCTTTATCTCTCCCTTATCTCCTGGCTCCCACTTTTCACTCTTGTGCTGAGGTAAAGATTGTGCAAGGCAGTTGAAAATAAAGCCACTGCTCTCTTGCAGTATTCTGCGCCCGTGAACATGATAAACCACTGAAAGTCTGAAGAGTCAGTACAGAAAATTGTGATGAAAATGTGTCAAAATGCATTGTGTGATTCTCTAACTAAAATGCAAGTGTTTGGCAAATTCTGTTGAAATGCAGAAAGTTAAACTTCTATAACCATTCTCAGAATAGTGGGGAATAGGAGTCCAGCCACTCCCGTGCTTTCAAAGTGAAAAGGAATATTGTGTTATTTTTCCTAGGAAATTCACGTATGAAACTGGCATTGTGGATTTTAAACAGCTGTCATGATGGATTGGGTGTATAGCAGTGAGGAGTGGGGCAACAGTGTGTCTGTCATGAGGCATTGTATAATTTCATCTGGATTTTCTAACAGCTAGCGTGTGTTACTGACAACACCTGTTAAGGCTTCATTGATGAAAAGGAAGGCAGTAAGAAAAACATAGATTCGGTAGAACATCACTTTTTAGTTCTTTTGAATAACAGTCATAACAGGAAAGTCAAAGGAACTTTACAAAGGAAAACTGAACTTCTTTCCTGGAAACATACACCAGAAAAAAAACACAAGAAATGACCTCTCTAGATCAACTCATTAGTCATGATACACTCAATTGTGAGTTCTAAATGGGCATCAGGCCTTGTCAGCCATTAGCAAACCATGCAATAGCACAGGCAGCTGTACCTGGCAAGGTGACATTACTACAGCTGCAAAGGATCCAAAATATGCTTAGGATACAGTGACATGGAATAGAGAATGCTGGCAGGCAAAAGGATGAAATATCCACAGCATCTCTGGCCTTGCTCCAACTGGTCCCTCTGCAGCGGCTGTCGTGTCAGTGCAGGGACACCCTGCCCTGCTGGGCACGTTTCCCCCTACCTGGGAAGTCCTATTAAGGAAGAAATGGCCCTGGCTGATGTGTCAGCTCTGCTGCTGTGGTGGCTGGATGGGCAGGATCAAAGGCACGGAGGAGCAGGGGCAGGAAGTTCACACGCTGCGTGCGACACAACGCGACGCAAAAGGCTCCTCCGCTCCGTGTAGTGAACCACTAAAAATACTGCCAGGGCTCCAGAGAGCAGCCAGCACACACATCTAAAAATATTGGTCCTATTCTCTCGCCACAGGATACCAGTCACGTCAGTGGGAGCCCACTCAAAGATAGTGGGAAGTCTCTGGGAGTTACTCACATCCTGCATGAGCCCGCGTCTCGCTGAAATCCGCAGCTTGTTGTTATTTACGTGCGGCATACAACTTGTTTATGTTTTCCCCTTCTCCTTTAACTCTTCCTTGAGAGAAATCTTCTGAAAGCCACCGAAGGTTTAGTTAAAGTACTCTTCAAAGTTTGGGACCCTGTGGAAATATAGCCCTAGGAATTATGGCCTTTCCTATTTCTACCCAATTATCTCCAGTTATTTAGCGTGTGTCTGTCCAAGGCTGGGTTTCACTGAATTTTTTTTCTTTGGGGACGTTTTCCTTATTTTTCTTGAGAAGTCCCTAGAGGTTGATCCTGAATCAGCTGACCTCTAAAGGAATTTGGGCATCTTTTGTCTTCTCTCTTTTAACCAATTCTCAGTGCTAAAAATGGCTGTATAGAGAACAACACCTTACTTACTTCTGTGTGTGTGTGTGTGTTGCCTCGTATTTCCCATGTTCAGACTCATGGTATCTTTTTTTCCTCTGCTTTGCTGTCTGCAATTCAAGAAGGCAAAGCTATTCTCTTTTCTCAATGCTGAGGGTCTGCTCATGCACCTTCTAGGAAAGAACAAATATGTCAGCTAATGGTACATCACTTCATCAAGGGAAAAGAAAATCNTACGTGCGGCATACAACTTGTTTATGTTTTCCCCTTCTCCTTTAACTCTTCCTTGAGAGAAATCTTCTGAAAGCCACCGAAGGTTTAGTTAAAGTACTCTTCAAAGTTTGGGACCCTGTGGAAATACAGCCCTAGGGATTGTGGCCTTTCCCATTTCTACCCAGTACCTTCTTATCTCCAGGCAGAGCTGTTATTTAGCGTGTGTCTGTCCAAGGCTGGGTTTCACTGAATTTTCTTTCTTTGGGGACGTTTTCCTTATTTTTCTTGAGAAGTCCCTAGAGGTTGATCCTGAATCAGCTGACCTCTAAACGAATTTGGGCATCTTTTGTCTCTTTTAACCAATACTCAGTGCCAAAAATGGCTGTATAGAGAACAACACCTTACTTACTTCTGTGTGTGTGTGTGTGTTGCCTCGTATTTCCCATGTTCAGACTCATGGTATCTTTTTTCCTCTGCTTTGCTGTCTGCAATCCAAGAGGGCAAAGCTATTCTCTTTTCTCAATGCTGAGGGTCTGCTCATGCACCTTCTAGAAAAGAACAAGTATTAGTACATCACTTCATCAAGGGGAAAAAAAAAAAAATCCTTTATAAATAATTTACACAAACTTTGCAAAGTTTCTTATATTTCTTTGGACCTCTCTGTTTCTGAGTGGTCTGCATTGCCACATGGTTGCAGAACCTTAAATTTGGGGGATATTATTCTTTTCCAGTAGCATTGATTCTGTTTCTACCCTGCAATAATTCTCATGCAACCGTTGCTGAAGTCAATAAGGTCACATTGCTGCACAGAATGAGACACTATCTCATAACTTTGTCAAGATACCAGCAATAGCCTTAAAATTATAGTGCTTTTTTCATACCTTCTCAGGTATATCTACTGACTTAATCTGGATGTTATAACTCTCATGCCAGCAGAACTTGCCTTGGATGATTTGTGCCTTGCCAGGACATTCTGTTTGAGATAAGGTTTAGTGGGCAATAAGCCTTCTGCTCAGTGTTTTCTTATTGCTCTGAAATGATAAACTGTGATTAAAAAATTGTATAATGCTGATAAAATTCTGGATAACAGTGAATGAAACTTTGTTTCCATCACTCCTCTCTATTTTTATGGAGAGCTAAACCAAACAGTTGTAAAAAAGCACCTGAGAACTGGTCTCCCCCCATTAGTGTGACCCAGGTAGCTGACTTCCACTGAAATAAATGCCACAGATACCAGGTGTGCTACTCACTGACTCTGATATGGCTGTGCCCTTCATCAGAGCACCCATGTGCTCAATCAAAACACATAATTAAAATGGCCACAACAGAGAAAGTATTATATGCCACATCATAGCCCCTGAGGACAGGGAAACTCACTGAGATGTGGCTTTGTCCACTGATGTTACACTGGATTGTCTTCTTCTTTCATTTTAATCTTCATTTCTGTGCAGAATGATTTGATTTCCAGAAACACATGTCTTCTTGATCAGCCCCAGCACAGGCACAACATAATGTGTGTAAATAGAGAAGTCTGTTTATTTCAAGTTATTTTTTCTTTCCACACTGCATCTGGTCAATAGTTTGGATGAATATTTAGATAGTTGAATGAAAACAGGGCCAGGGGGCTGGAAAAGCTGTAAAGGTTGAGGAAGGAGTGGTCTTCCCATTATTTGAATTATTTGCCTTCTTTACATAAATTAACAATAATGCTCCAAACATTAAAAATGTCATGAGTGTTCAGCAACCAGGGGGATTATTTTTAAACACCTAATTTAAAAGTCATTATCTGTTTGGGTTTTTTTAAGAATGTATGTCTTATAGGTCTCTCCATATTCACCCAAAGATTGGGTGATTTGGGATTTTCAAATGTATGTGCTGTGATTCCCCATAGGTGATTTTTAACCCCAGGTCACATGGGGTTAAAACACTTTCTTGAAACCAGAAATACCTTTGGGTATTGATTTTATCTGTTCATCCTTGGGAACCTCATCTTAGTTTAGAGAGAAAGGAAAGAATTTACCATAAGTAAGGTAAATCAAGATGGTCTGATTGAGGGGAGGGATGTGAGGGATGTCTCCAAATTCATAAATGGGGAGACAGAGACAGCAGTTAACCATTGGTGACCAAGTGTTATAACAAAGTGACAGGGCACAAAAAGAGATATTAACAGACTGGGGGAAAGAAGAGTTCCCTGTTTTACTGGGCAGCATGGAGTGACTTTGCAGAGTTTCTTGCCACGGCACAGTGTGGAGGGTGAAATTCCAAGATTCCAGGAGACACGGGCCACATCCATGTGGAATGTGGAAGGCTGGAGCAGGAGGACACAACTGTTCATGCTGCACATCCACCTCAGGAAGCCCCTGAAGAGATGATGACTGAGGCCAAACAAGGAAATGAATAATGTTACACAACCTCAGCTTTATTCTCTCCCATAAACATCTGCTGCAGGAAGCAGAGGACATGCTTGGTGGCTGTTTGATTTTCTGTGCTGCAGTACACCTCCTCCTCTCTTTCTTGGGGCGTTCTCTGTCTTCAAAAGGATCATCTTTACAACTTGAAAAAGTCCTGTGATGATTTTGCTTAAAAGAAATAGAAAGGCTGTACAGATCTGGGTGAATTTAGGCACCCTTCTTATTCACACTGCTGCTCTTCCCTCATCGTTGGCTACCATTCCTCATGTGTTACACCAACCTGTGTCTTCTCAAGATTTCAGGCAACCTCAGATTGCTGTGAATTACATTGTCTGATTCTTGAAATGAGATTCTTGTCACTCCAGCATGGTCTTTCCCTACAGTTGTGTGTCCATTTCCACTTCCATCCTTTTTAGGACTTCTGTCTGCAGGTCCTTCTGAGGTTTGTGTCTGACTCCTTTTCCTCCCCCCGAGAGGCACCTGCTTCTTGGAGACCTTGCTGCCCACAGAGAAGTTTCAGAAAAGTGCCTCTAACCAGGGAGCAATCACTCCTTTGTCATTCCTAAGCCTGTCGCAACCCAAACACAAGCATCCATAAATCCCAGATCTATTCCTAGGCAGAGGCACCAGGAGCATTCACTCCTCCCTGAACCTGCAGAGTGCCAGCTTAGAGCCTAATAAAAGGTTATCATAACACTTAGAGATAAAAGCAGTTCTGAAAAACAAATATCTGTGTGTGTGTGCGTGTGTGTGTGTGTGTGTTCCTACACAAAATTTAAAACAGAATCATCATCATGCAAACCTAAGGCTTGCTCCTACTTGCAGCAGCCATAGGTTGTATTTGGGCATAAGCAGTTGCTATGGGGCCTGACCCAACTCCCACATAAGTCAGCAGGAGCCTTTAAATTCCCTTCAGTGGGAGTGAAACCTGAGCACTTGGATGTTTTGTGAACACTGACATTATATGCTATAAAAAGCAATGCTTTAGTTTTTGATATAAAACCCAGCCATGTCAGGGACAGACTGACTCTTGAACACGGGTCCTCAGTGCTATTGTATTGAAGATAATAAGTGCAATTCATTGCCAGTCTCTTTGTTATTACTGGTGTAAAAATAGATCAGTCCAGGCAATGGGATTAACCACTCCTTTATTTCTTGGCTGCTTTCTTTATTGTTGTTGTTGTTGTTTTTAAATAGTTTTCCTGTTGTGCTGTTACAGATGAGTTCTGGTAAATATTTATCCTTACACTTGCTGTAAATGTATTCCTTTCCTGGTGAGGCACTCCAGACATGCAGAACTGAACCTTTGCAAGAACAAAGAGGGCCCCACGTGCAGCCACGCCATGGAGAGAAGGCAAAGGCTTGAGGCACCTCTAAGAAGTTGCTGCATGCAGCTTTGCTGAATGCAGCAATCTCAGATTTTAGGGGTGTTTGCCTTGGCCACAGCTGTAGAGTCAGGATGAAGAATTTCAGGACAAGAAAAGGGTGAAATCTTGCTCTGTGTTACCCAAGTCATCCTGCATGTTACCCAGCCACGTGCTGGTGGCACTGCATGTGAACAGCAATGTCACCAGGGTACCCAAAGCTGCATTTCCATCAGCTCTCCTGCATTCTCCTGTTTTTTGACAATGTGCCTGCTCCTCTCAAAGGGAAAGGGACCAGCTTCCCACTGGAGAAATGGGTGCTGAGTTGCATGTGCCCAGCATTTGGGCTGAAATTGTGTTTAATCCACTGAAGAAGATAATTTTTTTGCCTTTTTGCCTTTTTGGGACAAATTGGTGGCAGATTGACCATCAGCTGGTGCCTTGAAAAACAGCAAGAGCCTGGTGGAGTCACCCCTGCTCCAGGCAAATATCACACAAGTGTTACATGAGCAAAGTGGCTGACAGATGCACTCCCAAACACACCTAACCTGCTGTTTCCTAGTGCACATCCACATGGAAGCAGGAAGCAGACTTCCAGAACATGAAAGGAAGATTTGCTTCCTTATCTCATTGTATTCTAATGTGACTTGAGGCAAACAAATTACAGCTATGGGCTTTGTTATTTAAATTATTCTGTGCAGCCAGTATCACAGTGGATGGTTAAACAAAACTCTTACTGGCCTGAAAAATCTGCACATCATTCCAGAAATTGCGCAGAATTCAGGAAATATTTTTCCTAATGGCCTGACCTGACCAAGGACAGCTTTGTTCAGACCTCTGTCACATGATGGGATAAGAAGAGATCCACAGATAATACTCACCTGGCATTCAGGAGCTGGTGTCAGTTCTGCACAGATTTCCTGCATATCACTTGGCTGGAGGGGCTGGCACTGAACTGGCTGTGTAAATATCTGTATTTTATACCAGGCACTGAAATTAGAGTTCGGTGCAAAGCATGTGGGAGTCCCCCTAGAAGCCTGGATTTGTCCTATGTACTTAACTCTCTTTGACACTTTTTAGATGAGATAGCAATGAAATACAATGATACTCACTGGATAGCTGGAGGAGTAGGAGAACAGTTTGTGCCTTGTCAGGCTGAAGTGTTTTAAAATATTTTTTGCAGCTATTGAGAGTTACAGTCTTTCATGTATTAGTCATGGGTCGACTAGAATTTAGTTTCAGGCTAAGATGGAGGAAGATGGGTGGTGAGTGGAGAAAAACTGAAAAAAAAATTGGGTGAATATTTGATTTTTTTTTAAATGTGAGAAAATTCAAATTAATCTGAGAAGATCTGCAAAGGAAAGATTAAATTCTGCAGGCACCAGTCCTAGAAATAATCCCCTGTTAATGTACCAAACCGGTCACATGAGTGAATTTTACTTGCAGACTCTTTCCTCAGATGTGTTCCCACCCTTCCGGTATTTCTTTTTAAATATTATTTCCACTAAAAAGGTTAAAACACATTTGGCTATTCTGATTGCACATACATGATGGTGTGATCCATTTGGGTGATGTTTTTTCAATATTCATGACAGACAGCCCCACCCTTTAGGCTGAAACTCCCTTTGATTTCAGGTGAGGATTTTTTTTTTGCCTAATGATCAGGCCCTGGGGTGTTTGGCTCATCAGTTGCTACGTAATCAACTAAGAAAAAATTTGAATTGATAAAAAGCAAGAATAATGGCACAGATTGCTGGCAGAACAAAGACATTTCAGACTGTATATGTAAGAACAATCACCCCCTCAAAAAGAAATAAAAAAAAAAAATAAGAAAGAAACAAAAAAAAAAAAGTGAAGAAACAAGTAGAAATGCAGCTAATGTGTGTGCTACTGTGTTGTGCTGTGTTATAAATTCATAACAGAAGAGTCAATAAAGGATTCAGACAACATTGTCAAGGGTCAGACCAACCCAGCAACTGTTTCAAGTTGCTGAGAGCAATTGTTGAGAGAAAATAATCCCGTTTGCTGAGAAAAACAGAGAATAATCCCCCACCATTCTATGAGATTGAGAGCTCCAAGAGTTTGTGTCCATGCCGGAGTAGTAGAATCACAAAAGGGTTTGTGTTGGAAGGGACCTTAAACCCTGTCCCATCCTACCCCCTGCCATGGGCAGGGACACCTTCCACTGTCCCAGGTTGCTTCCAGCCCCATCCAGCCTGGCCTAGAACACTGCCAGGGATGGGGCAGCCACAGCTTCTCTGTGCAACCTGTGCCAGGGCCTCACCACCCTCACAGGGAACAATTTCTTCCTGATATCCAAGCTAAACCTCCTCTCTGTCAGTTTGAAGCCATTGCCCCTTGTCCTGTCACTCCTGACCCTTGTCAAGAGTCTCTCTCCATTTTTTTGAAAGCTCACTTCAGGCACTGGAAGGCTACAGCTGGGTCACCCCAAAGCCTTCTCCTCTCCAGGCTGAACAATCCCAATTCCCTCAGCCTTTCCTCCCAGCAGAGCTGCTCCACCCCTCTGATGCCCTTGGTGTCCCTGCTCTGGCCCCAGCAGCTCCCTGTCCTCCCTGTGCTGGGCCCCAAGGCTTTGCAGGGGGGTCTCTCCTGAGTAGGGCAGAGGGGCAGGATCCTGCTTTTTTGGTGCATCCCAGGACAGTATCAGCTTTTCTGGGCTTTAAATTCTGACTCATGTCCAGCCCCTCATTCACCAGCATCCCAAGGAAGATCTGCAGGTCTAGCACAGAGCTCTGGAATCAGTTCCCAGTGCTTGGGTATCAGGTTTGTGGCCACCTGAAGGCACCCACTGCTATCACATGAATGCCATGTGGGCTTCAGGAGGGGCCAGTAAGGACACACCACTGTGGTGGTGCTTCACAGACAATGGACCACTCAAGATAGTCAAAGCTGTAGACCAAGTGACCCAAAACTGGCCAGTGGAACCCTGTGGAAAAACTCTGATATTCCCAAGGTCTGAGGAGAAAGGAGCACTGTGAAAGCATTTTATAAGCCACCATTAACTCATCAAAGTGCCTGAAGCCCCTGCTCTGGGGGAAATACACATCTTATATATCTCACATAATATTAGAGATTGGTTCCCACTTTTGTAATAAAATGTTTTCTATCCAAATGCTGGACAAAAGGCAGCCAGTCTCTGAGGAGGTTTTCAGGTGGCTTTCAGCCACCAAAGCTCCTGGTATTTCTTTAGAGCATTTTCATTTTCTGAACAGCATAAATGATGTCACTTATCAATTGCCAAACCTATTTCATAATTTCAATAACCTCCAGGGGACTGATTAAATCTGAAATACTTTGGCCTATTTTAAATGAAGTCTAATTGTGTTTTTAAGTCAGCCTTGGAACACATGATTCTTTATTAACCTAATAAGCCTCCATTATCCCATTCCCAAAGTTCTATTCAAGCCCTGTATTTAGTGTAAAGTACCGTGCACTGGTTAATTAGAGCATATTATCTTGGATGAAAATGCTGAATCTTATTCTGCAGAGTCAGGGCTTGGAGAATTTGTTAATACTCTGCGTGTACCCAGCTTGGTTCTTATCTGAGCCCTGGCATGTGTTAGCAGGGCAATTACCTACTTGCAATAGCTGCCTGCTCCTTGGCAGAGGGGAGTGCTGAACAGAGAGTTATTTCACCAAAGATAGAAAAGTGACTCATTTTGATTACTCAGTCATGTCCTCTCCTCCTTGTGTGTGCACAATGGGAAAGTCTGATGGAACCAGGGGAAAGAGGAGCAGCATGTGTTGCAGTCACTTCTCTTATTCACCACGTCGCTGCAGCAAAAGTAAAACACCAATAATTATAATATAACAAGGCTGAGTAATAAAACATACCATCTTCCCACATGTAGAGGGCAAATCTGAATTTAAAGGGAAATGAGAAGTTAAAGATGTCGAGGACTAAAGGATGGCGGTAACTCAATTCCATTTTTTGTTTGCCACAATTTCCAGTCTGCTTGCCCTTCTGGTCTCTGTCTTTGTGTTCCTGTTGCAAAAAAAAAAATAAAAAAATAAAAAAAGTGCTCTCATCCAAGCAGCACCCTGTGTTAAAATCAGTGCAGTACATTTTAGATGAAAAGTGCATTTACAAAATACACTCTTCCTAATCTGGTCCGGGAAGATTGAGCAGACAAGTGTGTGTCAGGTAACATTTCTAAAGCCTCCTCCTGACTTGGTGACCCCATTCCCATATTTAAGTGATCCAGGCCTGTGGAAGTCTCCTGAGACTCACAAGCCATCTCTTACATACATATTCCATCATTTTAATAGTTTTTCATGAAACTGCTCACCAACTATGCCCATTTTCCTACTGAAAAAAAAAAATATTAAATTTAAAAAAAATTGCAGCACTAAAAACTACATCACAAAAAAGCCAGAATAAACCAGTACAATACAATAATCTACTCAGGTTGATGGCCTGTTCAATAACACATTGTTATGCATTTTGCACGCTAATTAATTTAGCAATGGTCCCTTAATCTAATGCAACCTTGTTTCAAAAATTGGAAAATTGTTGTCATGAAGGGTTTCATGACATCCCTGCAAGGTTTAGCCTAACGGTGTCATTTCAAGCACATGCAGATTTGTGGTGTACATCTGACAATGGCACATTAAGGTAGCAGCAGCATTTAAAACACAGCATACAGTAGATCATTTTAATCTGGAGGACAGAATAATAAATCTTTTTTTTCCCTTCCTTACTCTTAATATAAAATGATCTTTTTTGCCTCTTGACATCAGCAGAAGGGCATCCAGTAAAACAACAACAGTTTCAAAGCCATAAAGTAAAAAAACCTTCAAATGGTTTTCTAGAACTTTCTGAAATTAAGCACTTAAAAAAAAAAAGTTACTGGGGAAGCCCTCTCAGATAGTGACCACACTGCTGACAGACACTTCTTGACCTTTCACCAGTGCTCTGGGGCTCTCCTGAAACCTTCTCCAGTGACCTTCATGCCTCCCACTGCTGAGACTGCTCTCCTCACTGAATCCCAACCTCTGATCACTGTTTCACTGAGATTTTAAATTTACATGGCTTCAAATATCCTTTTAGTACCCTTCATTTTTCCAAACACTGGTTCTCAGTGGAAAATTGTAATGGTTGTCTGCCAATGAGAACACTAAAACATGATTTCAATAAAAATGATGCATAAAATTTTGCCCAAATGGATACATTTGAACCTTTTAGAATGCAATAACTTCAACAATTTAATTTTTTTGTTCCACAAAAATGATTTCCCCATTTTTCAGCCATCTCTAATTTTAACAATAACTTGCAGGTGTTTCCTGTTAAGTTGGTAATAACTGTGTCCTGGGATAATAAAACTCTTTGGGTTTGGCCCATTTATCATATTTAAATTATAACTTAAAGGTGCATCCTGTTTACAAGGTAATAATTATATATGGGACTAAACAAACTCTTCTGGAGCCAGTCCAATCTATTGTGTTATGCTGGGCTTGAAGAAACCTTGGATAATGCCATAGGTAGTAAAAGCTGGCTCTCCCCTCTTAGCAAAAAATGGGGAAAAGATAGGGGGAAAAGGTTGGTGTGTTGCCTAGGTTAGGAAATTAACTTTGAAAAACTAAAGAGCCTCAAAAATGAGCAATCAAATAACCTTAAACCTTAGCTGATGGCCAGACAGTGAGAACACGCCCGTGTGAATTCCTCAGGGTGGACGTCGGCACAAGAGGTAAATGTGCAGCCCTGCCCCCCCTGCTCTGTCTCCCATCTCCTTCCAAGGGTCTCCTGCCCCTCTCTGGCTGTGTTCCCCTGGCTCTGAGGCAGCACTGCCCCATTCCAAGACCACTGGCCTCAGCCTCCCGTATCCCTGCTTGCTATGTGCCATGGCTTGGATTTTAAATCATGTCCCTTTTTGTCCGGAGAGAGGACACAGAAGGTTCAAAAAAACCCCAAAACTCCAGTGAAGGAGGTCAGCTCTTGAACTCACAAGTCCTCTGTTGGATGGCTGCCTTACAGTGAGATTTGGGGTTTCATGCAGAGCTCTCCACCTTGCCCCAGTCCCAGTAGTGATGATCCCAAATTTCCAGCCCCATGCCCCAGAGACAGCCTGGTGCTCTCCACCTCTGTGGTTTAACAGCCTGCAGAACCTCCTGCAGTGGGACAACAGTCACTCCTTTGTTGAGGTCAGGACTTAGGGGGCTGTGGAAGGAATTTGGGTTGTCCTGTGTGCAGAGGAAAGTGGCAACTGCAGCGTGAGGCGCAGAGAGATACCAGCACTCAAAGAAGCCACTCCAAAAATAAACTCCAGAAGCCATCAGTGCATTCGCTCCCATTGTAGCTTGGCTCCAGCGTTTCACTGTTATTTCTTAACAGCAAAATAAGCCCCAAANTTTTTTTTTTTTTTTTTTTTTTTTTTTTTTTTTTTTTTTTTTTTTTTTTTTTTTTTTTTTTTTTTTTTTTTTTTTTTTTTTTTTTTTTTTTTTTTGCTACATACTGCACAGTATGAGTAATTCAAGGAGAGAATAAAGGCTGGCATTGTATAGCACACTTTCTCATGCGCACACAAACCTCCTTCCAGCTTACTGAAGGAATCAAAGGGTGGAGGGAGTGTCTCCAGCATTTCATGTAAATGACGTCTTTTTTTTTTTTTTTTTTTTTNTTTTTCCTCTTCCCTCCAGTTTTAATGCCACCATAAACTCAGTGTGATGAGGCACTGATGAATAATGAGCCCATGACACATCGTACTTTTAGAACAGCTCATATATTTGGCACATGCCGGGCCCCATTTTGTGTCTTTTCTTTCTTCCTTTCTTTCCCCCACCCCCCAACTCGAGCACAGGTTCACAAACACCTTTGCCATGAGGAAGAAATGCAGGTTTATTTTTACCCTGAGCAGCAGTGGCATCCCTCTGCTCAGGGTGCTGTGAGGCAGCTCGTGCCATCCAAGCAGGCATCACATCCTCGCCAAAATCACTGGACAAGGCCAGCAGTCAGTCCAAAATCACTGGACAGGACAGTCCTCCAGCAGGATGGATGCTTTTGTTCCATCTCCCACCAGGCATGGGACTGCCACCTTCCCTGAAGCAGTGTCACAGCTGCCTGGAGTAGAGAAATCAGGACGTCCTTGTGAAAAAATGCAGCTTCTTATGCATCAAGTGACTTGGAGAGCCTTAAACCTGCATTTTGATGAGAATATTCTTTTTCTGTATAGCGTTGTCCTGGATTTCTTGGTAACAATTGGATTGCTGGATTTAAAATTACCTAGGAAAGATCTCAGTGAAGTCCTAAGTCACCAAGAGTGACCCAGCTGTCAGAGGGGAGCAGGGGACACTGTCATATAGGAAATGAAAAGCCTTGGTGGTGAATCTCCTGTGGCACAAGTGTTTCCATGCACACGTGCCAGTCCTAGCCCTGCAGCAAGGTCCATCCTTTTGCCAGCTCTTCCTTACAAAGGGGAAGGTCAGGGGTGGTCTCCTGGCACAGACACACTGCAGACCTCAGCCTCAACTTCTGATCCAGCCTCCTGAGGGTTTGTGTTCTGCTGGAAGTGTGGATTTCACCAGGTGGGGAAAAGCAAAAGAGAATTTAACAGTGCTGGAGGCACAGCATGGAAGATGTTTTCCCAGGAAAAAAGGAAGCTGGGGAAAATCTGTTTGACCAAAGAGCCCATCATGTTAGCTGGAAAGGTCTGCTTTCTGAATCATCACTGTGAGAGTACCAGCAGCATAAAGTTTTGTGTTACCAAAATCTTCTCTAGAGTCTAGGCCAGTGTACAAAGAAGTTTTCATTTCTCATTTGCCTTTCTCACTCCCACCAGGTTGAGATATGGGACCAAGAGTGTAGTATTTTATTTTAAGCGTATTTTTTTCCAATAAATTTTTGTAAGTTTTCAAATATGAAAAAGGACTCATGTCTGCTCTCCAGAGAGGTCCATAATTTCTTTAATGGATGCTTCCAAATCAACATAAGGGAACAGGGCATAAGGAAACTACTTGAATTTTCATTGCTTTGAAAAACATGTAAACATACCAGTTTAAAACCAACCACTTTTTCTCCATTGTTGCCAAAAATCCTATAATGCTTTCCACGTGGCAGTTTAAGCTGTAAGAGGTGACACCAGACACCCAGGAGAACATAAGGAAACCTGGGTATTGCTGACAAACCATGGGCAATTCCTCCATTTCCAAAGTTATCAGGACCACACGTGGCACAAGCACAAATTAATGCCATTTCTCAACTTGATTATGCTCATTTCCCTGGGTGACAATCTCTCCTGGACGAGATAAGCCCAGTGCTCCTTCTGGGAGCTGCTCCTGTCACTCAATTCAGAAAAAAAGGTCAATCAATCCACTTTATTTCCATAATATTTAAAAAAAAATTTTAAAAAAGTCATTACCAGCAATTTTCTCCATTTCATAACAAAGCTCCAGAGGTTGCATGACCCCATTCCTGTCACCAGAACTGTTTCCTTTTTTCCCCTCTTCTTCAGGCAGGCTGCAGGGAGGATTTGAAATAAGGAAATAAGGAACTAAGTGAGTTTCTTGAAATTAGCTTTTCATAGCAGAGCTACAGGAACCACATTGATTGAAATTAAGTCCTGGAATTCATTTCTTCCAGCAAAAATAACAGTTCCTAAAACTTTTATCAGTCTTTTCACACCAATAATTTATATTTTAGGACTTATTTTAAGATGAGGTTGTGTCTGAGGCTAATTATTTGCTTCTAGAAAGAGATAAAGCTAAAAGCATGCTGATAATCTGCTTCTAATCTCTCTGTACCAACCTCCTTTGGCCCCATACAAATCTTCTGGTCAATGATAAATTTGGTAGCTCTGTTTTGGCAGCTCAAACTCAGCTGATCTGAATGCTCTTTTTAAAACAAAAACAAAAACAGCTCCTCCTTTATGAAATGCACAGCCACTGTTCCCTCCAAGCTGCAACTGGTTAGGCTGAAAAAGGGTTAAATCCCAGTTTTTCATGGCCACATTGAGTGCTCCTATATTATTTTGCCTCCTTGATTTTAAGTCAGCCACATGCCCGCTGCTGAAACTACAATGCAGTCAGTGTCTGGATCTCTGACAAAGATCAGGCTTTCATCCCTGTTATTTGTGTTACTCCTCAGAGTTTTTTAATGGTTTTTAGCAGGGAAAAATAACAGTCATGGCTTGGAAGTGCTTCAGGATGACCCAGCACTTACCATCGTGCAGCCCTTTCAGGGATGCTTTGGGATCCAGGTTCTGGCTGCTGCTCCACGGGGATCTGTGTCCTTTCAGGCAGGTTTCCAGTGACTGGCATGGGAAATAGAATAATCTGTAATAACGAGGAGCAGAATTCTACATTCACCCCAGAGACTGGGGCTTGATACTTTCAGAGAAGCTGCAGTCAAGTGGAAGAAACATTCATTTGATCACATCAGCCAGATCATGTGAGAGTTAGTGTCAGCATGGTGACAGGACAGTCACACCACTCTGTATCACCTGCCAGAGGAGCTGTCCTTATTCACCACGGACTATTCACGGTGTCCTTATTCACCACCATTAAGCTTTGCTTGGATCCAAATCCAGACTACAACAGTTGCTTCTCCACTTTTTTTTTCTTAAAATCTCTTTCTGCAAGAGGTTCCTTCCTTCCAGAGCTGTCTTCAAGTCTTAGAGAGCGTGCAGAGGGGTTTTTGTCTCCTTCTGCATCACTCCATGTCCTAAACACTTTAAAAAGGGGGACCTTGAACTTCTTGCTCACATGGGGTATGTTACCACTGCACATTGAAGTAACAGTTTTTCCATCTCTGAATATCCTTCTCCTTTAGCCATCACTCTCTGCTAGAAAACATCTTGGATGTTTCTTTGCTTAGAAAAGTGTCTGCTGAAAGTCACTCTTCGCCCACAGGTACCTGACATCACACACAGCATCACACACAAACCTACTTCTCCTCATATTGGCAGATGGGCAAGGAAACACATCAGATGGTTGATAAATGACCCTTCTGAAGGGGTGACAGAAGTGGCCTCAGAACTTACCGTGGGCCTCTGGTTTATGATGTAAACTTCACATTTTCCCAGAAGATAAAGGAATTTGCACACATGGCGAGCTTGCCGTTGTCATTTGTGTAAAGATTTGAAGATGAATTAGCAACTGTCTGATCCAAAGTCCACTGAAGCCAGTAAAGGCCATAAAGAATCAAAGACAATAAAGATACAAAAGAGTACTGACAGTCAGGATATTATTATCCTTTTTTTTTTTTTAATAAAAAACAGTTCAATCAACTCTTTCATTTATGCTCTGCAGCATACAAATAAACTTATCATGACACATTTTTCTGCCTTGGCAAAAACAGCTTAACAGAATAACATCAAATCATCAGTATCAATCAATCCATTAATTTCGTAGCTGAGTTATGTAAGGAATTAATTTTTGTACTCAAAGACAGACAAATCTGAAACTGCAAAACAGTTCCCTGTCACTAAGGCAGAGGGGGGACTGGGCTTCTGATGAGCAAAATAAGAATTAGCTGCTCCCAACTGTCCAGTGTATCATGAATTTACTTGAATTTAACATACTTCCTCTGCCCCTACATGAGCCATACTCTGACCACAACTCAGACAAGACTATCAGGCAGCCACCAGCAGGCAAGAGCAAGGGGTATTTAACCAACTGGAGGTACAGCAGTCCCCCCTCCTGCTTCCCCCAGCTCTGAGTCCAGTTTTCTGTCCAGAAATCTTGCTCAGCTGAAAAAGAAATCAATTTTTGTCGTTTGTCTGGGATAAGATTGCAAATCTTTTAGCCAAGCCAGGGTTCCTGCTGCAGACCAGAGCCCGGGGCAACGCAGCCATGAGTTTGCAGATCACTGGTGCAGAACATGCACAGGGTAAAGGCACACATGCTTCCATCCCTCCAGGAGATCCCGGGGAGAGGGATGGAGTCCTGCCCTCAGCCCTGTCCAAAGGGCCGGGTTCAGCACTCCTCCAGAGCCTGACAAATAGATGGCCTTTGTCTGGTGCCCCCGAGGGCAAATGCAAGCTAATAAAAACTTGAGTCCACACAGATAACACATAATTGTAACTGGGTTTTAGGTAATGGTCTCCCAGGCTATCTCATTATTCTCTTTGAACAGGCTTTGAATTACACTTTTGCAATTTTAGATAAAAGTGAACCAGTGGTTTTGCAGCATTAGCAAACTAAGTTAGATTGAATAGTTAGAATTAATGGGTACTTTGATTTCATCTTTTCTCTTTAACCTTGAAACCAGCAATCAGGCAGCAAAATCATTTCCCCCTGTTCATGTTTTCTTCCTTCAGTCTTCTTTCTCTATTCTGCCTTCTCAGGCACTTGCTTTTTGGTTTGTTTGACTTTGGCCAGGCTGCATTTCCAATTCATGGGTGCTCTCTGGGACACCAGTGCCTGCATCACAACATTTTCAGTACTGAACTGTGAATATTTGTAATCAGGATGAAGTAAAAATCTTTCTGTTGGTGGTGACCCAACCAGTTCTTCTGGCTCTGCTTGTTTTTTGGTTTGTTTGGTTTTTTTTCTTTCCTCTTATTGAGTCCATTGTAATGGCCATTAGTGTTGTGGAGTCTGAATGAATCATAAAAATCTCCACTTGCCTTTTGCTCCAGTGACTTATACAGAGGAGATGAAATCTCTGAGGAGCTCTCCCACATGTTCTCCTTTACCCTCAGGCAAACATGGTTCCCCCCAAACAAGCCTTAATCAGCTATTCCCAGCCATGAGCCTCTGACAGCCATGAAATGAACTTATTCTTAGTCTTACACACAAAACTAACAAGCACACAAGTCCTTAGTTGATGTGGCTGTCCAAGGCACCTCTGGGTAATGCACCCAGACTCCTCCAGCAACAGCAGGATTCCTAAATTTCCACTGTAATGGCCACAGATCTCCTGGTGGAGGAGGAGAACCCTCACATCTCCACCAGACCTGCTGTGGAGTCCTCAGACAGCTCGAATGTGCTTGCAGTCTGATCCCAACAACACTGCAAATAAAACATGCAATAAACACACAGCTGATATGTACAACAGCCTTATCTGAGTAGATTGTAGCAGCTAGATGTGCCTTTTGATTCATTTATTCCATGGTTCCCACAGGCTAGGCCACCTCCCAGGCTTCCCTCTGCTTTGGACCGAAGATGCCACACAAATGACAACAGTGGCAGAAGTTAGCCCAAGAGAATCATGTCCCACAGTCTCTCCTCTTTTCATTTTTCCTCCACAATATTTATTTGAAAAAAAGAAAATGTTTTCACAGGATTTACAATCCACAAAGCCCTAAAGACTTGTAGAAGAAAAAAAAACATTTCAGGTGCTACTTAAGAAATTCCTCATTTCTAAACCTCAGTGGATTAAAGTTTCTGCCCTAATGATCCGTGTGAGTGCTTTTGTGTAAAACTTTGAATAACTTTATTGATTACATTCTGTATAGCACAAGTCTATGGACTCTTATTCTTATTTTTCTTTTCTAAAAAGCTCCTATAAAGACACACAGTACCAGAATGGATTAGTGCATTAGCCCTTGCCTTTGCAGACTTACTTGCAATCCAGAAAGGATTTGGATGAAGGGAGTCTTACCAGGCAGGATCACACTTCTTAGTGGAAAATATTTCCATACAAAAAAA